>CM047425.1:32568827-32892557 GCA_026168455.1 Theocolax elegans | reverse complement strand
AATTAATATTTAACCTGTTGTACAATAAAAATTTCTTAATTTGTAGATTCGTACTGCGATCGTCAAGTAATATATTTAAATTATTTAATTATTTTTTGAAGCCTGCTTTTATAAAAACTACAGAAAATTATATTTAAAAATCTATTTGTTGTATACAACGTCAAGTTTGTTTTTATAGTCAATATTTATTTTAATCAATATTTTATTTTTAGTAATTTTATTAGGATAATAATTAAATAATAAGAATAAATATCGACACTTGAAATAACGTCTAAATTAAACATTTGCCCAATAGATTACCGACCGAGAAAAAAAAATAACTATAGTACATAATGATTATTTGTTTTAAATAATATGCAATTCAGTCGCTCACGAACCTTACTAGCGAGTAGACGTGTTGATAAACAGAGCACTAAGATCGCGAGTATTTAAAAGTAAGTAAGTGAGTGAAATCCCGGTTGAGAGTACTTCTCCCGACGTAACACGTCGGCTGCTGCTGGTCAAAAAAATAATGGCCAGCAGCTATGAAGCCCGAATGGCCCAGCTTATGCGTGAATCACGCATAGCTAGGGATATTCGTCGGGAAACGAAGAAGCTTCCGATTGAGGCAGTGTATGCCCAATTGGAGCATCTGAGTTTAAACGCAAATGGCGAAGAGGCGGAGTGCCGCGAACGCCTTTTGCGTCACCGGATAAGATGTGTAGACATTAATCTGGAAATACCATGGTTCCCTGAATACGATGAGAATGTAAGGGCAGAGCCTGCACATAAACCTCTAGTATGTCAGGAACTGTGGGAAATTAGGAAACCCCGTTCCAGGAAAGGGAGTGTGGTCCCATCAGGAACGGAAGTTTCCTGCGAGTCCGAAATGTCGGATCGCGAAAGGGTTGCTAGTGACAGAGCACCTATCCCTGAAGAAGATGGAGCTCTGTCACCAAGTGGTCTGTCTAGAAACTCGCCAATGAGTACTGCACAAAACCCGAGGTTGGCATCAACAGGTGCTATACCTAAACGGTTTGGTGAGGTACTGGCAGCTAACATGCCCACGACTGCAATCCCTTATGTTCCTGTTTCGGTGGCTGCAACCTCGTGCACAACCACTACGTCGACGGTTACGACCGTGACGACTGCTCAACTCGGAGGTTTTTATGCACCCGCACATTACCTCCCAATTGAAGAGCAGAGAAACAGCGGACATCTTGGCACTAGAGAGAGTGAAGTGCCAACACAACATTTTGACTTGGGTTCGCAGACGGAAGCCGACCGTCGTACGTCACGAGGATACACCTCTAGACAATACGCCAACAGGCAACCTGAAGCTAATACAACCGAACGTCAATTTGTTGATGATAGGAATGGATATGACCTTCCTAATGACGTCAGTGTTCAATCTTACGAAAAACCGAGGTTTGAACTGAGACGTCGTCAGACCTCTTCTAAGACTTGTGAAGGACAAGATAGAAGAGAGAGGCGTGAGTACACGACCCCAAACGGAAAGTCACGATACCATCGTTCTGTGAGTAGAGCCTCAAGCGACGATGAACGTCGTGACAGCTGTACGGAGAGACGTACTCATAAACGTCAGTCCAACCGTAAACTCGACGACCGAGCACAGCCGGAAATTTCGGAGCAAGGTCACAGAGAGAGGTCGGACAGACGTAGAGAAACGCCTCGAGAGAATCGTGCGGTGGCCACTTGCGATCAGAGTACTCAGACGGATTCGTCCGATGGGTATCAGTCTGATCGCGAACCTACTCGTAGGAGATCCGATTCTCGTAGGGCGGCTGAAGGCCGACAAGAGAATAGGAATCCTTCTACCAGCAGGTGTAGGAGTTCCCGGACGGATAATAGAGATGACCGTCGGGAAAGAGAATCCTACGAGGCCAGGCCAAGGTATCGTGAAGACGATAACCGAACGCACGATCGGACAGGGTGCGCACGAGAGCTGCGTATCTGGAACATGTCCTTTGATGGTGAGACCAAAAAGGACGCGGAAGAATTTCTGAACCGTTTGCACGACTTCAGAAATGACAACGAGTTCTCAGATCGCAGGATGTTCAGTGCCCTGCCCAATGTGTTCTCAAAATCAGCACTGTTCTGGTATAGAACAGTTCAGCCATCTCTTCGAGATTGGCGTGATTTTGAAATCGAGTTCCTAAATGAGTATGGCCGTATAATAAATGACGAAGATTTACTCATGGAACTTCGATCAAGAACACAAAATGAGGGAGAAAAGGCTACGACGTTCTTGAACTGTTTCAGAGCGATCGTGAATAAGTTTAAATGCCCTCCCTCATTAGAACAACAGGTGAAGATGGCCTACTCGCAGATGAGGCCAGATTACCGTAGGTACATACCAGTACGACAAATCAGGAATTTCTCTGATTTGACAAGCTACGGTAAAGAGTACGAGCAGCATTTAACATGGGACACGAAATTTTCCAGTTCCAACGTTAAACGCGAGAAGCTCGTACCAGAAGCTTTCCCGAAACAGAGTGGTGGAGCACGAGTTTCGGGTAAAGTGGCGACTGTTACCGAAAAGAGTAAGGATGAGTCTTCTCATTCGGATAAACAGTCGTCTAAGAAAACTATTAAGAAGAAGAGCAAGAAAAGTGCGAAAAACTCGCCGAACTCTTCTTCGAGCGAATACGAAGCAGCCGGTGTGTACGGTACTTCCAACGTCGCTAATAGTTTTCAGAAACGATACGGCAAATCGAATAATGGAGTGAGTGCCCCCAATTCGAAATCCGTATCCTACGTGCCTGTTACTCAACAGTCACCTGGGCAACAAAAACAGAGCTCGGGCAAAAGAGAAAGACGTGTTTTGACGAATTCTCAACTGCCCCAGCAAAATGCTTTTGTCCCACAAATGGCACAAAACCTGGTGAGGTATGTGCAACCACAGGCGACGGCAGTAAATCCAACGAACCTGAGCACCAACTTTGTCGGCGTGTGTTTCACATGCCAAAAAGTCGGTCATAGGTCGTCGGATTGCCCGAGCCGAACATGCTACCGATGCGGAAACATTTGGCACTCCGCTGAGCAGTGCTCTACCGAATTGGTAGCAAAGGAGTGCCAGCTGTGTGGAACTAGTGGCGTTACACTCCAAACATGTCCTAACTGCGTCAGGTTCCTCCAAAACGTGGGAAACCTGAACGCAGGGCACCCGAGCTGCCCCGGGCGCCCTGCACTGCAGTAAGTAAACCGCATGGTTTACAAGGGCAAGAGTTTAAGGTTGGAGAACCCTCTAAACTCTTTAAGAAGTCTAGCAAATCATTTGCTGACTTCTCTAAAGTCCTTAACGGAGATCAAATTCCCTCTCAGACCGAAGTTGGTGTTGAAAGTAAGTCTGAGTGTAAGGATCCTAAACGTTCTGGGGATTCGACAGATGGAAAAGTTCTTAGAACACAACCTGTCAATCCCACCCGAGCTTTGCAAGGTAAAACAGAACAAGGAACCTTATTAGACCAACAAAAGCGTGAGGCTAAAGATTGGTCTAAGGAATTCCAAAGGCAAATATACTCTGATAGCAGAGATTTTATTGGTGAAGAAGGTGTAAAGAGATCGTTATCTCAACCGCTTAGCACCATCGGAGTGAACGACCTTGGTTGTTGCTCATCGTCACCCCGTTGTGACACACCTAGTAATGAGGACAAGAAGCCCTTGTTGGAGAAGGAAATTGTCCTCAACAACGAGCCCTTGGTGGAGAAGGTAGTTGTCGATGGTGTGCATAACATGAACCGTACAAGCTCGTTGCCGAGAAGTACAGTTCAGGGGGGGGCAGATGCCGTACCAAGTACGTCTAAAATGACGCACACGGCATCGACTCCTAACGACGATAGTCAAACCGATCAGATAATTGCTGGAATCCAATCGGATAACCGGCTATTCTTTTTGGTACGACTCGGTGGAAAGGACTTTAAAGCACTTTTTGATCCTGGCGCCGTGGTCTCTCTTGTACGATCAGATGTTGTCGAACAGTACAAGTTTAAATGGAGACCTGTCAAGGTTATCGTGAAAGGTGTGGCTGGACCAGCTCTTAAGGTCCTTGGCCTAATTGACATCCTATTCTGTGTAGAAGGCCTTGATGGCAATATCCAACTGAGAATTGTAGAGAATATTGAGCATTCCATCATTCTCGGTATGGATTTTCTACAACATTGGAATATGGAAGTCAAATTAGGCGAAGCTATTTGGCGTATTGGCGAGAGTGATTGGAGACACTTCGTCAGAGATACATCTCATGACATCGATTCGAGGATTTCCGCTGAATGTGCTGGTATAATTGAGATACAGGACGACCAGCGGAAACAAGTCAAAGAGTTAGTTGAAAGCCTACTCTTGCCCTCGGGAGACGTCCACGGCTTTACGACGTTAACGGAGCACCACATAGAGGTTGATCCTGGTGCAAGACCGGTTCGTCATAAGCCAAGACGTATGTCTCCCAAGGTCCTCGAATTTGCCCAGAGTGAGGTCAAAAAGATGTTTGACAAGGGCATTATTGAACCGAGTGCGAGTGATTGGTCAGCTGCTCCGGTCATCGTCCGCAAGGACGAAGGAAGTTATCGCTTCTGTATCGATTTTCGAGACCTTAATGCAGTCACAAAACGTGATTCTTATCCAATTCCTAATATGGATACCATATTGGATAAGCTGCATAATGCAAGGTACATATCGAAAATTGATCTTAAGAAAGCGTACTTCCAAATATTAATGGCCGAGGCGAGCCGGCATTATACTGCATTTGCTGTACCAGGGTCGGGGCTGTGGCAGTTCACGAGAAGGCCTTTTGGCCTCATGAATGCTCCTATGACCTTTGCACGGCTTATAGATGCAATTTTCGGGCCTAAGGTGGAACCTCATGTGTTTGGTTATCTAGACGACTTGATCGTCATTACCGAAACTTTTGAGGACCATCTAAAATGGCTCGAATACGTACTAAGGACGTTGAATGACGCTGGACTCGAAGTGAATCGAGAGAAGTGTGAGTTCTGTTGTTCCAGCGTAACGTTCCTTGGGTACAAATTGGACGCGGACGGCTTGAGGCCTGACGAGGAACGAGTCGCTCCAGTCCTTAATTACCCTACCCCTCGTAATGTCAAACAGCTGAGATCCTTTCTCGGGATGGTAGGCTGGTACTCTCGATTCATTAATCGAAAAGCTGACATTAAAGCTCCCCTTACCAAGTTGCTGCGTAAAGACCAGGCTTGGGATTGGGGCGAGGAGCAGGAGGAGGCGTTCTGTCAGCTTAGAGTTGCGTTAGCTGAAGCGCCTGTACTAGCCCGTCCAGACTTTTCTAAGCCATTTACCGTCCAAAGTGACGCTAGTGACTTAGCAATAGGTGCGGTGTTGACGCAACTGGACGACGAGGGTTTCGAGCATCCGATTGTCTACGTCAGCCGATTATTAAATCGCGCTGAACGTAATTACATGACAACGGAAAAAGAATGCTTGGCTCTCATATGGGCTATTAAGAGATTGAGACCATACATTGAGGCCTATCGATTTACGGCTGTGACCGACCATAGTGCTCTCATATGGCTCAAAAATCTCAAGGAGCCGTCGGGTAGGTTGGCACGATGGATACTTGAAATGCAGCAATGGGACTTTGAAATAGTGCATAAGAAAGGAGCCTTGCACTATGTCCCGGACGCGCTTTCTCGTGCCGTCAACCCAGACCCCGACGAAGAAGAGATTGCCTCGTTCGAAGTAATTACAGACCCATGGTATATTGCTAGATTAAACGATGTACGCTCATGCCCTCAAAGATTTCCGGAGTGGAAAATTGAGGATGATATGCTATATCGTTTTACAAGTGATAAACTCTTGGACTCTGTAACAGAACGAGAAAAAGGCTGGCGTCTTGTGCTACCCTTAGAGCAGAGGAACCGAGTTTTAGTAGATTCTCATTTCCACCCAGCTATGGGTCACATGGGAATTGAAAAAACTTACGAACGCGTTGCAAGAGATTACTATTGGCCAGGTATCTACCACGATACCCACCAATTTGTCTTACGGTGTCTGATATGTCAGAACTATAAGATGTCTCAAGCAGGTCCTCAAGGCTTATGATTTAAATTGACCGTACACTTTCCTAAGGTGCGTAAGGCATGTCTGCTAAACTGGCACCAAAGTATGACAGACCCTTTGAAGTTAAAGAAGTACTATCTCCAGTAGTTCTGAGACTAGAAGAGTCTAGTCGGAAACGGACCGAGGTACACATATCCGATGTGAAGAGATATGTACCACCTCGGGTTGCCATGTGAAGCGGTAGGAAAAACGTATCGGCGTACGTGAGAACAGTCAGTAAAGGCTAGGCCTGGTGACTGTATGCCACGTCAATATCATCCGAAGCACGAAGAATCATTGAAGCAGCCTCCAATTGAAGAAAAGAAGAAAAGCGTACAGCGCGCAGTCGTGGATAGATTGTGCCTTTCTTTCGACTCGGCCTTCCCGAGGGAAGTGGAGTCTAGGGGGGGGCTTTGTGACGGAAATCGTCACACAATCTATTCACGACGAATAGAGTATTTAAATTGTCGAATTGTAAGTCGTCGGAGCCTTTCGTATGTCAAGGCCAACCGACGACACTTGTTTATTTTTCTACAAATGTACGATTACGCGCGCAATAGTACGTAGGGATGAGAGCGCGAGTGTGTGTGTGTTCCCCACTCTCATCCCTTTTTCGAAAATTAGGCGATTGCCTAATCAGTACGTCCCGATCCGCCGCTCGAGGCGGACAAAAATATATCCGGTACCGATAGACAGTTTACGGCTAATAAGGCGCGTTAGGCGCAGAGCCATCGGTCACCCGGAACGTCCTCGTGAGTGAGCCGCGAGTGACCAGGTGTGTGATAAGGACGGGAAGTGTCTGAGTGAGTGCGGACGCGGATCGCGGGGCACTCGCCGCGGCACAGGGCCGCCTTCCACCACCGCAGCCGACGTCGGTCCTCCGTTGCCCAGGAGGACACAGGGACAAGGATCGGCTGGGCCATCCACGGGGCGCACCCCGGTAAGTTGTGCTTATATTACCGTGCGTTCCCCCCCTTTCCCCCGAGTGTATGAGAGTGTGTACATCGGGAGTGTATTCGGGTACGCCGGTACCCGAATAGCGGAGATCGGAAGAGTCAACCGCAGGCGAGGATCTCGATCCGGTTGGCTCCCGATATTTCCGCCCGCGCGAAGTAACATTGTCGCGGCACACGACCTGGATGGCCAATTGTTAAATTCAAATTAATAAATGTTTTATTAATTTTTTTTATTTTAATTAAGAGTGTTTATTGTGTTCTCCCCGCTCCCGCCGACATCCTTTAATTTTATAATTCGTGTCGAGGCAAGGAGGATCGCCCGAATCCTCCATACCGTACGTCCCAGCGAACTCGCGTTCCTGGCGACAGCCCGCAGTTCGGATAAATTAAATAATTGTGTGCGCGGTATTGGGCAACGCGGCCCAACGGTTAATATTAATTATATAAATTAATTAATTTAATCGGGTTCGCGAATACCACATCACAATGTATAATATATAGTACTTTCGTATCTTAGGTAATAACAAGACAACTATGATTAAAGTAACGCAAACGTTACGTTTCAACTAGTTGTGTTCACGTTTGAAAAGCCTTAGATATATCTCCGATACATGTACTACGCGTTTCAAACACGCGTCACAGGTTATATTGATCGCCGCATATATCCTACGGAGCGCTTTTCATACAGCCTCCTAGGACGTATAGACACCTTATACGTCCTAGCAGGATGTATAGAGGGCTGTCATACAAGCGAGGAGCCACCTGCATGTACGCAACGTATTTACAAGCGGAGCGCGCTCTGCACGTAAGAGTCGTGGTTCGAATTTGTATGCTGAAAAAAAATATATATATATACTTCCGAGGCCTACGATGGCTCGGTCGGTAGGGCATCGGGCTCGTAATCTGGAGGTCCTAGGTTCGATTTCCATTCCCGGCCGATTGATACAAGCATCACTGGGGAATGTATTTTCTACAAATGCTTTCTTCACCAAGACATCGTATGACCTCCGTCACTGATTAGCACCGATTTGGGTGCATAAGAAGAGCGACGTTAAAATAATAAAATATATATATATATATATATATATATATATATATATATATATATATATATATATATATATATATATATATAATATATAGATGTATTTTTATCATCCACGCATAATTTACTTTAAAGAAATATTTCTCAGTAATGCTATGATCAAAATTCAAATGATTAAAGTTGAATAAATTGAAAAAGTAGTAAATAAAAATATTATAAGTCATTACGCTTGATTAAAAACTTATAATTATTTATGTATATTCAAATATATTTGTTTTTATAAAGGAAGGTATAGCCTAAAGAGGATGGCGAAGTCATCGAAACGTTGCCATCTAATTAAAAGTGTGGTTCATTCACCAAAATCGGGGAATATTTCTTTAAAAATATTACGTATATTATATTCGCGAAACAAGATTATTTGTTAACCTGTTTACCGTGCAATTGTTTACATTCTTAATATTAAAATTGTTTATATACTTATGAAATTGTTTGTAAAATCTTGTTTTCCTATGTGTGTTCTATTCATTGAAATCTAGAAGAATTTATTTATACAGGGTGACCGAAAAGTAACGATACACCCAATAAATATTCCAAGTCACAGCTTTTTTAAAAAAGGTGAAGGTCATTCCTTAAGTAACTTTTTACGACGAATCCAGTGGTGAACTTGGATTTGACCTTCAACTTGTCATTCAAGGACATTTCAAAGTCAACTTTGTTTTTTTAAATGGGAACCCCTATTTTTGACAATAGCAATCGAAAGAGCGAGAACGTTTCCGTCTAAACATGTACTCAGGTCATAGGTCAAGGTGACCTTGAACCTTCTGCTGAAGGCTATTAAGTTTTAGGTATGGATCGGCTCCGATCTGTACTTGTTTGACTGAAGGGTATTAAAAAGGTCAAGGGAATTCTTGTAATAATGGTATCCAATGGTGACCTTGGATTTGACCTAGCGTTAGACCTTGAAGGTCATTCGAAGGTTAACTTTTTTTTAATGAAAACGGCTATTTTTCACAACAACAATCAAAAGAGCGGGAAATGGCACTCGAACCTGCTATGGATTAACTTCAATCTGTAAGTTTGAACCTTCAAGGTCATTGCGAGGTCAGTTTTTTTACATTTAGCGTTACCCAGGAACAACGACGTGGACGTAGTAAAATCTGTTCCCTTTGGGGTGCTTGATTTACATGAGTCCCCTCGTCTCCTCAAAGTGAATGGAGAGCAGTTCGAGCACTTAAAGTAAGATGAGATTATTACTGCTAATAATTAAGTGTGAGAGGCAAGGGGACTCACGTTAATCAAGCACCCCAAACGTGAGATGCGAGGGGACTCGCGCTAATCAAGCACCCCAAACGAGAGAGGTAAGGGAACTCACGCTAATCAAGCACCCCAAACATGAGAGGCAAGGGGACTCACGCTAATCAAACACCCCAAAGGGAACACATTTTACTACGTCCACGTCGTTGTTCGTGGGTAACGCTAAATGTAAAAAAAAATAAGTCGCAATGACCTTGAAGGTTCAGACTTACAGATTGGAGTTAATCCATAGCAGGTTCGAGTGAAATTTCCCGCTCTTTTGATTGTTGTTGTGAAAAATAGCCGTTTTCATTAAAAAAAAGTTAACCTTCGAATGACCTTCAAGGACTAACGCTAGGTCAAATCCAAGGTCACCATTAGATACCATTGTTACAAGAATTCCCTTGACGTTTTTAATACCCCTAAGTCAAATAAGTAGAGATCGGAGCTGATCCATACCTAAAACTTAATAACCTTCAGCAGAAGGTTCAAGGTTACCTTGACCTATGACCCGAGTACATGTTTAGACGTAAACGTTCTCGCTCTTTCGATTGCTATTGTCAAAAATAGGGGTTCCCATTTATTTTTTCGGGAGCGATGTCTACGCGTTAGTTCCGAATTTTTGAAGGAAGAAATGGAATGCGAAATTTGTCTAATTAATACTTGTCCGATACGAGAAAACTCGTAAAATTACCGACTATTTGATTTAGATACGAACTTAGTGACGATCTCGTAAAGCCTACTATTTACCGAAAAATCGTGGAAAAATGCGAAGCAAAGAACGATTGCAATCCCAATCACGGATGGGGTAACGGAAAGACCGATGTGCAAGAAGAAAACGGTCACGCACAAGTAAACTATGAGTGCAGAGCAGACAACGTGAATGAGCGCGAAGCTGATAACAACGCCGATGTATTAAGGGTCGCGGCAGCCGACCCAATCTCCATGTGCGCGAGGTGAATGCTGAAGGAAATTACTACGATCAACCTCAAGTCGAACGGGCTCGGTACAGTCTATGGCTCCGCGAGAAGCTGTGATCATGAGACCGATTGGTATGTCAAGTTGTTTACAATAAGTTATAGGATATTTACCCAAAAATTATAAGGACGCGTTAAGTTGCGCAGACGCTCCGTCGCGGGAAAAAGCAACCAAAGAGGAGCTTGAAGCTCGTAGAAAGCTGGAAGGGAGAGCGCTTATCGGGCACAAGTGGGTTTTTAAAATTAAATCTACGAAAGACACAGATCAATGTCGTTATAAAGCACGATTATGTGCACAGGGTTTTTCGCAGTAAGAGAGCGTAGACTAGAGCGAAATTTTCTTTTCTGTATATGGCTTCGATTTCATCCGAATATTGTTGTCGATAGCTGTCGAAGAAAAGCTCTATGCATTCAATTTGACGCGTACTAAGATTAATGTAAAAGTTTTTAACTCTGTAACCAATAAATAATAAAAAAGAATAATAATAAAGAGAGACATCGAAAACACTCAAATTGCAGGGATATTAGAATTAAGTATATTTTTGCCTGGCCTTCAATTCGGTAAAAAATTATGATAATTTAAAGAAAGACAAAAAATTTTCAAAAATTAACATGGTAATTCCCATTTGAATTTCTAAGAAAATTTCGTGATTCTTTAAATTATCATAACATCTTACAGAATTAAAGGCCATTAGTAAGCTTCAGACAGTTTAACAGGTATTGTTTTAAACTCTTTTATAGACTTTATGCCATGCAGTTTCTTACATTGGACTTTACATTATAAATACTAACCCAGAAGGATACATTCTAGACATAATTAGCGACTAATGTTACATATAATGTTATATAGTAAAAGTTAATAGATATCGAGCAAAATATCGATAAACACAGCTAGTGTTAAAAGAAAATTGAAAAAACTCCGTTTTTTAAATTAGAATATTTTTAAACAAATAGATATCTGTCTCTAAAATTTTTTTTCTGTTTTCTGAAAAATATTTCTAGTATGTACTCAAAATTCGGTGCATTTTAAAATTTTGATCAGACCATTTCACGTGGAATGTCCCATATATATATATATATATATATATATCCATCTAATGCCACTCACGCTTCGTGTTATAAATAAATAATAAAAATGAAAACTAAATTTTCTCTTTTATGTGAAAAAATTCAAATATATTTATTTAATATAAGTCGTAAATTTGAATGTTACGCGCTTTGCAAGTACATGTATAATAAACACGTTTTAATATGTTATAACGTTATAACATATTGTATTTAATTAATGATAATTGAATAAACATTTTATAGCCAGTTATTTTTAAACAAAAAAGGCGTAATATGTAAACCAAAAATTGTAATTAAATTAGCGTTTTGAAAATCTAGAAAAATTTAGGTACATCGTTTACAACATGCCTAAGGGCCTGAAGGACAGGATTTTTTTAAAAACTCATTCTGTTGTTTAAAAAAATGTAAGATATTCAAATGTACTACCTACTTAAAGAAAACGAATTCTAAAAATGTATTAAATATTATAATGTTTTAAAATTAAACGTAACTTTGAATTACGTAGATATAAGTTTTTTAGTAGTTCTAAGTTACGATTATTTTAAATCATTATACTAAATTACTTAACACCGTATAATATTAATCTACCTGATAAGAACTAAAAATGAAACTATATCGGTAAAGTCACGCTGGAACAACTAATTAATTTAAAAAACTAATCCACATTATATTAAAATTTTATTCTGTCAAAATGACGATTTAAGTATAAATTATGTTATATTTTTGAAATAGTTTGTAAAAATTAATTTTTTTTTAATTTAATATGATCGCGGCACCCAAAGGAATAATTAGTCATAGAGTTTGACTTTTTTATAGGTATTTAATTAATTTTTTAATGGTTTAAATTATAAGTCTGAGCGTACGTCCGTACATGCAAACTTTTTATTTTATAACTCTTCTTATATCTCTCTTGGATTTTCGAAAAAATGAATTTTTTTTTAATGAAAGTGATGGCGGAACCACACGGATTAATTAGAAATAGTGTTTAACTTTTTTATAGGTGTTTAATTACTTTTTTAAATGGTTTAACCTCGATTATTTAAAATGATTATTTATTTGTTTATCTCGATCAGTTATAACTGAAGGTAACATTAAGGACTGGACATCATCAAAAGGAAGGGAATATTTTTTTTTAATTTCGTAATATGGGTTCCAGTAGATGATGCCCCGTCGACCTGGAGGTAACAGTAAGGACCTGGACATAACAGTAAGGACCTGGACATCTTCTACAAGAAGAAAATTTTTTTATTTGATTTCGTAATATGCCTTCCAGTAGATGTTGCCCCGATGACCTGGAGGTAACATTAGTGACCTGCACATCATCTAGGAAAAAAAATTTTTTTTTTGGTTTCGTAATAGGTCTTCCAGTTGATGTTGCACCGATGACCTGGAGGTAACATTACCGACCTGGACATCTTCTACAGGTAAAAAAATTTTTTTTTTTTGTTTTCGTAATAGGCTTTCCAGTAGATGATGCACCGATGACCTGGAGGTAACAGTAGAGACCTGGACATCTTCTACAGGAAGACAATTTTTTTTTGATTTCGTAATATGCCTTCCACTAGATAGTGCCCCGTTGACCTGGATGTAACAGTAAAGACCTGGACATCTTCTACAGGAAGACAATTTTTTTTTTGATTTCGTAATAGGTTTTTCAATAGATGTTGCCCCGATGACCTGGAGATAACAATAATGACCTGCACATCATCAACAAGAAGAAAATTTTTTTTTTGATTTCGTAATAGGTCTTTCAATAGATGTTGCCCCGATGACCTGGAGGTAACAGTAAAGACCTGGACATCTTCTACAGGAAGACAATTTTTTTTTGTTTTCGTAATAGGTCTTTCAATAGATGTTGCCCCGATGACCTGGAGGTAACATTACCGACCTGGACATCTTCTGCAGGTAGACAAATTTTTTTTTTTGGTTTCGTAATAGGCCTTCCAGTAGATGATGCCCCGTTGACCTGGAGGTAACAGTAGAGACCTAGACATCTTGTACAGGAAGAAATTTTTTTTTATTTCGTAATAGGCCTTTCAGTAGATGTTGCCCCGTTAATCTGAAGGTAACATTAGGAACCTGGACATCATCTACAGGGAGAAAATTTTTTTTTGGTTCTTATAATGAACCTTACAGGGGATGATGCCTCCATGATCTGGAGGTAACATTAGGGACCTGGACATGTTCTACAGGAAGAAAATATTTTTTTTCATTTCGTAATAGGCCTTTCAGTAGATTTTGCCCCGTTAACCTGCAGCTAACATTAGGGACCTGGAAATCATCTACAGAAAGAAATGATTTTTTTTAATTTCGTAATGGACATTCCAAGATATATAGTAATTATTATAAATTTATGATAATTTTGTTAATAAACTAAGAGATGTTAACAACATTACTAGAATGTACGATGTAAGTAGTAGATCAATTCTCATAAATTCAGGAAAATTCAGTTCTTTAAGTAGATATTAAATGTTATTATCCACATCCACATTATATTAAAATTTTGTACTGTCTAAATGACAATTTAAGTATAAATTATGTTATATTTTTTTAAATAGTTTATGAAAATTAATTTTTTTTAATTCAATATGATCGTGGCACCCAAAGGAATAATTAGACATAGTGTTTGACTTTTTTGTAGGTATTTATGTAGGAAAACTGTGACATTCTAAAATTATGAGAGATTCTATTACATTTATAATAAATATTACTTTAGGTATAGCAGTGTATCCAACATCACTTATCAAATATAACTATATAACACTAACAAAAATTGCTATATTGGATAGTAAAAAATGTACTATAGTAAAATTTATAAAATAAAGTTTTACAATATTTAATATGTAATGTTATAATCAATCTTACGTAAATAGCAAATTTTAATATCAAAATAACAAAAGTTCTTACATCCTATATAGTGAAATGTATATAATACATATATTAAAATTTGTATAATAAGTATTGTAGAAATATTTTATATACGCGTATACGTTCATTTCTTTTTCAGTATTCAATTGTTTTGAGACGACTTTTTAATGTAAGGCTATTCTAATTACTTCGTTCGTCCAATAGGTGGTGTGTATAAAATTTTCTATTTTTCCAGTTATTCTCGCAAATGCTCAAAAATGTGTCATTTAGTATATAAGAAACAACAAGATATTTAAAAAATGAATCTATCGTCCGTAAATGTATATATGTATGTATTATCGGTCGCACCAAACTAATAATGTACTTTTAAAATAAAGTAGGCTCATTGTACTCTTTGTCCACTATGGTTGGTGGAATTTCCCAGAGCACGGCCTTTATTAAAAACAATTAAAGGCGTTTCGTCCTCGATCTCCAGCTTGGACTCCTCAGTAAGGAACTGGAGATTTTACCTTAGACGCCTGTCGCAAGATGAACCGCGACGCCAGCAAATTCCACCAACCATAGTGGACAAAGAGTACAATGAGCCTACTTTATTTTAAAAGTACATTATTAGTTTGGTGCGACCGATAATACATACATATATACATTTACGGACGATAGATTCATTTTTCAAATAACCGGCGACTAGGTCGCATACGTCGCACTCTGGCTGGTGGTTTTTCCCACCACCAGATGGAGACGACTATATCTCTACATTCGTTGTAGAGATCGTCGTCTCTTTTCTATATATATAGCCGCAGAACATCTTGCTGGCGTCGCGGTTCATCTTGCGACAGGCGTCTAAGGTAAAATCTCCAGTTCCTTACTGAGGAGTCCAAGCTGGAGATCGAGGACGAAACGCCTTTAATTGTTTTTAATAAAGGCCGTGCTCTGGGAAATTCCACCAACCATAGTGGACAAAGAGTACAATGAGCCTACTTTATTTTAAAAGTACATTATTAGTTTGGTGCGACCGATAATACATACATATATACATTTACGGACGATAGATTCATTTTTCAAATAACCGGCGACTAGGTCGCATACGTCGCACTCTGGCTGGTGGTTTTTCCCACCACCAGATGGAGACGACTATATCTCTACATTCGTTGTAGAGATCGTCGTCTCTTTTCTATATATATAGCCGCAGAACATCTTGCTGGCGTCGCGGTTCATCTTGCGACAGGCGTCTAAGGTAAAATCTCCAGTTCCTTAATGAGGAGTCCAAGCTGGAGATCGAGGACGAAACGCCTTTAATTGTTTTTAATAAAGGCCGTGCTCTGGGAAATTCCACCAACCATAGTGGACAAAGAGTACAATGAGCCTACTTTATTTTAAAAGTACATTATTAGTTTGGTGCGACCGATAATACATACATATAAACAAGATATTTAGTTATTATGCGAAAATATATCTTCCGTTCAGCGTATTGCAATGATAGCGATTGAAATAATATTTAAGTTTGTGACTAATAAGTCTAATGAATTTGCGAGTGAATAAAAATTGCGATAAACTGCGTAAGAATAGTATATAATTAAATCTCCAAATATTAAATGTTTCTGTAGTACTTAATTGACAAAAGGAATTCCTCTAATATATACATTCTAATTCGAATTAATTAAAAATAAAATATAATTCATTTTTACTTCCTTAAATTCGCATTTGAATAATACCAGATTGAATAATAAAATTTCCTGACTTATATAATAAAAATTACTATATTGAATATCAAAAATTACGATATTGGATATTAAAAGATATTATATCTAAATTTTACTATATAACATAGCAAAAATTATTATATTGCTGAGATGTCACACTTTTCCTATACAATATAGTAATTTTTAATATAGATTATTTCAATATTTATTATAATATTTTTCTCAGTGTTGTGACAAGGTGGATTTAATCCACTTGTCATAGATTTCAGCTATACCGACACGCTAGGTGGCGCGTGTTCGGTAACATATAAGAGCGATAAGAAGCGCTACGACCAATTGCGGGCGTAGCGCAGTGGTAGCGTGAACGCCTTCGGATCCGAAGGGGCTCGGGTTCAAGACCCGACGCCCGTTCCTTTTTTTAATTTGTAGCAAATGAGTCTCATTGTTACATGGCGCCCAACGATAAAAACCCACATGTAAATAGTCCCCAAAAAGCAATTTTAACCTTTCCCGCAGCAAAGCAAAAGCAAAGCATAGCAGTGCAAGCAAGCAGCAAGTCCTGTGCCTCCTCCTCAGCCTTACAATGCGTCTCGATGTCTTTACAGACGATGAGGTCTGGAAGACACTCGACGTTTAGGTGGGGGGGAATGTGACAAGGTGGATTTAATCCACTTGTCATAGATTTCAGCTATACCGACACGCTAGGTGGCGCGTGTTCGGTAACATATAAGAGCGATAAGAAGCGCTACGACCAATTGCGGGCGTAGCGCAGTGGTAGCGTGAACGCCTTCGGATCCGAAGGGGCTCGGGTTCAAGACCCGACGCCCGTTCCTTTTTTTAATTTGTAGCAAATGAGTCTCATTGTTACAGTGTATAAAAAGTGCTATTAACAAATTACCAATAACACATAAATTAATGTCACGTCCAGACTTGAACCAACCACTATAAAAAATATTACAAGAAGGCAAATGGTTAATAAACCATTCGCGTTCCTTTCGCTCTTGTTTGACTAGGACTAGCCTTACGTCTCCGGGAGTAGCGAGCGAAGTTATTTTGAGAGTAAAGATGTAGGATATAATGTGGGATAAATAAAATAATATATGTTTTATTTCGTATTAATCATGCATTATTTATTTAAATATAATATGCTGTTTTCCTTTAAATGAACACGTGTAACTAAATTCTTACAGCTTTTTAATGGGCAAAAACACATAAAATCACACTATTTTATTAACAATTGCATAAATTTATTTAAGACAAATTACGAATCAAATAAACAAGTGTGCGGCGAACACGTTAACACATTATAGAATAAAATATTCACAAGGTTATTTTATTATAAACATTAATAATTAATAATCGAAATAAGAATTATTATAAATAAATGCAGATTAAATTAAAAATTGTTGTCGTTTAAAACATGAATTATAGTTAATAAATTGCAATTCAAACCGTGAATATTGCAAATAAAATGCAATGCAACGAATAATTATTATAAATAAATTGTAGTATCAAATAATAATTGTTTTAAAAGAAAACGGTTGATTCAGCAATCGAAATAACAAAAAATATCAGGTTTGCCTTTACGAATAATACAAGCGTATAGATAGCCGAAAAGAATATACCTTAAGTACCCAAATATATAGATATATATATATGTGTGTGTGTGTATTCGGTGAGGAACGAAGGTCCGCCTCGAACGTGGATAGCGGTGTCAAATTGCCGGATAATGTCCTGCTAGACCTGCGGGCGTCGACGTTAGATGTGTATGCTGTTGGAGCCCGATGATTTCCAGATGTCGAAGTCGTAGTTCCTTGACTATGGCTCGTAGATGTCAACGATGCGTCTCGATTCCCGAATAGAAGATCTCTCTTGATTTTGGATGCGTATTGTTTTAAAGTCCGAGTAGCAGTGCCACGCCCTCGGATAAAAATCAAAGAGTTGACGAGCAGATCTTCGCCTTATGAAAACTTTAGATGAAAAATTAGGAGTGGCTGTGTCTCTTCTGGATCCTCTTTATATACCCTAAAAATCTATGCATCTGTCCTTGTCTTACACTTTGCCTTATATGGAAATTGTGTAAGTAGTTCTCGATTTTTCTGTGCTTGCACCCGATTGGGCCGTTAGATGTGCGTGATTAAAAATTATCGAATCCCGTGCATTTTCTGTATCGCTTCGTAGTTAATTCGGAGAATTTGCTGTCCACCTTTTACTACTGCGACGTTACCCAAAGAACGGCTTAATTTATTACTTCCTTCTAATGCTCTAATTTTCTAGTCGATGTTTCCCATTGCTGGCTCTTCTCCGAGCATTGATTTTATAGTGCAGTACAAAAAAACTCTTGCGTAACCCTTCGTTTCGATCTCACTATCGGCGATCTCGCTTATATGCGTATTGGCTTTGAATAATATCTTCAACTCTACTTATCAGTCTCTTTTTCGTTTGAAACGCTCGTAAAATAATCTGTTCCTTAGCTCTATAAATTATATTTTATATTACTGCATTTACTTAGAATCATTCTTTATCAACCTTATTTTGTTCGTCTTCTACGCCGTATTTTTATTCTAAACTACGCAGTACTCTTTACGAAAAATAATAATATAATTTTCGTCGGGACGCGACATTAATAAGTACTGCTTGTGACGTGTCCACTGGGGATTAGGGTGGAGTCACGGTTAAGACACAAAAATCAAACAACTTAGTTAAAAGAGATTGCAGGTTTAATGCACTTACTGTGCTCACAAGTATTACACGGCAAAGCAGCGGCTTTGCCGTTCAAAGTTGCCAGTCACGTTGGCCGCGGTCGCTCGCGTTCGCGCGATTGCGGGCCGTCCCGCACCTAACCACGCGTCGCGCACACACACTGAAAGGAAGCTGGATTTGGGAGGAAGGAGCACGGCTCACCTGGACGCTCGTCTCCTGGTTCCCTCGGACACACACGTGGTTTGTTGAAATAGCGATATGGCGTGTCGCACGATCGGTGGTCGGTCGCAGTCTGTCGAGTATCGGCACGCACGAAGCGAGAGAGTTTTCCCTCGGCGTATTGCGCAGGCGCGCCTACTCTCGCGTCTCGAGTCGTGCGCGCTCGGCTCAGTTCGTACTGGCCGCTCGGGCCGTGATTTCGCTGCCTCGACGGAGATGTCGTCGACGACGTTGACTTCGTGGTGCTGGATGGCGATTGAGTAACTGCAGCCCTGCTGAGATTACTATCTGCGAGGTAAGCGTTTAAATCGTTCCATAGTACCTCGATGTTAAGCTAATCCGAGCCCCTCGAGTTTCTTTATTGCAGGTGCCGTATGTTATCAATACGGGATCTTCGGCTCGGAGTGTCCGGACAGCTGGAGCACATCGGCGTCTCATAACAGCCCTCAGTGAGCGGAGCCAGGCAGCGGTGAATCGTCGTCGTCCTATGGAGTGCCGCCAAGGTAATTTACCTACTTTCCTCGGGCTCTATCTAGATGTTTATTTGTGTCTGCCATAACCTCAATTAGACATGTCATCTCCTTTCCTGTTGGTCCTATTGACATACCTGGGAGAAGCTATGCCTGGTTATAGCTTCTCCATCCTCGTTCCTTAGTAGTCGACCCACTTATTAATTGATTACCGTTTCAGGTACTCTAATTGGCAGTACACCATGGCTTGAGCGCAAGGGCGCTACCTCATTCCAAGGCCTGGAGTCTTTACCTGGGCTGCTCAACCTCGGAGGCTTCTCTTGGGTGCTGGAGAGGGCAATCAAGGCTGGATGGGACCTGGGGATATGATACGGGTCATTACTGGTGCTGGAGAAGACATAAGGATGCTGGATCAACGGAGCAGTGTGTGTGTGTGTGCCATTGTGCGCAGTCAGGAGTCGCATCTCCTTTGCTTCGGGTTCTGCTGCTTACTACGCATTGTAAGCTTATATCGGTTGCACACATTCGCATATGTGTGTCTAATAGGACTTAATTGGTATGTATAGCACGCTTACTTCGCATAGTAAGCTTGACAGGTGCTATACAATACCTTGTCTCGCTAGTTTATTTCTAAGTGACATGTAGTATAACTACAATGTCACATGCTAAATAAATAAATCAATTATTTGCAGAGGATGTATACATATCACATCGCTATTGCAATAATAATTAAACTCTATTTCATACAAAATAATTATTTTTATAGATAATTTCTATTTTTTTAATATTATTATTTTAATTCATTGTATAATAATAATAAATTCATTAATTATTATACATATAATAATAAATCTATATGAGTACAATTTAATAAATAATAATTGAATGTAGTTAAATAATAAAATATTTTTTAGTTTAATTTAATATTATCTATTATATAATGATTTTTCTTCGAGCGAGCGTGAGCGAGTGAGGATTTTAGCTAGTAAATATAGTAATAATTTATTAGACTATAATTAATGTAATTATTAAATAATTAATTACATTAGTTTGGACGCCAGCCGCGTACTATCGCAGCTAACTTATAGTAATGTTCGGCTGCTTGTGAGCTGCAATTGGTAAAAGAAGGAGAGAGGGGAAACGCACTTAGGGAAAGAGAAAGAACTGCTGTGTACCAGCTGCAAGGGGGTGTACTTATCTTGGCGCTATGAAAATCATCTCCTGGAATAATTTCAAAATAATCTTTAAAACTTGAAAAAATTAAAATTAAGTTCGGTAATATATATGAGTATAAAATATGATAATAATACTAATTGTCTCTCACCGACACGGTGGCGGAGTGGCGGAAGCGCACCTCGGCCGGTCATGAAAGTTAAGCAGCACCGAGCGCGGTTGACACTTGGATGGTTGACCGTTCTCGGACTTAGCTTAAATGATCGGTTAGGTGTATTTTCACATTCCACAACGTGAGCGGAAGGTGTGAGACATTCGGTTTCGGTGTTAAAGTCTACGCAATGTGACCTTGCCACCCAAACAGAATTGTTCTCGATTGCACCGCCCTTCTCGGAGGAGGTTTTCCTAATAGGCATTTATCCCACGGGGTTTGGTCACAGGTTTTCCCTCTCTCCACGGGCATAACCCCGGGCGAATGCGAGAAGGTGGGGTAACGGGGGGGAAATTGGAAAGAAAAAACAAAAACAGGAATAAATAAAGGTGTAGCGAATACGTACGTAAAAATCCGAGAAGGGTATACGTGGAACCTACCAAAAATTAAAAATTAAAATTACTAATTGTCTCTCCGAACAAAATGCTTTACTTCCGAATAAAGCAGGCCTATTATACTCTTTGTCCACTATAGCTAGTGGAATTTCCCAGAGCATGGCCTTTTAAAACAATTATAGGCGTTTCCCCTAGCTATAGTGGACAAAGAGTACAATAGGCCTGCTTTATTCTAAAGTTAAGCATTTGTTCGGAGAGACTATTAGTATCATTATTATATCTTTAAAACTTATCTACCCAGGTTATAATTATTAATTTTAAAATCTCAAAGAGATAGGACACCCGAAAATATCCTCGCTTTGATTCCCATGCAATGCCGTTAACAACGTCAAATACCTCGTTTGACTTAGATACCGTGTGTTGGGCCCTATGCTCAAATTTACCAACTAGGATAAACACCGGAAAGGGCGGTATTCTTGGGATAGGACAATGACCGGTAAAAACGTTATCAACAATCGATATTTTAAGTTAATCGGCGAGATAGATCGTCTCGCCGAGTCAATTTATTAAATAAATAATTTAACAATAACAAATCAACGTTAATAATTTAAGGGGAGTCGTACCGATGACTACCCCCGATGTCAGTGCGAAAACAATTCGTTAAAACTTATTAACGGTCGAGTTATAAGCAACCGATCCGAGAATGATCGGCTGCTGAACCTGATGGCGACTACGTCAGGCCTAGTGACGTATATACCTCTAACGTAGCTCTGACGTAGTAGCAGCCTAGTGCTAATCAGTGACGGAGATCATATGATGTCTCTGTTAAGAAAGTACTCGTTGAAAATACATTCCCCAGTGGTGCTTGTATCAATCGGCCTGGGTCGGGAATCGAACCTGGGACCTCCAGATTACGAGCCCGGCGCTATATATATATATATATATTGTAACGCTGCACTGGGGATCAGGGTGCAGATTATATAGGGTCAACAATTAATGTAAATAAAATAAGTATTTATTATAAGATATAAATAATTAGAGGAGTGGGCGCCAGCCGCGTTAATACGCGACGAATCTCGATAACACGCGGGTTATCTTAGCCTGACACAATATACAGGGCAGTACTCTCGCCGCACCGTATTATGCTGTAAGGAGGGGAAGGGGAAGGAGGGGACCAGGATCTCGCACACACTAGTACGGATACTCGGCAGTACCGTACGCAGCTAGAGTGAATTATTCACCAACCTTTATCGGAGGAATCGGCACTCGTCCCTCAATGGCGATGTCACTCTCTCTATCTCTCTTGTTAGCTACTCGATAATATGCGGCTTCGCTATGTCAACAAATATCCGTTTAGGACGGCGGACCGTAGAGCTCTGATTCTCGGCGTGCTCGAGAGCCCCGTGTTCGTACCGCGCGCCTGCGCCGTACGTACTCGTGCGCGGCACCTCGATCTCGCGTCGTGCGAGCGTGTCGAGTGCCGCGGTGTTCAGGCTGTATCGGTACGAATCGGCTGTATGGTGCTGTATGCCGTGACGACAACCTGGTGTCACAACCGGCTGTACACGTTGTTTGTGTACATTAACTTAACCTCAATTTACCCTATGATGTTTCTTGTACAGCTGTAGTAATTATATACAGCTGTACATATTTTTCCTTGTCTTTGGTCTTCTTGACTATGGCTATTTATCCTCTTCCTTGCTCCTTACCCTATTGCTGTGTTTTTGTTCTTATTAACATCTCTCTTACAGCTGTATCTTGCTTGGCGTTGGAGGTTCTTCGGCTTCCTGCCTGGGTACCACCTCATCGCCTTGGCTGCTATGCTGCGAGGCTTCGGAGGGTCCTGGAGGCTTCATAGTGATCGCCTCCCTTGAATATCCTGTTTGCTGAGCCAGACTCGGAGGAGCCCACCTGATAATCTGAGCTCGCCCAAGATCCTCATCGCCAGGACCACCTCAGTGTTCTGTGCTGTGCTTGGGAAAGGGTTATTAGACAGTGAGGGTAGGCAGGACGTAGTTAATGTGCGGGTAGGTAGCTAGGGAATAGTATATGGGTAGGTAGTGTAGCTAGGGACTCGTCTAGCTTATCCGGGTAGGTAGGTGTTCGTCAGGGGTTCTGTCGCTCGCTCTTGACATGTGCAAAGCACATTGTCACAACTCCCCCCCCCCCCCCCCACCAAACCGAAATTACGCGGAAGTCGTAATTTCAATAAAATGCTAACATTAATGCTAAGCTAAAAAAAAATAACTAATGTTGCTAATTACTATTTTGCTTAAAATTTCCTATGCTTATGATGCTAAAGTTGGTGGGGGTAATTACGCTTGCTTACTTAATAAATATCCAAATAGCCGGTGCTATTGGTACGGTGTATAAGTGTATAGTCTCCTTGACTAGCTGTTGGGCTGGAAATCTGTGTATGTATACGCGCTGTATGGTGTATAACTTTTAGCTGCTTTTAAATAATTTAAAATTAATTTTACTATAACGACGACTGGCCCCAATACATAAAATATACATAATCATATAGAATATTCGCTTTGTTTGAGAGCTCTGTCCCTACTCGCGATACTCTCATACCTCATACTTACATGATGGCAGTCATACACATACTGTTATACAAATTAATATATATATATAAATTCAGGGAATAATGAAAATTAGTAAAATAATAAACATGAAATCATCTAAAATACAAAAAGAAAATTAATAAGGTGTGGTGAATTATTACCTTCTGCTGCTTTTGAGTTCTTAGTTTTGAACTCTTTTCAATTACCGATTCATTGAATATAATTTAAATTATTTGCTTATTTGCTCTGCTTTATAATCACCACCCTTATTTGATTGGGAAAATTGCAAAAGTGGGTTCATAACACTTAAACTTTGACTTAACAATGTAACGGGGAAAAGGGAAAAAGAAAAAAAAATTTATTTGATCTTTCTGGGTCTACCTCGTTTTCGAGGTGGGTTATTGCTACTCGGGTTGTTTTGCTGTATATTTTGTGCTATTGGACGCTGCGAAGGGGGAGAATGAGTTTTAGGTGGGATAACGTTTCTAGGAGGGATATAACGCTTAAAATCATTTACGTAGACTTTGACCCTCCGCTTAGTATCTTCGTCTTCAACAGTATAATAGTTTGCCGAAACTACTTCTACTACTCTCGCGGGGCCTATGTTGATTGGTGCCATTTTTGCTGTAAAATGATTATCTTTTGAGGACAATACCCTATTGCGTCGACAAACTCGATCGCCAAATTGGTATTGTACCAGTCTACGTCCTTTATTATAGTGTCTAGCTTGTCTAGCCACTGCTGTGTCTATATGTCTTCTAACAAGATCATATATTGCTGGAAGTCTATGTAATCTTTCAATCCATGCTGCTGTATTTGGTGCTGGAGGGGGGTCTGAGGACTCTAAGTGCTTTCGTATAAGGGCTGTTAGGATAGGGTTTCTGCCGAAATTTAAAAATGCTGGGCTGTATTTAGTTGTAGAGTGGACGACTGTAATGAGAGCGAAGCAGAACTCTCCTAAATGTCGATCCCACTCCCGATGATCTTCCTCAATGAAGCTGTTTATCATCGGTTTTAGGTTTCTATTTACCCTTTCTACAGGGTTAGCTTGTGCGAAATAAGGCGGAATTAATGACTGTATAATTCCGTACTGCTGTAATTTCTCTGCAACTTGGCGATTTGCAAATTCTGTCCCATTGTCCGAAATTAGGTATTTGGGACAACCCCATCGGTTAATGACTAACTCATCGAACGCTTGGAGTACGCTTTTTGCGTCGGCTCGTCTCAACGCTTTCATTTCGACATAACGGGTAAATAAGTCCTCAAAGACAATTATGTACCTGAAACCTTGCTTTGATGGTGGTTTCGGTCCCATTATGTCGACTGCTACTACTGTCCAAGGTCCGTCTATGTTTCTGCCTTCCATTATTCCTGCTGGAGCCTGCTGATTGCTCTTGTGGGCTTGACACTCTTGACAAGCTCTCACGTAATTGCAGGTATCATAGTATATACCTGGCCAGTAGTAGTAGGTGGCTAACCTTGCATACGTTTTGTCATTTCCCAAATGACGGGCTTGCAGGGTGTAGTGCGCTTCATAGAGAGCTTTCTCTCTATCAGCTGCTGGCAGAATTAGCTTCCAAGCATCTAGGTCAGGGACTAATGGGTCTACGAGGGGATTGGGACGGTGTGCGTATAAAAGGTTGTCTTTTATACATAAATCAGGGTATTTTTGGGGAGATTTTATTACTGCTTGGATCTTCATTTGGTACCAAGGATCGCTTGTATTAATTGTGGCTGTAGCTGCTAATGCTGTATCTTCATATGCTCTTGAAAGTGCGTCAGGTACCTTATGGTATGCTCCTTTCCTGTGCACAAATTTAAATTTATAATTTTGCAGTATTGTGTTCCATCGAGCCAATCTGCCTGTCGGATCCTTGATGTTGTGAAGCCAGAGAAGGCTGTGGTGGTCTGTTACCACGGTAAATTCTTCACCTTGAAGGTAACCTTTTAATCTTTCAATAGACCACAATACTGCCAAACACTCCTTCTCTGTCACCGTATAATTACGCTCCGCTTTACTTAGTGTACGGCTAACGTAATATATAGGGTGTTCTTCACCATTTATTTCCTGGGTAAGCACACCGGCTATAGCGTAGTCGCTAGCATCGGTTTGGAGGGTAAAGGGGAGGGAAAAATCGGGGCGGGCTAAAACAGGGGCTTGGGTAAGGGCTAGCTTCATTTTCTCGAATGCATCCTGCTGTTCCTGATGCCATTGCCATCTGACATCCTTTCGCGTTAAATAGTTTAACGGTGCTCTGTATTCAGCTAATTTCCCAATAAACCTTGAATACCAACCAATTAAGCCAGTAAAGCGTCTGAGTTGCTTTAAATTGGTTGGGGCTGGATACTCTAGTATCGGTCGTATATTATCTATATTTGTTTTGAGGCCATCCTCATTAACAATATATCCTAGATAAGTTACTTCCGCGCAACAGAATTCGGACTTTTCTCTGTTTATTTGCAAATTTACCTATTTGAGGGCGGTCAGTACTATTCTTAACCATTTTAGGTGTTCCTCAAAGGTTTTGGCTGTAATTATAATATCGTCTAGATATGCGAATACGTTTGGTTCCCATTCTGGCTTTATAAGCTTGTCCATCATTTTCTGGAAAATTGCAGGTGTATTCGATAGGCCGTAGGGGATTCGGGTAAATTGAAATAATCCTTTACCGGGAAGTGAGAAGGCTGTAATTTCGCGGCTTTCTGGTGCTAGAGGGACTTTGTGGTAAGCTTGAGATAAATCAAGCTTACTTATGTAACGACTTTCTCTCAGCTGATCGAGAATGTCGTCCATATTCCGCATAGGGTACGCTATTTTCTTGGTTACAGCATTAACCTGCCGGAAATCTATGCAAAAGCGGTATTTTCCGTTTGCTTTCGGAACTATGATTGGGCAGCTGCACCACGGGCTTTCGGAAGGTTCTATTATACCTTCCTTTAACATTCTGTCAATTTCCTCGTATCCAGCCTGTAGCATCCTCGGCGAATAACGACGGTTTCGTTGACGAATAGGTTCGGCACCTTGCACATCGATTTTATGGGAATCTAGGTTAGTTACATCTAGCGTTCTTGGTGTTGGGGGAATCATCTCATTTACTAGCTGCTGTAATCTCCTTTCTTGTTCTGCTGTAGCTCGTTTCAATCCTCCTATGCTTGCTAAGGCGGGTAAGCAACTCGGGTCTTTGCCATACGGATAAAAATGATGAATGATACCTTTATCAGTCCACCACGTATCGTTTTCATAGCATATATTCATGTTCGCTTTACGTTTAAAGTCGATACCTAATATGCAGTCATAATGCAAGCCGTCTGCTACTTTAAACGGCATTATAATAGTTTCACCATCTATTTCCATGGTTACATCTATTATACCTTGTATTGGTACTGCTGTACCATCTGCTACTTTAACGGCTGAATTGCTGGATTGTCTCAATTTATGCTGTAATATTTTACTCATTCCTCGCCCAATGAATGAGTGTACCGACCCATCGTCAAGTAAAGCTGTAAGTTTTTGTCCATTCAACTCTATGTTAAAGAAATGGCGTGGGTCGATGCCGGGTATTTGCTGTATTAGGGAATTATTTGCTGCTACATGGGAGGGTATTGACCCTTTTGGGTGTTTGGGTGAGAAAATACGGGTCTTTATTTTCTCTGGCTGTAGTTTCCCTGGCTTCTGTTCTTATTGCAGCTGCAGTTTGCGTAATTTGTGCCTTGAGCACCGCAATTACGACAGGTTGCAGGTTCTGGACATTCTGCTATCCAATGCCCAAGTTTATTACACCTATAACAAGGCTCTTTGAATTTCCTTGGGTGAATTGGCTTTTGCTCTCCGTAATTTGGTGCGCTGAATTTATTTGGCTTGAATTCCTGCTTCTTTGGTGATTCAGCCCTTTGCTCATTTCTTTGTGTTCGCTGCCAATAACTGCTTGATTTATTATTCTTTACAGCTTCGCTGTACTGCTGCTTCGACTCTTGCTTGGGAGGTGCTGTATATTTTCTTGCTGCTTGAGGGCTGTTCTGCTTCAAAGGGTATTGGTGCTGTATTTTCTTTTGTGGGTGGGTGGCTATGGGTGCTATGGACTTGGGAGGTACTGCAATATTTTCGCTTTGCTCTGAGGAAACTGCTGCTAATTTGCGTGTTTTTGTATGCATAGGATCAACATATGCATACTTTGCTAAGTCGTAATTTTGAATGACTGGCGGAGGTTTGTACGTTTCATCCATCAAACGTTTTGTTTCCTCCTTTTTACCGAGTCGCTGCAGCTGTATGAAATTATCGAAATGGTGTCTTTCGATTTTAGTTCTATAACTAGGATGCAGGTTCCGATACGCTCTATCCAACTGTTCGGATTGAGGTATTGTTGGCTTGACCTGGTCTAGCATGCCTCTTAACTTAGTGAGGTATGTGGAAATATCCTCATTAGGTCCCTGTGTGCGATTCTCGATCGCTTGTCTTAGCTGGCTCTGCGTTTCCTCAGTCCCGTATTGTAATCTCAGTGCATCTACAAAATTTAGATAATCTTTCCAGCTACTTTTCTCACGTCTAAACCATTCCCACGCTTCATCATCTAACACTGATGGCAACGCTTTAAATATATCCTGAGTTGAGAGACCATAGCTTTCTCTACATTCCTCAAGATTCGATAAGAATGCCTCCGGATCATTCTTTTTCGCTCCTTTGAATTGGATATGGTGACGCGAGAATATCTGTGCTGTCCTTTTCTCCCGTATAAAGGTAGCATCTTCTAAGCAGGTTTCGTACGAATGGATGTATCTGAATGCTGGGTTAAACGTACTTTGCTGTGGCTGTATGTGTGGGTTAGCTGGGGTTGAGTACGTTTCGTTGCTTTCCTGGTGCACTGGCGATCTGCTTTGCTGTCTATTTTGCTGAGAGCTGTGTATTTCGATCAATTTGCTGTATAAATGCTGCATTTGCTCTATTTGCTGCTCCAATCGTCTAAATTGTTCATCGTATTTATTTTCGAGCCCTTTCTCGGTATTTTGCGTCTCTTTTGGAACGTTGGGTTCTGTTACTCCATCGTCTTTCCAATGGACACTCTGTACATTCCTATGTACATTGCTCAAGTGTGTGCTGCTTGTGGGATTATATCTGTTTTCGCGTGCCTGATTGACTCTTGACTCCTGGGTCGCTAATTCGGGTTCTGTATTGCTGTGTGGCGTATTTGCTCGGCTTACTGGTCTAGGTACGAGTGCAATAGGGGGAAAAGGGCTTGTGCTTACTGGACGAAAAGCTGAGGGTTGGATAGTTTGGGTCGATCAAGGTCGGGTATCTGTATAAATGTTGGTACAGTAAGTGTAACTGGAGCTGTATATTGGGTAAATGGGTTATCTATGAGGTCTGGGTTTGTGGGAGATGAAGGGGCTAATGTGTGGATGGGGTAATAGGAAGTCGAATTTATGCTCAACTGGGTCGTCGTTAAACTTGGGACTGTATGCGTTAATTCCATCATCGAATTATCGCATACTGGTGTCGGTAGACTCAATCTATATGCTGTAGATTGAGCTTGAGGACGATTTGCTGCGCTGCTTATCCTTAAATTTTCCATATTTAATAGCTGCATATTTTCTCTCGCGTTGCTATTTTCCCTTACAGCCGATTGTGTTTCCGATCCGTATTCCATTTCCGGTAATGATAACAAATTCTCATTACTTATAGAGATAGGATCTCGGTATTGTCCTCGCGATTGACCGGTTGGCAATTGAATATAAAGCATTCGTTTTGCTTTACTATTTCTTGCTGGAGCTGCATCTATAGCGATAGTGGGGATATTTTCTCTTTCTGATTGCGTTAGGGACAAATCTGTATCAATAATCGGGTTAGCCTCGTCTACTGCTGCCTTCCAGTCAGCAGACGATGGTTCGAAATTACGTCTAATTTTGTACCTAGCTAACCTATCTCTAATAACCTTACAATCCGAATCTATATTTATTCCTACTTTGCTCGCGTATACCGTGATTCTACCATCACTGGTATTATTAATACTGCGTCTTATTACACCGGCACCTACTGCTGGTTGTAATACCGATAAGTCTTCTCCTAAAATTAAATCAAGGTCATCACCGTTGTGAGACATTTTGAATTAATTTATTGTTGCTTATTTTCTCTTAATAATTGAATAAATATTATTATTGATAGCTCTTATTAGCTCGATTGCCGTGAAATATATTAGCTCTTGTTTAATTATACTTAACTTAAATTAAACATGCCAAGCAAAAATCAAAAAATAAAACATTAATGAAAGAAAAAAAAAACAATTTTCAAGCTAAGCTAATTAAATTAAATTCACTTTCACTAAGCAATCCACAAACAGCAAAAAAAAATTAAACAAGCTTGCTTTATTATCGGCTGGGCAGTATAGCAAATAAATACAGCGGGAAATATGTATATATATATGGGTTCAATTATTATTATGTATCTTATACAGCTTATTATTCTGGGAAATTAATATATACAGCTTTTACTACACACCAAAATATTCCTTAAATATTTAATATTAATAATATTACAATCAATCAATATTGGGGTATATGTGCAAGGGACGTGCAAATTATGCTTATATAAATAATATATACACTGGGTTAGGCAGGCAGCAAATAACAATAAACAAAAATTATGCAGTATTATTTTATAATTATTATTATGGGGAGCAATGAGGGAGAAATTAAATTTGTTACAATAGTATAGCAGGTCAAGCTAAATTGATTATTATTATTTATTAAGCTAACAATAAATAAAACTAGCAAAATGTGTGATTTAATTCAATAAACATTAATTGTATATAAACAAAAAGAAAAACCAATTTAATCAAACGTGATAATAGCAGTAGGGCTATTAAATAGCATTAATATGTTAATATATGTTACTAAGAAAATTATAATGCTTAAAAAAAATATTAATAATGCTCAAAGCAGCTTAAATTATTATTATAATTATAAAATGCAAATTATTTATCAATTTTATAATTACACAATTCAACAACAAAAAAAAGAATTGCAAATATTTGGTTATTACAGCTGTATGGGTTAGAAGGAGAGGGAAAATGAATTATCTATATTTTTATAAACCAGCGTACCCAAAAAAAAACAACTATACATAACCAAATATGTAAAGCAGTGCAAATAATATATTAAAAAGAAAAAACAAATTTATATTTTTCGTGCACGTGCTCAATTAGTAATTATCAAAATGGCCGTCAAAATGGCCGACCGGCTTCTTCCGGTGAGTGTGCGAGCTTTGCTTAAGGAAAAGGGGGAAGGGCAATATGGCTGCTCTTGCGTCGCGCGTCGACGCTTACAATTATTATTCCTCGCTATTAACTATTAAAGAAAAACACAAATACTATACGCCACTTTACGCTAACTTATTAATTTATTTAACTGAAAAAGATCCCTTATATCGGGCCCCATGGAGGACGCCAATGTAACGCTGCACTGGGGATCAGGGTGCAGTTTATATAGGGTCAACAATTAATGTAAATAAAATAAGTATTTATTATAAGATATAAATAATTAGAGGAGTGGGCGCCAGCCGCGTTAATACGCGACGATTCTCGATAACACGCGGGTTATCTTAGCCTGACACAATATACAGGGCAGTACTCTCGCCGCACCGGATTATGCTGTAAGGAGGGGAAGGGGAAGGAGGGGACCAGGGTCTCGCACACACTAGTACGGATACTCGGCAGTGCCGTACGCAGCTAGAGTGAATTATTCACCAACCTTTATCGGAGGAATCGGCACTCGTCCCTCAATGGCGATGTCACTCTCTCTATCTCTCTCGTTAGCTACTCGATAATATGCGGCTTCGCTGTGTCAACAAATATCCGTTTAGGACGGCGGACCGTAGTGCTCGAGAGCCCCGTGTTCGTGCCGCGCGCCTGCGCAGTACGTCCTCGTGCGCGGCACCTCGATCTCGCGTCGTGCGAGCGTGTCGAGTGCCGCGGTGTTCAGGCTGTATCGGTACGAATCGGCTGTATGGTGCTGTATGCCGTGACGACAACCTGGTGCTGCTGCCGTCTCGGAGACGAGGTACAACCTCTTCCCAGGTAACTAATAATTCATTAACTATTAACTGCGTTCTTCAACGGGTACGGCATGAGTTTCAGGTACGAAGCTCACCCGCCGTCGCTTGCTGCTCGAGGCCGAGTCACCCCTCTCTCTCTCCTCGACGACGTTGACCTCGCTGATGACTAGCCTCTCCGTTTACGGCTCTAAGTGGGTATTTGGTCGTGAGGTTTACACACATGGTGTGTTTGTATGCGTTATTGTCCGAGATATCGGCTGTACACGTTGTTTGTGTACATTACCCTAACCTCAATTTACCCTATGATGTTTCTTGTACAGCTGTAGTAATTATATACAGCTGTACATATTTTTCCTTGGCTTTGGTCTTCTTGACTATGGCTATTTATCCTCTTCCTTGCTCCTTACCCTATTGCTGTGTTTTTGTTCTTATTAACATCTCTCTTACAGCTATATCTTGCTTGGCGTTGGAGGTTCTTCGGCTTCCTGCCTGGGTACCACCTCATCGCCTTGGCTGCTATGCTGCGAGGCTTCGAAGGGTCCTGGAGGCTTCCTAGTGATCGCCTCCCTTGAATATCCTGTTTGCTGAGCCAGACTCGGAGGAGCCCACCTGATAATCTGAGCTCGCCCAAGATCCTCATCGCCAGGACCACCTCAGGGTTCTGTGCTGTGCTTGGGAAAGGGTTATTAGACAGTGAGGGTAGGCAAGACGTAGTTAATGTGCGGGTAGGTAGCTAGGGAATAGTATATGGGTAGGTAGTGTAGCTAGGGACTCGTCTAGCTTATCCGGGTAGGTAGGTGTTCGTCAGGGGTTCTGTCGCTCGCTCTTGACATGTGCAAAGCACATTGTCACAATATATATATGTATTTAAATAAAACGGCGAAAATAAACTACAAAAAAAATAATATTTATTTTCTATTACACAGAAAAATCATTACAAAGAGAACCAAATAATTATTTAGCATAAATAAATACGCGATTATTAAATTGATAACGATAAAATAAAATAAAAATAACGTATTTTTCTCTTTACTCTTCTCACGTAAATTAATATTGAGGTCCGTATACAAAGCAAAATAAGGAAAAAGTTAAATTTCCTTTTTTAATTAAGCTTGGTTAATTTTAATTTTAATTTCTATTTAAAAAAAAATTAAAATAAAAAAATTATGATTTGCAAAAAAAATTGAATCATTGGAGTCTAACAAATACCTAAACCTAAAATCTATATCCTATCCTCCCTAAGGAGTACTTAATTGTACCCTTTCCTCCTCGTTACAGTAAATAGACCAGCAATACCGTCACTTATCCTTCCTAGATATCATTCAAAATGTAAACATGTATAAATAATTACAACCAAATTCACCTAGACTCTGGTAATTCTGTTAAATAGTCATCCTTTCTTACAGGACGTGCAGGTATAAATATATAAGGAGAGTTTGACATAAAAAATTAAAAGAAAAACAATTAACACTAGGCACAATGGACATGGGACAATCTGTACAACAAAATAACGATTGCAAAGAAACGAGAAGAGGAGGGAAAAAAAAAGATTTTATCAAAATTAATTATTGAAAAGAGAACATTGTTAAGAAAAATAAGTAAAGTAAACTGACAAATAGCATTAACACATATGTTGTATAAAACCATCGATTAAAATTCAAAATATGGAAACATTTCTGTTATTGATTTTAATAAAAAAATGCAGCAGAAATTCGATAAATTAGTTAATTTTTTAGAAAGTTCAAAAATTGATTATTAATAAAAATCAAAATTAAAATTGCACAATTTATTAAAATAAGGGTTATTTTACATAAATAATATCATTTGCAAGTTTATATGGTTTTGTAGAAAATATAACAAAAAAATGTGTAAATAATAAAACCATACAATCGATACTGTAAACCTCTTATAATTGTTTAATCACTAGTTAGAACAAATTATATAATTCGGACAAAAACAATGAATAATGTTTTTTCTTCTCAAAATAAAATAAAATGAGAAATGAATGTATGCTCATTGGTTTGCGTGAGGTATAGAATTTTATATATGCATATATATATATACATATATACAGATACACCAGGGGGGCTTCGCCCCCCTGCGCGCTTTGCGCGCCAAACTCCCCCCCTTTCACAATGAAATATATATATAATATAAAGGTACTGTATATATTATAAATATATTATCATCATATTATTGTTAAACAGATTTCCACACCACCCTGGAGATACAATTGAGGCGCGTTGGGTTTTATACCAAAAATTTAGCATATTAAAATAAAAATAAAATGTATAAATAAAAGATTTTTAACAAAATTTTAGTATAATGAAGTAAGAATAAAAATTATAAAAAAAAGATAGATGTGTATTAAAAACATAACGAGCAAACCCATTGCCGTTAGCCATACACCACATTATGTCAAAAAAAAATGATTTTAAACAAAATTCATAAATATAAACTATAACTGTAAATTTTATGTTATATGAATTGTTTTAACTTATAATTAACATTATAATAAATAATTATTAATTTAATCAAAATTTAACTTACCTAAAATAGTAAATTCTACATAAACCGACGCGGTGGCGGAGTGGCGGAGACGCACCTCGGCCGGTCACGGAAGTTAAGCAGTATTGAGCGCGGTAACCAAGTGGATGGGTGACGCTCTCGGTCGCTTGGCTTTCGTGGCGGGTTAGGTGTTTTTTCACACTTCACAACGTGAGCGGGAGGTGTGAAACATTCGGTTTCGGTGTCAAGGCCTACGCAATGTGACGTTGACACCCAAAAAGAATGTTTCGAATACACCGGCCATCTCGGGTGAGGTATTCCCTGCTTCACAGGTTTTCCTCATCCACAGGCATAACCCCGGGCGAATGCGAGATGGTGGGGTTTTTAAGAGAGGGATAAAAGCACCCACACATAGGTGGTAGGTGGACACCGTTAAAGTCCCCCAGGGGATAAACGGTAAGAAGTACCAGGAAAAAAGAGGGCACAAAAATCAAGAATAAAAAAAAAAAAAAAAATAGTAAATTCTACATACTTACCAATAAGAATAGAATCAACTCTACTAAAAACGGATCATTACCTAACTCTAGGTTATGATGTTTATTATAAAAATATGAAGAAAGCTGGAGTTATAGATTCCAACTACCTTTTTTACGATAGATATTTATGTAATGGCAAAGGATCATTTTCTAAAAGTTCTATATCCTCGATATTTTGTACTTTTAATATAATAAAATTTGCTACTAAAATAAATAAAATTTCGTATTAATTTGAGAACTATTTAAAATATTTTAGTTACTTTCAAATAATAACCTGTATCTTCTATTTCCTCAGTAACTCGTTATCTGCGCCCTCTTTTAAAATTTAAATGTTGATTTATAATTATATCTATTTTATTTCTTCCGTTAGTTATGGAGCCCAAAAATTTATTTTGATTACTATTAACAAATTCATTTCTTAAATAACCTTCTGTTTCCAATGAATAAATATTTGTTTATTTAAAACATTGTTTTATATAAATATACATTTTCTACTCACCTATATATCCATGCAATTTTTAAATTTCTTCAAAACCAATGACACTTAAATTTGATGTATTTCTTCGGATATTAAAATCTCCTAAATTAGTAATTCTTGAAAAATTTTACAAATTTAATTCATATTTCATATTTCCACTGTTAAAATTTGAGGATTCCTTAGCCATTACTGTTTCTAAAAGAATTATCTAAAAGAATACAATAATTTGAAATTATATTTAATTTTTAAATCATTGTATTTTATATCCATATTATATATTATATCAATGGAGAACTGTATGTTCGTATACTTGATTTATGTTTATTTTATCTTCAAACAATTTTGCATCTCCATTCCAGGCATTACACTGAATTTTGGATCCGCCATTATTATTTAATACAAATTTAAAAATTTCATAACTTTTATCGGTATTTCTGGACGTAATTGTTTTTGTCTTTACTATTGATTCTACGTATCCAACAACCATTCTATACAAATAATTATTTTTAATTTAATTTTTATATTATATTACGTTAAACAAAGATATTACTTTCAATATTTGTATCATTTGATAAAAACTTACACACTATTATCACCAAAATGAATTTTATTTTTTATAAAATCATTATTTGTTAATGGAATCTCGGAAATGTCAATTTTTCTTCGTTTGGTTTTAACAATTTCTTCGTTACTATTAATTTGTTATCTTTTGATTGGCATGGCTATATGAAAACAATAAATCATTTTTCTTTCGAAAATTTCTTTCCAAACGATATATTCAATTTCATTTTGTTTTTAGAGTTATTTTCAATATATAAATTATTTGGAGTTTTACACCGAGAAAGAGCTACATATAATTGACCATGAGAAAATAGAGGTCTACGCTAATATATTCCTAAACTATCAAAACTTTGTCCTTGCAATTTATTTATTGTTATTGAAAACGCTAATATTACAGGAAATTGTTTCCGAAGTACAATGAATGGCATTCTTATTATGTTATTCTTGGTATAAATGCAATTGCTCCCTTTTTATTTCCTGTTACAATCATAACTTTTATATTATATTTATATAACTTGTAACGGTAAGAGGATATACAGCGCGGCGCGCACACGAACGCGCAAAAATCGCGCGCGCCCAGCTGGGGGTAAAGAGATAGAGTTCGCGCGCGATCGGCAACAACAAGGTGTTGACAACTGCCGAATATACTTTAAGACGGTAAAAAGTGAACAAAGACTGGTGCTTTTCGTGGGTGGGTGTGAGGTTTTTCTCCCCACCAACCTCCACGTCGGCGTGCGGAGCAGCACGGCCCCGAGAAAGGCAGAAAGAAGGAAGCCAAGAGTCGGCCGCTTTCCCGACCGTTGGAGTGAGAGAGAGAGAGATAAGCACGAGGACGAGCTATCTCTCCTTTGCCCAGTCGTTTCCCGCCGAGGCGCGATATTTAGACAAGCGGTAAGTGGTGCACCACATAAGACCCGCGTGTCTACTTAATATTTTGCGTCCCGATTTACCTGGTACGGTCCAGGTGATGAAGCGTTCCTCTTTTTCCCCCTCTCGTGACAATACCCGCACGGATAGACAGGTCGGTGGTTCGCGGGAGCCACTTCACGAGAGAAGGCGCGCGTGACGTAGGAAGCTTCTACGTCAAAGCTCGCTACGTCAGAGATACATACGTCACACGGTGTGACGTATGCCTTCAGGTTAAGCAGCCGATCATATCCGGATCGGATGCTCGTAATCTACAGTTAAATAGATTTTAACTAACTGTTTTCGCGCTGACCTCGGGGGTAGTCATTGGTACGACTCCCCGTAAATTGTTAACGTTAATTTCATGTTTATTTATTAATATTTACTTGTTAATTTAATAAATTGACTCGGCGAGACAACCTTTCTCGCCGATTAACGAATAATACTGATTGTTGATAGTGTTTGATCGGTTACCGTCCTATCCTACGAATACCGCCCTCTCCGGTGTTTATCCTAGCTGGCAATTTTGGGGCATAGGGCCCAACACACGGTATCTAAGTCAAACGAGGTGTTTGACTTTGTGAACGGCATTGCACGGAAATCAAAGGGATTCCCGGCCGCATCGTGGGACTGCACACTTAAGGTTGGTAAGTTGGGATAAATTATGCCTAACCGTGGGCCTTACATATCTCCAGTACCCACCCCGTTACAACTGGCGCCCAATACGTGTTGATTTTGGATACAGGACATCGGAAAAATCAACAAGCACGATATAGTTGTTCAATTGTTAACAATATTGTTAATTATCAATTGGATAACTCACGAACAATAACGAGGTCAGCAGTCGCGTTTCGAAATTGTGAAGTATTTTTCGGTACTCTTTCGTTCCCCCTCGAGGTGGGATTTGTTTATTAACAAATAGAATTGTTAAAAACAAATAAAAATTTTTTTATAACAAATAAAATTTTTTTTTATTTTTCTCGTCTCGACTACTAGTAGTAGACACAGGAAATTGGTTCCTGATCGTACATAGGTGGCGCCACTAGAAAAAGGTCGCACAAATAGGAAATTTGGTGGGTTTTCGAACGGAATCGATAGACCGACCAACGTTACTTGGAAATTGGGTAGTTTGGACCAAACCAAGTAACTAGCGCCACCTAGAGAAACGAAAGAACGCGACACAGCGCGACATAACCTGGTGGCAATTAATCGGTCTAAATAAATTGTTTGTAAGTGTATGCAAGGTTTAACTGGTTTTTGCTGGCACAAAACAGGAAGCTTATAACCTGGCTCAGACCTTTACAAATTGTATTATAGGTTATATTTTTGTAAGAGGTCAAGCGCGCGGTAACTTTAATTATTTAATTTATTTATTTATTGATTTATTTATTATTTATTATATAGTACCGTTAAGTTAGCGCAAGGTAAGAGCCAGGCTGTAGTTTATTGTAAATTTATTAGCAGATTTGTTAAAAATAGTTTAAACTCAGTAGTGCTTCCTGATCAAAGTAAGACAGGACTTACTTTTGGCATCCGGTTTTGTGCATTAGCGGTTAGCTTAGGTAGGAGCAAAACCCAGTTACGCGGATTGGACATTTGGCAAGTAACGCCAAAGTTAAATATTCGACAACACGTAACCTTGCACACACATAGTGCGTCAAGCCAGCGAGGCTGCTTACTGTTAAACGTATAAACGACGCTACAACTGAAGATGGCCGCTCAGCAGCAAGACGTCGATAGTCAAATCGATGCATGGATCGAGACGCTCACCAGGGAGCAAATTGAATTACACCTGGACGCCTTGAACCTAAAATCGGCAGGTTCTGTTCATAGGAAAGCCGAGCGACTCGACCAGTGGCTGTTAGGAAATTATTCGGCCTAGGAGTTTAACCAGGAGGAAGATGAAGCCACAGCAGTTCGCAGCCGTCTCCAACGGAGAAATAGGTGGCTGCAGATGCTAGGTGAACATCAAGACGAGGAGTCTGATGAACCTAGCTCAGATCAGGAAGTGTATCTGGTACTGCGGGAGAACGCTGCGGTTAAAGACAACCTGCACAGGACGGTGCAGGATTTCGATGACGTCGAGCTAGATGAAACGACGTCAGCCGCGACCAATACAGAGCCTCAACCCGAACGAGAGGAAGAATGGCTGTCATTGGTCTCAGAAGAGGGAAACATTTGTAAAATCCCTCGATTGTTTTCCCAGACCTTGGTGCAGCTTATCAAAAAAGTGAATGACCTTACTGTAAAGGTAGATAAGCTGATGTCCGAGCGCACTCAAACCGCTCACAGCACGAGATTGGACGGTGCCAACCAATCTCACCATTTGCAATTTCAGGACACATATACGTGTTATGGTCCTGATGAGAGCGAGATAGGTGAGGCGCAAGTAAATGGCGAGCAACAACGCACAAGCGCCCCTCAGTCTAAGCCTGATGGAGCTTGGAAGGGGGGGAATGCGCGCGAATCCCAGAGGATTCCTCAAGCGCGCAGCTCGCCAAACAAGGATCGGACATTCTCAACACCAAGCTTCTCTACGTCATCGAGGTTGAATGGAACACCTCGAGACGTCGGCGGCATTGTTAGGAAGTGGCAGGTCAAGTTCTCTGGCGACAAGAGCCAGATCATTGATGCCTTCCTAACCAGGATCGAGGATTGCAGGATCCTGGCCAACCTGTCAGAGGACGAGTTATTGCCGTCACTCTCGGAACTTCTGACAGACACTCCCGCCACGCGGTACCAGAACGAGAAACACAAGTGGCACTCCTGACAAGATTTCGTGACTTCGGCTAAACGTTGGTACGGAATGAGCCAACGTTTCCAGCAGAGGATCATCGCCGAGTCCAATGCACGGACTCAAGGTCCCGATGAACCGGTTAGGGACTATATGACGTGCTCTATCGCAATAATGCGAAAGATAGTCCCTACGCCGACTGAAACGCAGCAGCTCGATCATTTGTATCGGAACATGCTGCCACAGCTTCAACGGCTGTTCAAGAGAGCGGAAGTGAGCTTAATTGAACAAATGCTGGACCTCGCCACGGAAGCGGAGCAGACGATAGAAGATGAAAAAGTATATCGTCCACCACCTACGGAGGAAGGGTCTCTGCTTCCGGTAATGGCGTAAAAGCCGAAGCGGAAAAAAGGTTCGCCGAAGGCTAAGGTAGCGGCCGCTGAGGTAAGCCCAGCCAAACCAAGCGAGCCAGACGTCGTCGACCGCATCGCAAAGATGCTGGAGGATGCGCTGCGGCCCATCGTCTCCAAATTGGCGTCGACGACCCGACAGTCCCGTAGGAGAAGCCCAAGGTCTGGCTCTCCAAAGAAAGGCTCGTCGGCCAACCGATCTCCGAAGAGTAGGAGATTTGGCAGACCTAATGGCCCGAGCAAGAGCTTCGGACACCGGCAGGAGAAGAGTGCTAGTCCACAGAGAGAAAAAGTGAGGGAACAGCCGAAAAACCGAATGGGCTCGACTTTCGATCCGCCTAAGCCTCTTACCTGCAAGGGCTGCGGGAAAATTGGATATTCCCTCAGGTACTGTCCGGTGTGCTCGGGAAACGCCAAAGGGAGCGGTTAACCGGGACGAAAACCGTGACCCAAGAGCTTGAGTCCCCGCTGTCCCAGGTGAGTTCGGGACAGACCCGCTCCGACCGAGAGTATGATCCAGAGAGGAGCGGAAATGGGCCTCAAAAGGAAAAACGGTCCCAAAAAGCCAGCAGACCAACCTCATCCTATAAACTAGAGGATGAGAGTCGTTGGTGGCTTCTCGTGGAGATTGAGGGCTTTCGTATACGATCCCGGAGCTTCCACGACCGTAATGGGACCCAGCGGTCTGCAAATCGCCGCAGTATTGGGCAAGAAGCTCATTGTGGCGAACGCCGGACGCGTCAAGATGGCGGATGGTAGTTACCAACCGCTAAGCGGTCATGTGATCTTACCTTTCACTGTAGGGAAAGAGACACGTGAAATAAAGGTAGCGATCATACCAAATCTTGACGCCGAATGCTACGTAGGAGTAAATTTCGTACGAGCATTCAGAGCCATATTGGATCCGGATAGAGACTGCCTGTTCCTCAAGGACAGCAAGCAGCAGATCCACCTCGAAGTTGCTGGAATAGGGGGTATGGCCACCCTCTCGTCCGCTGGGATAGCGGATGCAACCGTGGGAGAAAGGGAAGAGCTGCGACCGCTAGTAAGCAAAGTGCTGTCCTAATACTTCTCCCAAAATCGGGCGAACCCAACTCATCGAGCACTCGATTGACGTGGGATCAGCTCGCCCGATAAAGCAGAAGTATTATCCGGTGTCGGAGAAGATCCAGGAGGAGATGCACCGCCAGGTCCGAGAGATGCTAGATTTAGAGATCATAGGGCCCTCGGACAGCGGTTGGTCAAGCCCCGTGGTGACGCAAGGAGAACGGATCACGTCGGTTTTGCATTGACTTTAGGAAAGTCAATGCGCTAACGAAACCGGACGCTTATCCCCTCCCGTTCATGCAGGATATCTTGCGCAAGCTGAAGAGATGTCGGTACATTAGTGCTCTGGACATGAACTCAGCGTATCATCAAATACCTCTCCAGGAGGAATCGCGTCCTTATACGGCTTTCACAGTCCCGGGGATGGGACTGTATCAGTTTAAGCGGATGCCATACGGATTGGCATACGCCGGCGCGACCTTCCAACGCATGATTGACCAAGTGGTTGGTCCTGATCTCGAGCCCAATTCTTTTCTTACCTCGATGACATTATTATAGTCACCGAGACATTTGAAGGGCACAATAAGTATCTCGAGATGGTGCTGAAAAGACTGACCGAAGCTAACTTGACAGTAAATAAAGACAAGTGTGTCTTTTGTCAAGATGAGGTGAGATACCTTGGCGTGCTGGTCAACAGGGATGGAATTCGTCCCGACCCAGCAAAAACTGAGCCGATAAGGGTTTATCCGGCTCCCAAGAACCTCAAACAGCTTCGACGATTCCTCGGCACGACGTCGTGGTATCGGCGTTTTATGCCGGATTACGCCACGATTGTCGAGCCGCTTACCCGTCTCTCGAAGAAGAACCAAGGGTACGAGTGGTTAGATGAACATGAACAAGCCTTTCAGCAGCTGAAGACCCTGATCATGACTGCTCCGGTTCTTCAACGTCCCAGTGCAGATGGACTGTTTAGCCTGCACACGGACGCGAGCGATACCAGCATAGGAGCCGTGCTCGTCCAAGAGATAGACGGAGAGGAAAGAGTCATCTAGTTTGCCAGTCGCATTCTCACAGCACTCGAGAAGAATTATAGCGTAACGGAGAGGGAATGCTTGGCCGTGGTCTGGGCTATTAATAAGTTCAGACCTTACATCGAAGGGTACCACTTCAAAGTGATAACGGATCACACTAGTCTTCGCTGGTTGTGTAATATGAGAAATCCAACCAGCCGACTAGCGAGATGGGCTTTAGAGCTTCAAGCTCATGACTTTGTCGTCGAGCACAGAAAAGGAGCTCTGCATCACGTTCCCGATGCCCTATCTCGCATGTATGAAGACGACGAGCCTACTGTAGCAGCAATGTCGTGGGCTCAAACTACTGAAGATCCTTGGTACCTAGACTGGATCAAGAACGTTTCCGACAGACCCCGTGATTTCCCCGACTAGAAAATAGTTGGAGGAAATCTATTCATCTATCGCACCGACAAGGAGTTAGAAGAAGTGATGGATGACGAGCAAGCATGGAAGCTGGTCGTACCTGTAGAGAATCGTCATTCTATTCTGAGAGAGTGTCACGATGACCCCTCGGCTGGCCAACTCGGAAGGGAAAAGACATTCGCCCGCGTGGCCCAAAACTATTATTGGCCACGGTTTTACGCAGAAGTTGCGGATTACGTAAGGCGATGTCAAGTGTGCCAGCAATGTAAGGTTGAGCAACGTGCTCCTTCAGGGTTAATGGGTCACCATCAATCGGATAGACCATGGCAGGTGGTATCAGGAGATATCACTGGCCCGCTTCCACGCTCTAGCCGAGGATACGAATACATTCTAGAATTCCAGGATTTATTCACGCGCTGGATTGAAGCAATCCCGATAAGAAAAGCTAACGCAAAGACGATAGTCCGCGAGCTTCACGAACGAGTGATTAACCGGTTCGGCACCCCGGAAGTATTTCATTCGGATAACGGGACCGAGTTTAAAAATAAACTCGTAGACGAATACCTCGAATCTAAGGGAGTGTATCATTCGACGACATCCCCTTATCACGCACAGGCCAATCCTGTCGAGAGGGCCAATCGGACCCTTAAGACAATGGTGGCGTCGTATATCCAGGATAAGCACAGCGGCTGGGACGACAAGCTGCCAGAGTTAGTCTTTGCACTAAACACAGCGGTGCAAAGTTCTACTGGATGGAGCCCGGCTATGCTGAACTATGGTCGCCAACCCGAGGCGCCTAGTACAGCTCGTCGAGAGCAAGACCGGCTTGCCCAGCAACAGTTTGAGTTCCGTAGACTGCAGGATTGGAACGACAAAATCAAACAGTTGCCAAGACTGCACGAGAACGCAAATCGTCAGTCGGCTGCCAGTAAGGCCCGGCAAGGTAAAATCTTCAACTCACGACGAAGGCCAGCGAAATTCGAGGTAGGAGATCTGGTCTGGAAACGCAACCGGATCCTCTCGTCCAGAGCACAAGGTATCTCGGCTAAGCTTGCTCCGAAATACACAGGGCCATATCTGATCATCAATAGGATGCATACGTATGTCATACAAGATGATCAACGGGACAAGAAGTATCTCACATCGAGCATCTGAAGAGATACGTCCCCGAAAATGATGCTGACTCAGCTGATGAGGATCAACGTAAGCAACCTCAACCGCCGAGGGATCAACAGGTGAAGTGCGACCCGCCTGTAGCGAGCGAATGCTCCCCTGCGAGGGAGAATAATGCGAGCGAGTCCCCTGGCGAGGGAACTCGGTGTAATCCACGCAAGACGTCGCGTACGTCTTTAGATAGGTCCCGCGTTACCAGACGACAGCGTGGTCGTCCTCGGAAAGCCACCGCGACCGTAAAGCGCCGATCACCCATAGAGCGGTCTGCCAATGCAGATTCTGAACCAGTTCCCCCGAGACGAGGACGAGGGCTTCCTCCAGGCTCGCAACCAAAGCGGACGTAAAGCGCCAGCAGCGGCCGAAGGCTGAGGCGGCCTTCAAAGAGGCTGCCTTTAAATACAGGTTAACCTGTAGCCCCAGCCTTCATCGAGCGGAACGGGAGGTTCTGACGAACCTAGTTGTCCGCTCTGCCTCTGCAAGGAGATAATGTCTGAAACAGTTTCCTCGCATCCTGATAAACCTGATCAAGAGCAACTCGATAACCCTCTTTCCGGTTCCTTGAGGAACAGAGTCCACATACAGAGTATGTGGAATCTGGAAGGGGGGTGTAACGGTAAGCGAGTTACCGATCAGGTAAGCAACGCGAAAGAGGATATACAGCGCGGCGCGCGCACGAACGCGCGAGAATCGCGCGCGCCCGGCTGGGGGTAAAGAGATAGAGTTCGCGCGTGATCGGCAACAACAAGGTGTTAACAACTGCCGAATATACTTTAAGACGGTAAAAAGTAAACAAAGACTGGTGCGTTTCGTGTGTGGGTGTGAGATTTTCTCCCCACCAACCTCCACGTCGGCGTGCGGAGCAGGACGGCCCCGAGAAAGGCAGAAAGAAGGAAGCCAAGAGTCGGCCGCTTTCCCGACCGTTGGAGTGAGAGAGAGAGATAAGCACGAGGACGAGCTATCTCTCCTTTGCCCAGTCGTTTCCCGCCGAGGCGCGATATTTAGACAAGCGGTAAGTGGTGCACCACATAAGACCCGCGTGTCTACTTAATATTTTGCGTCCCGATTTACCTGGTACGGTCCAGGTGAGGAAGCGTTCCTCTTTTTCTCCCTCTCGTGACAATACCCGCACGGATAGACAGGTCGGTAGTTCGCGGGAGCCACTTCACGAGAGAAGGCACGCAAGACGTAGGAAGATTCTACGTCAGAGATACATACGTCACACGGTGTGACGTATGCCTTCAGGTTAAGCAGCCGATCATATCCGGATCGGATGCTCGTAATCTACAGTTAAATAGATTTTAACTAACTCTTTTCGCGCTGACCTCGGGGGTAGTCATTGGTACGACTCCCCGTAAATTGTTAACGTTAATTTATTGTTTATTTATTAATATATACTTGTTAATTTAATAAATTGACTCGGCGAGACAACCTTTCTCGCCGATTAACGAATAATACCGATTGTTGATAGTGTTTGACCGGTTACCGTCCTATCCTACGAATACCGCCCTCTCCGGTGTTTATCTTAGTTGGCAATTTTGGGGCATAGGGCCCAACACACGGTATCTAAGTCAAACGAGGTGTTTGACGTTGTTAACGGCATTGCACGTGAATCAAAGGGATTCCCGGCCGCATCGTGGGACTGCACAGTTAAGGTTGGTAAGTTGGGACAAATTGGGCCTAACCGTGGGCCTTACATATCTCCAGTACCCACCCCGTTACAAACTCAATAATTTTTAAACGCGTCCCATTACACAAACCATCATTAACGCTTATATTTCTTATAAGCATTACAATCGCGCCTATTTTTAAAATTAATTTATGGAATGGTAGTCCTGGAAACTTAAGAGAATTTGATTATTCTATTGGATAATTTAATTGCATACTTTCATCACTCTGATCTACACCTTTAGCAGTTGCATAAGCAATACTTAAATAAATTTTTTCTTTTGAATGAATTTTGTTTAATTCTTTTTTATTTAAATTATATATATCTTCATTATGACACGCTAATATAGCTTTATTTGATAGATCATTTGTGTTTGTTATAATAGAATCATAAATTTTTCCGCAAATATCATCAGTTTCCCATGAATCTTTAATTTTTAATGAGGTTAGGTTTCCTTCGCCGATTTGTATTAGAAATTTTGAAAAACTTTTATCACACGATCTCATATTTTTATTTAATTTTAAAACAGTGAATTTTGACCATATATTAGAATATTTTATAGATTCTTTTACTACTGAATTTCGGCAACCGTTTTTACGACAGGTAAAATTTGTCTAAAATCACCTCCCAAAATTATTAATTTTCCTGCGAATGGAATTTTTTAATTTGAACAATAATCTCTTAAAGTTTTATCTACTATTTCTTATGCTTTTTTAGGTATCATAAATGCTTCGTTCCAAATTATTTTGTCACATTCCCATGCTTCATCATCTAAGACTGATGGCAAAGCTTTAAATATATCCTGAGTCGAGAGACCATAACTTTCTCTACATTCCTCAAGATTTGATAAGAATGTCCCCGGATCATTCGTTTTCGCTCCCTTAAATTGGATATGGTGGCGTGAGAATATTTGTGCTGTCCTTTTTTCTCTTATAAAGGTAGCATCTTCTAAGCTTGTTTCGTACGAATGGCTATACCTGAATGCTGGGTTAAACGTACTTTGTTGCGGCTGTATGTGTGGGTTATTTGGGATTGAGCACGTTTCATTGTTTTCCTTGTGCACTGGTGATCTGCTATTATGCTGTCTAGTTTGCTGTTCGTTATTTTGCTGAGTGCTGTGTATTTCGATCAATTTGCTGTATTTGCTGCTCCAATCCTATGTACGCTGCTCAACTGTGTGCTGCTTGTGGGGTTATGTCTATTTTCGTGTGCCTGCTTGACTCTTCTCTCTTGGGTCGCTATTTCGGGTTCTGCATTGCTGTGCGGTGGCGTATTTGCTCGACTTACCGGTCTAGGTAGGAGTGCGATAGGGGAAAAAGGGCGTGTGCTTATTGGACGAAAAGCTGAGGGTCGGATTGATTGGGTAGATCTTAGACGGGTGTCTGTATAAACATTGGTACTGTATGTGGTAACTAGAGCTGTATATTGGGTAAATGGGTTACCTATGAGGTTTGGGTTGGTGGGAGATGAAGGGGCTAATGTGTGGATGGGATAATACGAAGTCGAATTTATGCTTAACTGTGTCGTTGTTAAGCTCGGTATTGTGTGCGTTAATTCCATCATCGAATTATCGCAGACTGGTGACGGTAGACTCAATCAACATGCGGTAGATTGTGCTTGAGGACGATTAGCTGCGCTGCTTATCCTTAAATTTTCAATATTTAATCGCTGCATATTTTCCATCGCGTTGCTGTTTTCTCTTACAGCCGATTGCATTCCCGATCCGCCTTCCATTTCCGGTAATGACAACAAATTCTCATTTCTTATGGAGATTGGATCTCGGTACTGTCCTCTTGATTGACCGGTTGGCAATTGAATATAAAGCATTCGTTTTGCTTTACTACTTCTTGCTGGAGCTGTATCTATAGCAATATTGGGGATATTTTCTCGTTCTGACGGTGTTAGGGACAAATCTGATTCTATATTTGGGTTAGCCTCGTCTACTGCTGCATTCCAGTCAGCTGACGATGATCCGAAATTACGTCTAATTTCGTACCTAGCTAACCTGTCTCTAATAATTTTGCTATCTGCGTCTATGTTTATTCCGATTTTATTCGCGTATACCGAAATTCTGCCGTCACTGGTATTATTTATGCTGCGTCTTATTACACCGGCACCTACTGCTGGTTGTAACACCGATAAGTCTTCTTCCAAAATTATATCAAGGTCATCACCGTTGTGAGACATTTTGATTAATTTATTGTAGCTTATTTATATTAATAATTAAATAAATATTATTACTAATAGCTCTTTGTAGCTCGATTGCAGTGAAATTTCTTAGTTCTTGTTTAATTATATCTAATGTAAATTAAACACACCAAGCAAAAATCAAAATGTACCAATGAAAAGAAAAAAGAACAATTTTCAAGCTAAGCTAATTAAATCAGACTTATTTTTCACTAAGCAGTCCACACAAAAAAAAATAAACAAGCTTGTTTTATTATAAGCTGGGCAGTATAGAAAATAAAATATAGCGGGAAAATATTTATATATATATATAGGTTATTAATTATACACCAAAATATTCACTAAATATTTATTGTTATTGTGATTCAAATCAATTAATATTGGGATATATGTGCAAGGGGACGTGCAAATTGTGCTAATATAAAAAAAATATACACTGGGTTAGGCAGGCAGCAAAACAACAACAAACAAAAATTATTCAGTATAATTTATATACACTAACTATTATTATCGGGGAGCAATTAGGGAGAGATTAAATTTTCGTTGCAATGGGTATAGCAGGTCAAGCAAAATTGATTATTATTATTTATTAAGCTAACAATAAATAAAACTAGCAAAATGTGTGATTTAATTCAATAAGCATTAATTGTATAATATGGCAACAGCACAATTAAATCAGACGTCATAATAGCAATAGGAATATTAAATAGCATTAGTATGTATTATATAGCCAAAGGAAATTAATATGCTTAAAAAAAATAAATGTTAAAGCCGCTTCGAGTTATTAATATAACTAACAAATGCAAAGTGGTTATCAATTTATATGTATAACCATTTAAACAAAATAAATAATATTCTCTTATAGGTTTAAAACCTACAAAAAAAATATTAATACTTGGTTAATATAGCTGTATGGGTTAGAAGGAGAGGGAAAATGGATTATTTTTATATTATATTAACTAGCGTACCCAAAAAAAAACAACTATACATAACCAATTATGTAAAGCAGTGCAAATAAATTATCTCAACAAAAACAAAATTATTATTTCCGTGCACGTGCTTAATTTACTTGCTTAAAATGGCCGTCAAAATGGCCAACCGGCTTCTTCCGGTGTGTGTGCAACCTTGCTGAAGGAAAGAAAAGGCAATATGGACGCTTACAATACTTATATTCGCTCGATTTTATTATGCACAAAAAAAACTACTATTGCTGTACGCCACTTTAATGCTGCTACTAATTACAAAAGCAAAAAGATCCCTTATAACAACCACGTTGGGCGCCAATGTAACGCTGAACTGGGGATCAGGGTGCAGGTTAATAATTACAGATACCTTAAGTAAAATATTTATTACAACTATACTACCAGCTACTATGACAAAGTGGGCGCTAGCCGCGTTGATTCGCGACGAGTAAGCGATAACTCGCTGGTTATCGTAACTTAGAAAATTGCTCTGTGGTACAGTTATCGTTTCGCTTTAAGGGAGGGGAAGGGGAAGGAGGGGACTAGGGGCTCGCACACTCTATTACGGATACTCGGTGGTACGTACGCAGCGAGAGTGAATTATTCACCAACCTTTATCGAGGAAATCGGCACTCGTCCCTCGATGGCGATATCACTCTCTCCCTCTCTCTCTCTTTCTCTACCAGGTATGCAGCGGCTTCTCACTTCGAATAATAATCCGTTCAGGACGGCGGACCGTAGAGCTCTGCCTCTCGGCGTGCGCGAGAACTCCGTGTTCGTACCGCGCGCGAGTAAGTACTGCGCACCTCTATCTTGCATCGAGCAAGCGAGTCGATTACCGCGGTATTCAGGCTGTATCGGTACAAATCGGCTGTATGGTGATGATGACCTGGTGCTGCTTCCGTCTCGGAGATGCGGTACAACCTCCTCCCAGGTAACTAATAATTCGTTCCTTCTCGCTTCTTCAACTAATTAGTATGGTGTGAGTTTCAGGTTCGAAACTCACCCACCGCCGCATTGCTGCTTGGGGTCGACTCGCCCCTCTCTCCTCGACGACGTCAAGTTCGGTGATGGATAGCCGCTCCGTCTACGGCTCCAGGTAAATACTTGGTCGTGAGGTTTACGCAAATATGCGTATCTGTTTGAGTGTTTATCCAAGAGGTCGGCTGTGCACGTTGTTTGTGTACAGCAACCTAACCTCAATCTGCTCTATACTGTTCCTGGTACAGCTGTATTGTTTACATACCGCTGTACATTTATTTCCTTTATCTTCTATCTTCTGCCTATACCTGGGTATCCTTTTCCTTATTCCTTACCCTCTTAACGTGTATTGGTATTCATTAGTTCCTTGTTTACAGCTATATACTGGTTGGCGTTGGAGGTTCCGCAGCCTTGCTCCTGGATGATGCCTCTTCGTCCAGTCTGCTGTCCAGTGAAGCTAAAGAGGGTCCTGGAGGCTCACCCAGTGTTAGCCTCCCCTAGCATATCCTGCCAGCCATGTCAGACCCGGAGGAGCCCACCTGAGGTTTTGAGCTCGCCCTGGCCTTCAACGTCAAGGCCAAGTGTTTTATGTGTGCTGTGCTTGGGATGGGGTTATTAGACTGTGAGGGTAGGTAGGATTTAGCTGATGTGCAGGTAGGTAGCTAGGGAAAAGTATATGAGTAGGCAGGTGTAGCTAGGGACTCGTCTAACTTGTACGGGCAGGTAGGTGTTCGCCAGGGGTTCTATCGCTCGCTCTTGAAATGTGCAAAGCACATTGTCACAATATATATATATATATATATATACACAGGGTAACTTCTAATCCTGAAATCTTAAACACTTCGACTGTTGCGAAATTTTTGTACATTATAAAGAGACAACGTGCCAATACATGTACAATTAATTAAAATTAATAATAAAACTAAATTAATTAATTTACAAGGTAACCTCCAATCCTTAAATCTTAAACACAAAAGCGACGGCGTCAGTGGCGAAATATTCATATATTATAGAGAGATAGGCTTTCTGACTTACCGACGAAATAAAAGTTTGATGAGATACCCAATTTAACAGATAAAAATTTCCAAATATATTCCTTTTTACATCGACGTAATCTATATATCTTTATCTATATCAAATTATTAAATAAACATCTTAATTTATTTTTTTCAAGGTTAAATTATGTATTTTTTTTAATTATCTTATTACTTACAATATTTTATTTCTTTTTACTCAAAATATAATGTTTAAGAAAATTCTAAATCGAACTATAAAATTTCATATTTTTAAAACGAAATAAATTCTAGCGCAGTCAACGTGAATTAATGTTTACATAGAAGAGATAAGTGAACTAATTCATATTTTTTTTCATGCGTAAGTGTTCTATTTTTTGCGCGACAATTTAAAATGTGAATTTGTTCATTTATCACTGCTACTGCGGCGGCGGCGAAATATTTTATATTATACAGACAGTATAGAGAGATATGTACTATACATATTAAAAGCATACTATCTATTATATATAGTTCTATATATCTTCCTATATTATATAGTTAAAACAAAAAATTTGGAACTCAGACCCTCCACCTCCCTCCACCTACCTTCACCTCCCTTCACCGTCCCTCCACTACCCCTCCACATTTTAAGGTAAAATTCTTTTAAATTAAACGTTTTTTGTTTGTCATATTATTTCGGTATCTCCCTCCACCTCCCTCCACTCCCCACCACTAACCCTCCACTAGACCCTACATTTGACCCTCCACCATGATTATGCGCCGTATTATGAAAATCGCGTTATTACTCCAGCTAAGGTCTAATTGTATATTGTCAGATACACGAAATTGTCCAGAAATACTTGGAAATGTATGAAAGTGTACGAAAATTTAAAAATAAAACCTGTTTACTGCACCCTTCACCCTACATGTATTATATATATATATATATATATATGTGTGTGTGTGTGTGTGTGTGTGTGTGTGTGTGTGTGTTTGTATGTGCGTGTACGTGTACGTGTGCATGTGAATAATAAATATACAACACGCATATCACAGAGAAAGACCACCCTGCCTCATAGAAAATTTCTGAAACAGCGGCAGCGGCAGCGTTGTCTGGCAAATTTTTTTACAATATACTTAGATATAATAATCAGAAATTTTCTGTGCTATAGAGTGATCTTGATGAAACTCATAAAATTTTTAAATGTGTACTCAATAATAATAACGGATCTAAAATTCAATGTAATGCTTTAAATACAGATACAAAATTGTTTGAAGATAAAATAAATACTAATCAAGAATAATAACATACACTATGTGCAAAAATTGTTAAACGTTTGTTATTTTATATGTGTAAATTATATACTATCGGTCTCTCCGAACTAAATACTTTATTTTAGATTAAAGTAGGCCTATCGTACTCTTTGTCCACTATGGCTGGTGGAATTTCCCAGAGTACGGCCTTTTAAAATAATTAAAGGCGTTTCGTCCTCGATCTCCAGCTTGGACTCCTCAGTAAGGAACTGGAGATCTTACCTTAGACGCCTGTCGCAAGATGAACCGCGACGCCAGCTAGATGTTCTGCGGCTATATATATAGAAAAGAGACGACGATCTCTCCAACGAGTGTAGAGAGATAGTCGTCTCCATCTAGTGGTGGGAAAAACCACCAGCCAGAGTGCGACGTATTAGACCCAGTCGCAAGTTATTTGAAATAAAATGAATTTATCGTTCGGTGATATTTATATGTGTAAATTATATACTATCGGTCTCTCCGAACTAAATACTTTATTTTAGATTAAAGTAGGCCTATCGTACTCTTTGTCCACTATGGCTGGTGGAATTTCCCAGAGTACGGCCTTTTAAAATAATTAAAGGCGTTTCGTCCTCGATCTCCAGCTTGGACTCCTCAGTAAGGAACTGGAGATGTTACCTTAGACGCCTGTCGCAAGAGGAACCGCGACGCCAGCTAGATGTTCTGCGGCTATATATATAGAAAAGAGACGACGATCTCTCCAACGAGTGTAGAGAGATAGTCGTCTCCATCTGGTGGTGGGAAAAACCACCAGCCAGAGTGCGACGTATTAGACCCAGTCGCAAGTTATTTGAAATAAAATGAATTTATCGTTCGGTGATATTTATATGTGTAAATTATATACTATCGGTCTCTCCGAACTAAATACTTTATTTTAGATTAAAGTAGGTACTGTAGTAGGTTACTGAGGAGTCCAAGCTGGAGATCGAGGACGAAACGCCTTTAATTATTGTAAAAGGCCGTACTCTGGGAAATTCCACCAGCCATAGTGGACAAAGAGTACGATAGGCCTACTTTAATCTAAAATAAAGTATTTAGTTCGGAGAGACCGATAGTATATAATTTACACATATAAATATCACCGAACGATAAATTCATTTTATTTCAAATAACTTGCGACTGGGTCTAATACGTCGCACTCTGGCTGGTGGTTTTTCCCACCACCAGATGGAGACGACTATCTCTCTACACTCGTTGGAGAGATCGTCGTCTCTTTTCTATATATATAGCCGCAGAACATCTAGCTGGCGTCGCGGTTCATCTTGCGACAGGCGTCTAAGGTAAGATCTCCAGTTCCTTACTGAGGAGTCCAAGCTGGAGATCGAGGACGGAACGCCTTTAATTATTTTAAAAGGCCGTACTCTGGGAAATTCCACCAGCCATAGTGGACAAAGAGTACGATAGGCCTACTTTAATCTAAAATAAAGTATTTAGTTCGGAGAGACCGATAGTATATAATTTACACATATAAATATCACCGAACGATAAATTCATTTTGTTTGTTATTTTAATCATTGTTTTCAATTATAGAGCGACGCATCAGAGATGCTGTTAATAATATGTGTATACCTATATATTGAAGAAATAGTAAGTAAATTAGATTTATATATGTGAAAATTGTGTTTAAAAGATGTTGTAAAATGAAATCATTTTTAATAAAAAGGTATAGCCTGATGAGGATGGAGGATATCCATCGAAACGTCGCCAAATAAATAAATATGGTTTGTTCATCAATATCGAGGAAAACCTAAACTACTCCTAAATAACATACACTATTCCAAATATCCATATGATATACAATGGGTTAAAAATTACATACATTAATTATTGCATTTTTAAGATAATTCTATTATAAACAGTAATGACAAAAGAAAATTCAAATTTTAACAGTGGCAATATAAAATATGAATTACATTTGAAAAGTTTTTCAAAAATTATTAATTTAGAAGCATTTATTTTAAATGTTTTTTAAATAAAAATTTCAAAATTGTATGGATATATAAGTGGGTAAATATGTATATGTGTGTAAAACAATATTTTAAATAAACAAGTATGTATTTATTAGAAACAGAAGGTTATTTAAGGAATGAATTTGTTTATAATAATCAAAATAAATATATGGGTTCTCTAACTAAAGGGAAAAATAAATTGTATATAATTATGGATTAAAACGCAAATTTTGAAAGAGGGTGCAAATTACGAATTACGGGACAGATAGAAGAAACAGGTTTTTATTTATATGCTGCTAAAATGTTATAAATAGTTCTTTAAAATTAATACAAAAATTTATTTATTTAAGGAGAAAGTTTTGTTACTCTAAAAGTACAAAATATTAATGACATAGAACTTTTGGCGATGATCATGTGTCATTAAATAAATTAATTTTAGGAGGTAAAGTTCTATTTAGATCCGTTTAAAATACTCCAAAATTTTAATAAGTAGTCACTAAATACTACAATTTAGTAAGTATATGCACTTTACTATTTTTGGTAGCCGCGTAAGGACTAATAATGGTTCGACGCGCAAGCTTGCTGAGGAGAGTAGATATAGAGAGTTTATGCGAGTCATCGCACATAGACACGTCGCCGGTAACGCCTTCCTTGCTAATTCGTAGCAAGAGAAAAACAATCGTTATCGCGGATTCTTACTCGGGTTCTGGGTTTCGCGCCGTGAAGAGTGAGTGATTTGGTGGAGTGCACAGCTCCAGCGACTCCCAGGAACCTGCGAGAACAGCGAAGTTGCCGCGCGCGAGAGCCCGACGGAGAGAGGGGAAACTGGCGAAGCCAAGCGCATCGACGGGGAGAATTAAGGTACGTGGTGCACCACTCGCGAGCCGCCGAAGCCGCAAAGACTCTCGCTTTATGGCTATATCGTTAAGCTTGGGATCGGCGGATGTCGCCCGCGCGCGACGGCGAGGAAGCTAACAGGCGACCGCGTACGCGTACTAGAGAGAGAAAGTGCGAGTAACCCCGGTGGTTACACCTCGTCGCGAAACCTCACGGGGCCTATATGCTGCCTTCGTAATTTCTTTGTTCCTTTTCTTTATTCTCTGTTAAACAAAATTTATATTTCTTTATAATAAATAAAAGTCATATACAAGGTGTTCTTTTAATGATTACGTTCCTTTGGCAGGCATACAGAGCAGGAGATTCTAAGCAGCTTTTTCCTTTAGCAAATTTTGATTTGATGCATAATTAATAAGATAATGTCAATTAAAGTTACAAATAAATCAGCGAATGCGAGCGCGCCTGAGCGTTCGGTGGCAAGTTGCGGGGCAAGCGGCACGAGGAAGAGTCGCTGGGAGAGTGAAGCGGTAACTCGCGGTAGGAGAAGAAAGAACGACAGAAAATGAAAGAGCGGGAGAATGACCTTTTCTGGAGCTTACATATAGCGAGTCATTTTTTTTATCGAACATTTTTATACTTGTAGTATAAACTAATAAATTTTTTCATTGTTTAATGAGTTATAGCCTCTAATTAAAAAAATTATTAGAATATGAATTCATTGCGGTTCATGAATTTTTTTCTTTTTTAGTGCGAATAAAAATATGCGAGATTTAATTTTATTGTCCTTCATTTTTTCTACTCGTAGTGTAAATGCTTATTTACAAAAATTGATAATATTGTTATAATATTGTTATCAATTTTTTGAACATTTAGCGCCTTTTAGGCGATGAAATAAAATATTTTTAGAATATGATTTAATTGTTTTTGATGAATTTCTCCGATTAGCAACAAATAAAAAATTGTAAGAATTTTTTTTAATATCGATCGTATTTTTTACTTCTAGTATAAATCCTATTGTACAAAAATGAATAATTATTTAATAAATTATTTGATTATTTAACGACTTATAGCCGCAAAATACAAAATTTATCAGAATATGAATTCAATGCGCTTCTTGAATTTATCTCATTAACTGCAAATAAAAATACGCGAGATTTAATTTTATTGTCCTTCATTTCTTTTACTTGTAGTATAAATGCTGATTTACAAGAATTGTTAATATTGTTATCAATTCCCAAACTTTCTTTTAATGCATATAATTAATAAAAACATGCCCAAAATTTTTGAGAATTTACCCTATTAAAAGTAAAATAAAGTCGAAATTATGAAAAAAAAAATTTGCCCATAGTAGTATTTGATCCTTAGATGTTTAGCACGGGAGACTCATTCCTTACCACTGAGCAATTTTGTTATTTATAGTATAATGTTCGTTTCAGGTTATATCAATCAGTTGAATCTTTATTCGCACAATTTTTAAACTTCGGAATAATATTGCCCGTGCTAAGTTCGTAAAAGAAAAATTCTCCCAATCTTCAGAAAGTTTATGATAACCCTTATGTAAAAATCCTGCAGATAATTATGCAGTGAAAAAAACACACAATTGTATTTAAATACCTACAAAAAAACGTACATGACATTATACATATAAGTTTTCTGCATAAAACCATACAGGCAAATGTATAGAAATTTATAGGCAAAATCGAGCTGATGATTTTACAGATAAATGTACACAATATTGTTAGTTGAATCTGCTAATATATCTGCAAGGTTTTCGTCATAGTTTGTAGCTAAAAATTAATCACTAGTTTATGTAGAGAAGCATACAAGGTAATGTTCACGAACATCTGCACTAAAACGTATAGAATAAACGTCGATATGAAAATTAATTTAAAATTAAATAATAAATAAAATAAAGATGAAAAAAAGTAGAATGAAACAAAAAAAAAGTCGAATGAAATGAAAAAAAAGTCGACGGCACCAGGATTCGAACCCACAACCTTTATATCCTCCGCAAAACGAAAGAAAAAGAAAATTCACACATCAATTGTTCTGCATATTTCACGTTGACTCAGTTGCTTCTCTATCGCGATGGAGAGACGTGCGCGATTGGGGTATTCGTGCGAGGAGTATGCACAAATTGTGCACTTTTTTTATTTGAATGGTGGTCAATTAGCACCGGCTGCACGTGCATATAGAGAAAGGTGGCCAAATAGACGTAATCCGGATCCTGACACGATTGGTGCCGCGTATCGGCGCTTTTTGGCCACTGCGGATGCGGCGCCAGGACCCCGAGACGTCGGTCAGCAGCGTGTGGTGCTGAATCCGCAGATGGAGGAGAGGATCGAGGACCTCGTGGTAGCGGACCCGACAACGAGTTGCCGATCTATAGGACGGCAACTGAACGTGTCGCACAGCCGTGTACACAGCGTCTTAATAGATGCCGGCAAACATCCGTACCATTACACCAGGGTGCAACAACATTTGCCAGGGGACTACGAGCTTCGAGTTGGAATTTGTGGTGGACTGCTCGGCGTGAACCCCGTTTTCACCACAAAATTACATAATTACCATTATTGGTCAGACATAAATCCACACCTTGTACGCGAATCAAAGTTCCAGTACAGATGGTTCCTAAATGTATGGGCTGGAATGATGGGGAATAAGATTGTAAGTAAATTTGTATATTCACATTTCTATAATTTATAAATTTTTATTACATTTGCAAGATTTATTGATGTGTTGATAATGTTGAAAGCAAATAGAATACCGTTACAGAGCGATGTTTTATAAATAATTAATTTAAAATGAATTATATAGAAATAACCATTTTTTGGTCGGTAATATATAGCTAAAAACAATGCTGCACGGCTGCTCAAAAATCTTGTTGATTTATGATAAAAAAAATTTGAAAAAATTCATAGACTATCTTTAATGTAAATACAACACCGTTACAGAGCGTTTTTTTCGATAAAGTACACTGTTCGCTAAAGAAAAAATAAATAGTGATTCTGTTTTAATGGGTTTACATCTCCTTAATCTCACCGGTTATCCCGAAATTACAAACTGATGTCATTCTTCAATTTTCTTTATATTGATAAGTTATATTTTTCTTAGTACTAGAAATATGTAGGAAAAGTTTGATTGTTTGGAAAAAGATTGAAGGGTAGTTTATAAGGGATGAAGCGTGTCATTTTTGCCGTAATCTGCTATTTTCATCGGTTTTCTCGAAATTTCAAACTGTTGTCGTCCTTTGCTTTTCTTCATATTCTTAGGTTAAGTTTGTCTTAGTATTAGATAGATGTAAGAAAAGTTTGATCGTTCGGAAAGAGATAAAAAAGTAGTTTATAAGGGATGAAATGTGTCATATTGGCCGCTAATACGCTATTTTCATCGGTAATCTCTAATTCTCAAATTGTTGTAGTTCTTTAATTTTGATTTAATTATAATTGACAAGTTAAGCTTGACTTAGTTTTAGAAAGATCTAGGAAAAGTTTGATCGTTCGGAAAAAGATAGAAGGGTAGATTAGAAGTGATGGAAAGTGTATATCGCTAATGTATATGCCGTGTATCCCTTAAAGCTACCTTCTGGTGTTGGATTTGGGATTGGTCGGTGTATTTCTTTTACCTTTGTCATTTTATACCATTTTTAATGCATTCTGATGGTTTTTAGTTGGATATTTTAAATTTTATAATTTCTTTGTGGTCTAACGATGAAAACTTCAGATACATTGACTTTCGTCGATTTAGTTCTAAAAAAGTAAATAATAATTTTTTTCTACTTTCCTTTATTCTTTCTATTTGTATTTATCGGTTTGTTGTAGGTGAGTAAGAAAATCTAGATAATGTTAACTTTTCATGTAATTTCTTTTTTTTAATTTTCTCTTACTCTTTCACAATTTAATTGTATTTTTTACTAATAAATGTTCGTCCTGTTTCAGTTGCATGTTTTCCTTGTAGTACACTAACTGTTACTGATATCCTTACTAGATTGGTCCAGTATTCTTACCTCCTCGGGTGGATGGTCCCTTGTACCTCCAATTCCTTACCGAAACGCTCCCAATCCTGCTTGAAGATTTACCACTGGCTGACAGGCAGAGCCTTATTTACATGCATGACGGAGCTCCATGTCATTTTTCTAGAGTGGTAACGGAGCATCTTAACAGGACGTATCCAGACCGCTGGATAGGGCGCGACGGTTCGATTAGATGGCCACCACGTTCTCCCGATTTGACCCCACTTAATTATTTTCTATGGGGAAATATCAAGGAGCGGGTATTCCGCAAGGAAGTCAGGTCTGCGGATGAATGTCGTCGGTTGATCGAAGAGTCATTCGATAACCTCAAGCAGGATGAGGATCTAATTGTAAGGGCTATTGATTCCCTTATAAGAAGATACCAATTTCTGTTGGAAGTCGAAGGGCGACACATCGAACAGCTTCTTTGAAGAATCCAAAGACAACGTGAGTTTTCGTACATTTCTAACTCTTCAATGACATGTAAAGCTCCCGTTTAATTCTATCTTACTAATTCGCCCTTCCGTCTCTTTTTTCAGCTGGAATTGGGATCCTGCAGTGTACAGAAAATTATGTCCAGAATATTGTACATAATTCAAAATTGTACAAAATTGTATATCAAACTTGTATATAAAATAGGATTTATACTAGAAGTAAAAAATATGATCGATATTAAAAAAAATTGTTACATTTTTTTATTTGTTGTTAATCGGACAAATTCATCAAAAAGAATTAAATCATATTCTGATAAATTTTGTATTTTGTGGCTATAAGTCATTAAATAATCAAACAATTTATTAAATAATTATTAATTTTTGTAAAATAGGATTTATAGTAGAAGTAAAATATAAGATCGATATTAAAAAAATTCTTACAATTTTTTATTTGTTGTTAATCGGAGAAATTCATCAAAAACAATTAAATCATATTCTGATAATATTTTATTTCATCGGCTAAAAGGCGCTAAATGTTCAAAAAATTCATAACAATATTATCAATTTTTGTAAATAAGCATTTACACTACGAGTAGAAAAAATGAAGGACAATAAAATTAAATCTCGCATATTTTTATTCGCACTAAAAAAGAAAAAAATTCATGAACCGCAATAAATTCATATTCTAATAATTTTTTTAATTAGAGGCTATAAGTCATTAAACAATGAAAAAATTTATTAGTTTATAGTACAAGTATAAAAAATGTTCGATAAAAAAAATGACTCGCTATACGTAAGCTCCAGAAAAGGTCACTCTCCCGCTCTCTATTTTCTGTCTCTCTTTCTTCTCCTACCGCGAGTTACCGCTTCCCTCTCCCAGCGACTCTTCCTCGTGCCGCTTGCCCCGCAACTTGCCACCGAACGCTCAGGCGCGCTGTCATTCGCTGATTTATTTGTAACTTTAATTGACATTATCTTATTAATTATGCATCAAATCAAAATTTGCTAAAGGAAAAAGTTGCTTAGAATCTCCTGCTCTGTATGCCTGCCGAAGGAACGTAATCATTAAAAGAACACCCTGTATAATCGATATCCGAGTACAAGTTTAATTATTGATTACCGGCGTATATTATACCCGTTATCCCGAATACCGCCCTCTCCGTTGCAGGAGCGGCCGAGGTAAATTTATCGCGAATTTATCCCTTTTATTCGCGGTACTTTTCAGCTCACGACGTTATAGCTGTACAGAGACGCGAGATCGGCAAGTAATCTCGCGGTTGTTAACGGACATCTTAACGGTAGGTCGTGCGCGGGGTTCGCTGATTTGAATCCGTCGCGCACTTTCGGGGCACCGCCTAGGGAGAATAACTTGGCAGTGACGTAGCAACCGATCCCTTTACCTCTACCTACGCGAGAGATCGTACCCCGTTACAATATATATATATATATATACATATATATATGGGTGGTTCTCTGTGACATCGAAGATGAAAAAAATAAATGTTGCTATAACTGTGGGAATATGTTTTAGAGGTATCCAGTAGTTCTCCTGAATTTTTTCAGATTTTTTCTGGGCCATTATTTTAAGTTACAGAGAGTCAAAGTTGACATTTTAGCACTTTTTTGCATTATATGCCCATTTTCATGAATTTTTAGCTCCCAGGGGATGCATTTTTCACTAAAAACATAAGTATGACTTTTTTTGTAAAATTTTCCGAACTTTTCATTAAAAATACTTTTAAAGACATAAATGTATGCTGTCACACTCTTGTAAGCCATTTAAACCTTAAATAGTGAAAATCAGCAATTCTGCTCCGGACTCTGGTAACCTAATACTGTCTAAAAGATGTCTTTTTATAGTCAGAAACTGCCTAAAAATTTCCAGAGTGGGTCTAAATCATTAAGATCACTTATGGTCAAAATATCCGGGAAAAGTGCCCGAAATATTAATAGAAATGTATATTTGTTGCCTTATAACGATGAATCTAGTAGCATGATCATTGCAAAAAAATTTATGCACTTACCTTGGAATGGTAGAAAAGTATCTCCACTTGTTTCAGTATCCATCTAATCCCCTGTAAGCTGCTAAAAATACAAATATTGGGAGAGAGAGATTTAAGAAGACTAGCTAATATAACAAGCTTACAAACCGGATACATTAATAATAAACTATTTATTCAAATAGAGGTTTTTTTGGTTCAAAAATCTACTTGCTCATTGTACAGAATATCTCATGTTCTAATTCCACAAAACATATATACAAACGAATCAAACATCGCCTACATGGAACCTGAAAATAACCATATTATGCAACGAGAAGCAAATTATTATGGTTTTTCAAGCACCGACTTTAAGAATTGTAAAAAGTTCCAAGGAAAATTAATTGGCAGCAAAGAAAGGCTGCATTTAAATACAATAGATAGTTGCAAAACCAAATTGATGTCTCAACCGACCAAATTTAATTACCGTTTTGGCAATATTAAATATAAAATCAATGCTATAATAACGGTGATAAAATTTGAAAAATTAAACAAAATATTATACACAGTGCCCATGACTACGAGAGTGTCGATTAGCTGTCACAGATTAACAGGCACAATCATACCGTTACATGGAGTCGGAATAATACATAGAAAAACGAATTGTACGTTTAAAACGGGGAATGTTCAAATAATTTATTATTATCTCAGACGTCGTTAAATATTAGCGAACTATCAAATATCTTTAACGAGACAAGTAATAAAGATGTATTCCATAAAATATATTATACCATAAACATTCTTATTTACAAATGACAAAGAAATCATTCCTCCTGCATTTGTTCGTAAGTGTAATTAATTACTCGTCGGGGCTTTACGAGTATGACTGCGGGAAGCAACGTTCAAATCTAACAACAACATCGTTAGTAGATATTAAAGAATGTGATATATATAAACCACATAATAACGTACCGTTATACATTGCGGTATGCACGGACATGCATCTCGCGTCCTAAATGAAGAAATTAGTTATTATAAAAAAATAAGTATGGAGGAATGTTATAGAATTCATCGCTCAGGCTATTTTTCGATAAGCGGCAACCAAATTATAAATCTACCGAGGAATAGTACCACTAATAAACCAATCGTGTTCGCAGCAGGGAATGGTAATAGCGGAAATTGTATTGGAGGTTCTTTTACGGATTCATACGGTAGCTATAAAGACGCTTATGTCGCAGATCATGTTGAAATAATAATATACGATTACTATGCGGCTGTACATTTGGAATATAATAAAGTAACATTAGATTCTGGGGTTACATGCACACTCACAGATTTAGAATGTACAGACATCGATGCCTCGTAAGTTTTTGGGGAAGCGCTTCCAGGAGATTCATGCGGAGTTAACAAATATTCTGTATTATATGAAGGAAATTTAGATAAAATATATGAAGCGCACGAAAATCGTATAATGTACTCGCTTGAAATTAATGATATTACATTCGCAGTATGGAAAAAATGAGAGCAGAATGTATACGGTTTTAGGTTCGCGTGCATCGAACATCCCAAGCTTTTTTAACTGAAGACGCCAAAGTTAACAGTTTTATAAACAAAAAACGATTGAGGAGAACAATCGCGATATATTTGCATACATAAACTCAAACTTCTTATACGTTGAAAAATATGTATACCAACAGTTACATAGAATGTATTACGACATATTAAAACCAAGGTGCAAAATCGAAAGACACATTCTTACTCAAGCCCTCGCGCTCGCCTCAGTTTTCCCGGCGGATAAAGGGTAATCGTATCATGAACCAACCCGGGTATCTAGCCGTAACAGCTGGAGAAATTATTCATCTATTAAAATGCTTAAAAGTAGAGGTAGTCGGGAGAGAGAAACAGCTACCCGTGTTTCGAAACAATGACCCGTATTTTCTAACACCTAAAACGCATATACTAGTAAGAACTGGGAAATATACTACTAGTGGAATTTACGGACAAAATAATACCAGTAAACTTCGCGATATGATATTATTCCCAGTAGAAAAATCTACGGTGTTGAATAAAATGGCATTAGGAGCTGTGAAGGGGAAGATAAACTCTTAAAGGATTACTATAGGAAATTTGTTTGACCAAGAAGCCTTGAATAATCTGGCTGAATCGACATTTAACAAACTATGGTCGAAATTTTTAACGTTTAGCAACATCTGTAGGTTTTATAGGATTTTTTATTTTATCTGGGAACACAAAAATATAGTTAAGGAGGAGAACAAAAAAACGGAGGATGAGATAGCAAAAAATGAATAAAGTCAATTTATTACTTCTGAGTTTAAAACTATAGATTCGAAAATTTTAGAGGGTATCGTGTTTATATCCAATTTTAAAAATAAACAACGAAAACAGAGCAAATTCAATGTAATAATAATTTTTTTTTCTTTTTGCTTACACTCAAAATAGGAGAGCCAGTGAATGAGGATTATACAAGAAGTTAAAGCAAGGAAAAACTTACCCTCTTACGACGGTACGATCAGAAAAAACAAACCAATAGAAATATACACGAAATGTATTATTTTAAAAAGATGTTTTACAGCATAAACCCAAACACTCCTTTACGTGGAACTTACGTAAAAACCAAGGCAGGAAAGCCTATTATATACAAGACAAAAATTTAGAGTTATAAATATGGATCCCGAAAGGCAAAAATATTATAACTGTAAAACAATATCGAGGAGCGAAAAATAAAAAAAATGAAAAAAAATATCCACTCAAATTAGAGCAATAGTAGAACAAAGCAAAGTAAGAGAAATCGAGATTGTTACTATAAAAAATGAACTTGAATTGCAGAGAGATAACTATCAAATTATTCCGTTAGAACCAATACAACGAGGAATGCCCATTTTTGTTGTTAAGGACGAAACAGATAACGAAAAACCAGAAGAAACGGCAACTTCAAGTTAAAAAATGACAGAAGCGTAACCTACGGAAATAAAGAAGATCGAAAAATGTGAGGATATCGCAGAATCACAAAACGTTAAGAAAGTAAGTTGGCCCGAATTGGAATCCTTTCTAAGTGTACAAGACTTTATGGAATTATTACAAAATACGATCAGTGATATTTTCCCAACAATGTAGGACGAGGAAAAAAAGCCCCCGCGCCAATGATAACACGGGAAGAGTTACCAGGAATGATAGACATATTATCATCCACATAGGCTCAACTAGACAAAGTAGACAAAAGGGTAGAATTAATAAAAAAGAAAAAAATAATAGAAAAAAAGAAATGCCAAAGTGACAAAAAAGAAAACAATGACTGTGGAACAGTGCTTCATGGAACGAAAACTTCGGGTGGTCCCGTAAGTGTTCGGTGCACTCTTCGACTCGGGCTTCGCTTACTCAACAGAAGGTGCGCTGTACTACCGGAGTCTCGGTTGTCCCAATAAGTGTCCGACTCTCTCTCTCTCTCTCTCTCTCTCTCTCTCTCTCTCTTTCTCTCTCTCTCTATCTCTCTCTCTTTTTCTCTCACTCCCTTTCTATTTATTAGACAGCTCTTAAGGGGATGTCAGAACTATAGCCTCCGTTGATAGCCTCTCGATCTCAAGGATTCAAATGGCACTGTAGTCAGGTGTCGATTTCTATGATGGACGTACTACAAACGTAAATTATAAATTTTACAGCTACATAGAGCTGTTAAAAGATACTTTCCCCCCTATCTATGACCAAAATTAAGATAATCGTAATATTACTGTTGGCAGCAAATGTTTATTTTTTTAAAAGAAATGTGTAATACGTTGCGTATAGCATTACGGCAGATATATACTCAATAAATACCAGTCGTATTACACATTTCTTTAAAAAAATAAATATTTACTGCCAAAAGTATTACAATTACCTCAATTTTAGTTATAGATAGGGGGGAAAGTATTTTACAACAGTTCTATGTACCTGTAAAATTTATTATTTAGGTTTGAAGTACGTTTATTGTAGAAATCGTCACCTGCTACAGCGCCATTTGAAGCCTCGAGATCTAGCGGCTATCGACGGAGGCTATAGCTCCGACATCCCCTTAAGAAGTGTAAAACTCCATCTTCAGCGTCTTGGTGCTGAAGAAGATTGCGTTGGAACAACTGCGTGAGCATCTTGACAAACACCCGCTTGTGAACCCTTTGCAAACTGGCTTCGGGCCATATTGTTCGACGGAAATAGTAGTACTGAAACTAATTGAAGACATACGAAATGGTATTGACAAAAAATTGGTAACAATGCTTCTGCTGTTTGAGTTTAGCAAAACTTTTGACACGTTTTGTCCCACACGATTACTTGACCAACTGAGACGCATGAATCTCTCCAAGTCTGCCCTATTGTGGATCAAGTCATATGTTTTAAAGTGCCAACAAGTGGTCATTTCTTCTGACAATATCTCTCCTTAGATTGCAACTAATTTAGGAGTTCCACAGGGGTCAGTCCTTGGACCCTTCCTGTTCTGCCTATACATAGTGACTTGCGCGAGGTTCTTGTCTCCGCAGGCGTTCAGTATGTTTTATATGCAGATAATCTGCAAATTTATGTTCAAATGTCTTATAATGATCTGAATGTGGATTGGCAGGGCTACGGATGGTTGCACAGAATGTCTGCTTGGGCTGCGGGTGCCTCTCTCAGACTCAAAAGTTCTAAAACACAGGCAATTTTATTTGGGTGCCGCAAATAATGTGCGGAATTTTATAAGAAAGAGCAATCCTATGTTGAGTTTGTGCATGGTGTCCGCATTCCCTTTGTGGATAATGTGCTGAGTTTAGGTGTTATTCTCGACTCTCAATTAACGTATATATATCATCTGGATAATATTACAAGAAAGATAAACAGAGTGTTGCACAGCTGATATTTTTTTGCAAGTACACGAATGCGATTCTCCATAAGCGACTTGCCGAGGCTTTGCTATTTTCACATTTGGATTATTGTTCAGTAGTTATGCTGGATGCTTCGCAGGAGATGAGAAACGTGCTGCAGATATTATAGAATTCTTTTGAGCGCTATATGTGCGGTGTTAAGAGGGATCATCACGTGACTCCTCATAGAGATTCCCTGGGTACAGATTCAGGGAGACATTATTCCATGGCTGTACTAATGTACAAACTGATACATATACGTGTATCGCAATATCTGGAGGGTCTCTTCCCAGACATATTGCTAGGAGTACTGTGAGGGGTCCAGCGAATAAATTAGCGTCTCCCTTAATGCGCTCTGAGACTGGGAAATGCTCTTTTTAAGTTCAAGGTGTGCATCTATGGAATTCATTGCCAGCAGAGCTAAAAAACTTTTCGTCACTTAAGTGCATTAGGTCTGCCACACGGAGGCACTTTCTGGCACTTGAATAATATCCGTCCTACTTTAAATACACAAATTAATTAAAACTGTTATAGTCCTATTTATGATTCTTGTGTATGTAGTGTCTCAGGTACAGCGTGAGTGAATATATTTAAGGCATCAGTGCGGACCGATTGAATAGTTTAAGCGTGATTGGAAATAGTGCCGTCTGATTTTACTTATAGTTATTCACTTTATTTTATTATTCGACTGATAGATATATTGACCGAAACTTTATTTATTTGTATTAAATTGTTTATTTATTTACTGTGATCTATTTTAATTTATTGATATACGATGACCTATTTTAATCGCCGCACCCAGATTATTCGGAACGTAAGCCAGGTAGGGCAAAATGGTTATGAAAATAGCAATTTTTTTGAAAATTGAAATATTTCCATTTTTCATAGTAAAATAACTCTCAGTCAAATAATTTCTGACACCTAAAATTTTTTTCTATTTTCTGGAAGATATTTCCAGTCTGTTCTCAAAATATGGTGCAATTTAAAATTTTCATTATATCACTTGACGTGAAACAACCCATTTACACACGGGCACCCATTTTAATCGCCAAAGCCGGATTACTCGGAATCTAAGCCAGATAGGGCAAAATGGTTATGACAAAAGTTGCAGGAAGCAAAGGGGGCATCCCATGGGTTTAACGTCTTTGACCTTGAACTTGACCTTTAAGGTTATTTCAAGTTCAAAGTGGTTTTTTCTAATGGGAACCCCTAGTTTTGATTCCGGATTTATAAAGAGCGGTAGATTTTACATTCTAAAACATATTAAGAAATTTTTTCAAGGTCATTTGAAGGTCAAATCAAAGTTAGACTCTACCTAGAGTCAATGACGTGGACATAATAAAGATTGTTTCCTTTGGGGTGCTTGATTAGAGTGAGTCCCCTCACCTCTCACTAATCTCGAAGCAACTGTTCGAAATGACGACCATTTACTACAAGGCACATTGTCAATCGCGTTTGAAAATTGTGAACGGTGTTCAACAAAGTTTGCCTCGGGCTAGTAGCGCATACTTGACGAATCATGTCCTGCATACCTGTTCTTGTAGCGGATTGTTGCTCAAAAACAGAACTATTTAAGTACCCCCATATATAAAAATCTGGTGATGTAAGATCGGGTGAGCAAACAGGCCAGTTAACCGGACCTCCTCGCCCAATCCATCTGTTACCATACCGCTCATTCAAAAACAGTATTCTTCCTATGGATTTTGGATGGGTGTGCAACAGATTAACTAGGATGCGAATGCTCTTAGCATCCTGGGCTGCGTCAAACTGTTTGAGTCTGAATGTGAATAATACTAAGGTGATGATCCTGGGCAGTAAGGAATATGTCTCACATGTGGACCTAACCGCTTCTGCGTGAGTTAAATTGTTAAATAACTATTCAGAGGGTTTATGAGATTCTGCGTTTGCTGCTTTTTCAGAGGATAGCATTCTCTTAAAACACTACAAAATATCTTTTAGCGACTGCTAAATGCTGGTGTTAGATTTGTGTGGGGCAACCTGCAAATATATGACCATGTAACGCCATATAGGCAAAAATTACGATGGCTGTCAGTCGAGTCAAGGCGCCTATTTTTTATTGATTCATTACCATTTAATATTTTGGCTCGAAAAACACCTCATAATCTGTCTGGTCACTTCATGAGAGCCGACAATTCAGCGGATCATCGTTATTCATCTCACCATCCTCTTAAATCTCTAACTTATTTACTACCTCGCATTGAATTACTCCATAGATCTTTTGTCATTACTGCTACTAAATTAATGAACATGATCCATCCCCAAATAGACGATATTCATTGAATTATTCTGTTTTATATTGTATTATTTTTTGTGTAAATTTGGGCGTGTATTGATTCGTTGTTATTCAGTTAATTATTATTGTATTATCTTAGAGTTTCTTTATGTGAGCACTCGTTATGTACTTGTATATTTATTTACTTTGCTCCACTTGTGCAATAATTTAAAGCGCTCTTTATTTTTATATACATATGTATTTTTATATTTGTTATTTATTTATTTATTTATGATTATTATTATTCTTGTAAAATTTTTTATGTACGTTGCGCTGGTAGTAAATAGTGTTTACGGGGTTTCTATCTCTAAGAAACCAAATGAAGATCTCTCTCTCTCTCTCTCCCTTCTCCCTTCTCTCATCTCGCCGTCGCACCGACTGTCGTCTCGACGTGACGTCACACACGCCAGCACCGTACCACCTCATTATATCGACATTGGCACACAATGGCTACTGCGAGAAGCTGTTTTGTCTGCAAAGTGCGCATAACAAGAATAGATTATTCGGAGGTATGTCCGATATGCAACAATATTACGCACTCGCATTGTGTTTCAATTCTACTTGACACCAACATACGGCGCTGTTATCACTTAATGCGTACATCCGTGGCCTCGTACGTTAGTAGTTATTCATGTCGGGCGGGGGCAGCACCTGTTGGGTCGCGAATTGCGAGCGCGGCGGCGAGCGGGATAGATGCGGAGTCTCTCGCAACTCCCCTATCATGCCGTACGGGAAGCGCTTGGCCTAGTCTCCATCGCCATCATTGACTCAGGTTGCTAAGCAACCTCGCGCAACCACACCTCCTGCTTCCAATGCGGAGCGGTTGGGCGGCTCTCGAGAAGCTGTTGCGATGGCGGACGCTCCTCCAGCGTGGTTCACCAGCTTTGAGCGCGCTATCGTAAAATTGGTCGAGAGAGTCGAAGTTAAAGTCGATGGTGTTGACTCTAAGCTCAATTCGCTAAATGCCGAGCTAAATATACTGCGCGGACGTATTGACACCCTCGAAACAAATACAAATGAACGTTTTGGCGAGGTGGGAGCTCATGTTGAACGTCTTGAAGTCAATGTCGACAGACTTGACGATCACGAAATTTCCTCGACGCCGGCAGCTGTGGACAATATTGGTGGCCAGGAAAGAAATTCTTGCGATGTTCTATTCACAGGTATACCTGTCGCCTCCACAATAAATGATCTTAAGTTAATTAAAACCATTTTAAATCGTAATTAACTTTCGCTGGTCGTGCCTCACGTCATTGAGATCCGTCCATGGTTACCGCGCTCTATTAATTCAACTAATTCATCTAATACGAACCAAACGATGAATGAACCATCTGTTCTTCCCACGACTAAAGGCTTAGTTTGTAAGGTCACTTCACCTGCGGTCAGAGTCCTAATCATGGAAAAAGCCCATCTTCTAAAGGGTACGAGAACTTCGAATATTTTCGGAATGGGAGGGGAGTCTTCCTTATTTATTAGGCCATTGTGGCCGAAGACAGTACACGATCTTTGGACGAAATCCCTTTGTAAAGCAAAGGAGTTAGGCTACTTGCGCCCGGTTATTAAGAACTATGTCATTTATATGCGTAAGGAGAAAAAAGGAGCATTGATTCGTATTAACTCTGATGCTGAAGTCCTCTCTCTACCGTTATATCCTCTACCGTTAAATCCTGTACTCCCTTCCTTATGAGGTGCAGCTGGTCAGACGTCTCCATCACACTCACACTCACACATACATTCCTTCTCTATCATTCATCTTAGCATTAACAGACTCAAGACACACTTCTCATCAATAGAAGCCTTAATTTGTCCACAAGCATATGATGTGATTGCACTTACAGAGACCTTTTTAACTGAATCGGACTCCTGTGACATAGTAAAATTGCCAGGGTACACTCTTTACAGACTTGGCCGACTACGTAAGGAAGGAGGAGGAGTAGCTGTATACATTAGCGATGAATACAAAGTTAATATGCTGGCTCACTCTGATAAATTGTTCTCTAATTATCCCGAGTTTATTATATTACATATGATCGGCAAATCGACCTCGCTGATTTTGAACATTGTTTACAGACGGCCAATAGCATTTTACCCCACTACTTTTTTCGATTTATTATCTGATATCCTTCCTTCCTATAGTGTTGCTGCTATCACCGGGGACTTCAATATTGATATGAAGTCCTTAAGTGCCGCGGCAGACATGATGAGAGCTAATATAACAGCCCGCAACTTACCACTCATTGACTCCGAACCAACTCATCATGCAGTCACATCCTTAGGTTTTTCACATACATGGCTTGATCTCTTCCTGATCAGTGATCTTTTACCTGAATTTAATTATTTCAAAACAACAGCCCCTTTTGCCGCGGGCCATGACTTCATAGCAATTCAACTACTAATTAATAAAAATCCGCCCAAAATAAAAAGGTACTGGTCACGTGGTTTGGAGGGGATCAACCTCCAAGAACTGGCTACTAAATTCAACTCCATTTACAATTCCAACATAACTCACTTAACTCGATATTCATCTAAACCTCATATTGCAAATCCTCTGGAGTCGCCTGATCAGAATTTGAATTTGACTAATTTGTTGTCTTGTTCTCCTAACAACCATCTATCTTACATTCCATCACCTAATCCATTTATCACTACTCACCACACAATTTCATTCAACATGTCATCATCTAATTTATTTTCCATACCTCATCGCAGTCACTCACCCAGCATCTCTTCACCTACTTTATTATTCACAGCTCATAACGTTCACTCAAACGGCTCGGTATCGCCAATTTCATTACTCTCTTCTTACGATCATAATTCGTTACCTCATAATAATAATTATACTCACGACGATTTATCCTCTCACCTCTTAGCTTCCATATCTCACCTCATGGTATCAGCTCTTTCCGCTTTCGATACCATTGCACCGGCTAAACTGCTAACCGTCAGAAATAAATTTAAACCATGGGTAACAGCTGAGGTTAGAGGACTTATTAAGTCGAGGAACGCCGCATTTAAAACTTTCAAAACCTCAAACCGCATGGAGGCCTACGAGGAATATAAATCACTAAGAAACAGAATTTCAAATCTTCTCAATAACAATAAATATAATTACCTCACAAATAAACTAAAAAATGCTGCAAAACCAAAAGCTAAATGGAGGGAATTGAAAAACCTGGGACTATGCTCCAAGACCAACCTATCTCTATTGGACATTTTCACCACCCAGCAATTAAATAATCATTATGTATCAATCTCTAATCGGGTTCCTCCGGTTTCACCTCTCTTTTTAAACTCACTTTATTCCTCCGTCTCTCTGATCCATCCAAGTTTGAGTTTGATGCAATCAGTTCCTTAGGAGTTCAACGTGCTCTATTTAAAGCGAAATCATGGGCAGTGGGGATGGCCGGGCTATCTGTGACGATGCTAAAAATGCTCAAGCCACAATTAACTCCACAGCTTACATCTCTGTTTAACGATATGTTGTCACTCGACTTTTTTCCTGACTGTTGGTAAAAGTCTCTGCTCTTTCCATTGGCGAAGTCGAACAGGATCGATTCATGCTCGGACACCAGACCCATTGCCAAACTCTGCGAGGTCTCAAAATTGCTTGAACGGTTGGTACATGCTCAGTTGTTATATTACTTGGAGACAAATCATAAATTGATAGACAGACAAGCAGGATTTCGCAGAGGTCATAGTACGCAGACTGCGCTCTTAGGTGTTCTCCACGACATCAGAAGGACCATTGACTCGCGCATGATTACCATATTGGTCCTGTTTGACTTCTCCAAGGCGTTCGATTCGATGCCACGCGACCCTCTGTTGCTTAAACTGCGTGATATAGGTTGCTCAAACACGGTATTCAGGTGGTTTTTTCACTTCTTAGTAGGTCGTACGCAAGCGGTGGTGGACGAATTGGGCGTCTGTTCCGACTGGCTTGGGGTAAATTCGGGCGTACCGCAGGGCAGTGTCTTGGGTCCCTTGCTCTTTTCCCCCGGCGGAATTCGAATTGGGTGTCCAGCGAATCACACATGATGCTAACGCAGTTGCATCTTGGGCTACCCTAAACAGTTTAAACTTAAATGTAAACAAAACTAAGGTAATGTAAGATCTCGGAAATGTAAGATTGTAATTTAGTCTTACATTTATTTTGAATGTATTAAGTATTAATTTTCGTGTTTTATAAGTAACTTAACATAACTTTTAAATTTGTCATTATGTGAGCGCTTTATAATTCTTATGCGTTTCTTTATGGTTATGCATTTTATTTTATGTAATCTAATAATTTACTTACAAGGGAAGTATTTGACCTCCGGGAAACGGATCTTATCCTAACTTTGAGATACCTTTTGCAATATAAAAATATGAAGACAGCTAAGTTATTACTTGCCAATTGCCACTTTTACGAAAGTTAGTCGATATCTAACAATAATTTTGACGAAAATTACTTCTTCTTTGATCACTTATAATTACACCGAGAAATTCTTGGGGCACCCTCTGTACTTATGTGAAGGACAAATACAGTACATTACCTTTAGTACAGCAGCTCTCCTAGTTTTGGGAGCTCTGCTATCCTAAATGACGAAAAAGTGTTTTGTTTTGCGACTACAGCGCCACTTTTGAACAGTTCTTATACCATTTTGGGGCAACAGCCGTCCTAAACATCGTACGAATGCACGAATAATGTAGTTGGACATCGGGTACCCCAAGAATTTCTCGGTGTAGAAAACGAATATTTATACGATTTCAAACCAAAAACTAAAAGAAAGTTGAGATAAAGTAGATATGGTTTGAATAAAAAGCAGCTTAATTTTAGACCAAAAGAAAAAATAAATATTTAATATTAAATTCTAGTTAAAATTTCTTATTTTTTTTATACCTTTTGAGGCGAGTCTCACTCTTAATAAATATTAAAGGGAGGAGTCCAAGTATGGAGGGGAATACCTGTAAATAAAACAAAGATATATTAGTTAAAATAGAAATATAAGATAAGAGAATAGTAGATAGGGAGACAAGATACGACGTAAATGATATTATGGTTACCTGAGTATAAGAGTGTATGAGGTCCAAGGATGATTCTCTCTTGGGTCCTTTGTCCATCGATGACCCCTGTAGTAGTTATTGGTGGATAAGGAAATCCTGCAATGATTCCCAGGGGCGAGATGAAGACTAAGGTTGAAGCTCCTCGCTTCTTGAATTTCTGATTCCGTTACTAAAAGATAATAACAATAAATAATCGGTTCTATCAATTACAATAGAGTAGAATAGGTGAGGATAGTATTAGATTAAGGAATAAATGTTATAATACGATTAAGCAAGAAATAAGCTACAGGTGTTTAGGATAGGAAGTGAGGTTAGGTTTAGGTAAACACCGGCTAAGAATCCTGGCCCGAGCTAGTATCGTCACCGGTTTCGATTGAGGAAGTGAAATAAGGAATTGATGGGATGATTATTATTATATTATAGGTTTGAGAGGAAGAGAGGATGGGAGAGAAGCATGGTTATAAGATAGCAGTCAACCTTACCACGAAAAAGAGTAATACTTATTGCCCGCAGAATCAGCTGACGACTCTCCGATGACGACGATGGTGATTATCGACGGCACCAGCCCTTTTCATACGTGTACTAAAACACTCCCCGACGGCGAAGACGGTCGAGTTCGCGATATAAACAAGGGCCGGTCCCCTCGTATTCGCGCGGCGTGCGCTACATACATTGCAGTATGGTCGGCGCAGTGGAGGGAGAACACTCGTTTGCTCTTGTGCATCCACGTGCGGCCAATAATGCGCGTCGCGGGAGAAGCGACGGAACGGGCGAGGAGAGGCGAATTGGTGCAGAATGAAATAGTGGAAGTGCGCTCTCTAATTAAGCGTAACACCGTAATCAAGAGCGGCGTCGCCATGATCAACGGGTGGTAGAAGCTAAGAATAGAGGGCGTTAGGGGTCTTTCCAGCGGAAAGTACGGCGGGGAAAATCAATCGCAAATTGGTTGATTAGATGATGAAGGTAGTCTCTGACGCCGCAGAACGAATTATCAAAGTACGAAATGGAGAAGCTCCTTCTCCCCCATTCTTACCTGATCCCTCCTACGAAGCAGTCGTGCCGATTACTATTTCTGAATTTTTGTTCCTGTTGTTATAGTTATTATTCCTGTTGTAATAATTGTTGTAATTATTATAATTGTTGTAATTGTTATAGTTGTTATAATTGTTATAACCGTTGCAAGAGATGATCGTTTGCCTAGAAGCGGCATAAAGAAGTAGCGTGCACACGTGGAGCTGCGATAAGTGGGCTGTTTTTCAATTGGTCGTTTTTCTTTCCTTGGTCCGTTAATATCGTGTGTGTCGGGGAACTTCCTCTCGAGTCCTCGCGATCGCCTAAACTTGAAGTTACCGTACATTTAGTATTAATATTGTTGATAATTCAAATGACGGTCTGTTCGAAATACAATCGAAATATCATTAAAGAGAAAATAAGGCGCGCTTTTCGTATAAAACGTTTGATCAAGGCTGTGCTGCTATTTATATTTCGTAAATGCCGAATATTAACTGTTGTGTTAGATCTTTTCTTGGGATAAACAAAAACTTAACATTAAAAAGTAAATCACAAAGTAAGAATTCGCCAACTAGCATACCATCACCTAGCCGCTCTTCAACATTTGATAAGGCTCGTGATTTAAGTTTATCTTCTGTAAATTCTTTGGATAATTCAAGAATTTTATTAACCGATTCTTCCAATATCCTAAACATGACTTTATACACTAGCAATAATCTATTCACTGTTATCGGGCAAGGCGCTCAGCTAGTGAATTTGCCTCTGTCTATGCCTACTCTATACAAGATTGGAACTCATTTACTGTGAGTTCTGATCAAATTACGCATGTTCTTCACACTATGACGTTACAAAACATGGGTCTTTCAAATCGAATAAATTCCATCACTGCTAAGTCAAACTGCACTGCGATTCGGGAATCTTGAGTCGGAATTAAAACATACTCATCTCTCTACATTGCCTAGTTCAGAACTAAAAATTACTGGCATACGATCAAATTTGTCTATAACTCATGAAGAGTTAATATTGTTTTCCATAATATTGTATCCAAGCCGAAAATCACGAATCCAGTCATTCAAAATACATCTCATTCTTCAATAATTTCAAAAATTTTAGTGATAAATCATCTTTTCTTTTCAATATTTATAATTACTCTTTGGTAAGAAATGATCGCAATATTAAGGCGACAAATAGCAAACGAATGTATACGTAGGAAGATGGGGTAGCTTATTATCTTCGCAATACAATAACGTATAAAGTGCTCTATCACTCTTCAAATGTTGATACTAACACTGTTGAATTTCTTATTCTCGAACTAGTACCTATAAAAAATGAAAAAGTTCTTTTAATTTCAGTTTATGAAAGAGCTAAGGGTCACGTCTTATCAAATTTATTTTACACGATGCCTAAATACTTACATCTTTACTCATATGTGATTCTAGTAGGCGATCTAAATTCTGATTTTTTAACTGATAATTAATATTCAAAGCATTTGAAAACCATGATTTAGGAATATAATCTTTTCTTTGTTACTTTTGATTCTACTCATCGTATGGACTATTCAGATACTTGGTCTGATACTATAATTGTTGACTCGGAAAGTAAAATAGTTAGATTTAGTAAATCATCTAGTCCATTCATTAACTGTCATACCTTTTTGGTTGTTGATTTTATATTAGATGAACCTGTTCTATCATTAAATAACAATTCTTTCAGAGAAACTTGTCGACTGAACTCGCTTGATTTTATTACCTCATTTCAAAACCAGCTAAACAATATCCAAATCTGTGTAAATGATGTTGAAATAAATGTTGATGGTATATTGGGCTCGTTTAATGAATCAGTTATCTTATTGTTGGATATGCATGCATCATTTGTTCAAAAACGGATAAAAAAACGCCCTGCACCATGGTTCACAGTGGATTTATGTGAGAAATATAAGGAGAAAAATTGTCTCTACAAGCGTTCAATGCGTACTCGTAATATTGAAATTTTGGCTGAATGTAAATTACTACGCAAACAATTTGAAAGGGATGTGCATAAAATTTGCGAAAATGATTTGGTTTCTTCTCTATCAAACACTTCAAATATATCTGAATATTGGAGAGTTATGCGAGTCTATGGTTTATTTAAGTCGTCACTAGGGTCGCCATTGCAGTTTTTTAGTTCCATCGATCGATCTTAATCAATACTATTCAGATGTTACGTGTTGCCATAAATTATGTACTTTGGAGCGACTAAATTACATCTGTTCACTACCTCATGCTGAAAATACGATTTTATATAATTTATCTATCGTTCGTTCGCTATACCCAAATGTTTGGAAAAAATCTAATATTTTACCATTATGTAAAAAAAGTGTACCTATTATACCTTCAGATACTCGCCCAATAGCTTACCTTCCACATTTAGCCAAGATCTTCGATACTCTTATTACGGGTCAGTTGATGAATTAGCTGGAGTCAAATTTGTTACTTTCGCCATTTCAATCTGGATAAAGAAGTGGCTACAGTACTCAATCTGATCTGTTGAGAGTCACTGATGACTTTCGGTGGAGTTTTGAAAATATAATGGTGAGTTTTATGGTTTTATTTTACTTCAATCAAGCATTTAATTCAATTGACTATGAATTATTATTCCTACGTTTACATGAACTTCATTTTTCCTCTTGTACAATAAAATAGATCCATAGTTATGTGATGGCCGTGTCCATGTAATAGTTGGTTTTGATGGTATATTGTAAGCATTTTTACCATCGAAATCTGGAGTTCCTCAGGGTTCCACACTAGGACCAATTATATTCTTAGTATACATAAGTACTGTTCTGAAGCTGTTTAAAAAATTAATAATGATATAATATCTACAGAAAGATGGGTGGCTGATAGTGGACTAAATTTAAATGTTTCTAAACCTAAAGCCATATTGTTTTCCTCAACCCAGTTATCAATAAGATTGAAAAATATTATCTGCCCACTTATTTTAGTAAACGGTTCTGAAGTAAAATTATCAAAATCTGTAATGAGCTTGGGTGTTATTTTATCTAAAGATTTGTCTTGGATTGTATCCAAAATATCTTCAAATTTTCATGGAGTTTTGTACAAGCTACGTTATAAATGCCAGTCATTACTTGTAAATACACGCATTCTATTAGTTAACGCACTACTGTTTCCATACTTTGATTATGCATGCCTGGTTTATAATGATACCTCTTCCTATTTAGCCTTAAAACTTCAAAGATTGTGCAAGACAATAGTTAGGTTTATATTTAGTTTTAAGAAGAATATAGCTTTACAACCCTTTTATAAGCGTTTAAACTGGCTTTCACTCAAAGATCGTCGCACTTACTTTTTGGGGTATTTATGTATTAATTATTCTTTACAAGAACACCTATTAACAATATAATAATTCATCTTTTATAAATGATATTATTCGGAGATCTGAGAGGAACGATTCAATTTTGTATATACTAATAGCTGTAAGAAATTCGCATAAATTTTCCTTTGTTATTTCAGCTACGACTAATTAAAAAAATATTCTATTACATTTAAGAAACACAAGCTCAATTGCTGTATTTAAGCAAGATTATTTGTCATGCTTGCGTAACACCTCTGCTTGAAATTTTACTTATGAGATATTATTGTGGCGTATAATGCGAATATGTTACATTTTACAATAGTGCTTTATATATTTTATTTTATATACTAATTTAAATATTTGAACTTTTATTTAATCTATTTTTATTTTAATATTATATTATGTTATACATTATATTTGTATATGTATGATAAGTGCCTTCCGCTTATCAAACTTAGGCAAAAATAAACTAGCTATTAGTCTCTCTCTCTCTCTCTCTCTAAAATCCCTTTATAAAGTTATCAAACAAACATCGTAAATCTCTATAAAAAATAATTAAACAAATATCGTGAAACAGCGGTTTATCATTAGTGTGTCAAATACCAGTATAGTGGACTATGTGGGGGATGTCGCTACATCTAGAATGACGTTGTGGGTCCAGCGTGCCGTCCTCGGTGTCATAGAAGAGGTTCCTTCTGTAGGTATAGTATGCAGGCGACCCTGCTTGGAGTAGTGGAATACGTGAGGAGGGGGATAGATTAACGTAAAACTACCTTGCTTGTTTTATTTGAATTTTTAAGAATTTGATACTGCTTTTCACGATCTGTTTCTTGCTATACTCTGAGCTATCGACTAATCTGATTAGGTGAATTAATAGTTTTTGTCTTACCAACAGAACCGCGTGCACGCAGGCAGTTGAGGACGAGGAGGGTAACTTTTTTATATCTGAAAGGGTAGGCGCTAATATTCGCTAGGGTAGCGTTCGGAGACTACGTCTTCTCCATTTTTATAAATGTCTTATTAAATGCTCAGACTGTGGCGGGGTGGGCTAGAGAGAATGGGCTTTCCTTAAATGTTGGTATGACTAAAGCTTTATTGCTTGGAATTTATTACCCTAAGATGTGTTCTTTTAAACCATAAGGAGGAGGACAAAATGTTTAGCTTATGGGTCACGTCAATTCTTGATTGGATTAAGAAAATAGCCTTTTTAAAGTCGAATGTTTTCTTGAAAAGCACGAAAGGAGGTCAGAAGTTTAGTATGACTCTATGTCTAGCATTCTTACGTCGTTTTAAATGACGTTCACCGCGTGAAAAACCTGGCCTTGCAGAGGCTACTAAATGCATATCCGTGCTTCGTCTGGGGAAATATCCCGAGGTTAGATCAGCTCAGCCTGTTTAAACTTCCGCTGAGATGGCTCTCTATCGAACCCACGCTCATTATTTACCATTATATCTGAAAGAAAGTGAAAATAACTATAATAAAGTGGCTCACTTCCAGCTTTACTAAATGTTACTTTAGGCACTCACACACATTTTGACCACAATTAACTTCATTATTTTACTGATATGCTATCCTTTGCTTATAAAAGTTTATACGGTAGCTGATATAAATCATTAGCAGCTATCATTTGACACTCCCATTCAAGCCTGCAGGCAACTAACCTTCTGCATCTGAAATCTCGTATTCCGACGTTGAATATCGCATCATCCAATATGCACATCATCGAAGAAGGATGATTGAATGCGCAACGTAATGTTTACATTTTGAGAAAGAGCATTGAGTGTTCGGTATAACTAATGTTAGTAAATACTTAAACAAAGTCTTTCTCTTTTTTGTTTGCAGCTATATAAATAATTTTTAATCAAACTTCTAATCTAACGTAACTTACAATTTCCCTAAATTCTTCGTTATATGTTTCTCACAGAAATATTTTTCCCCAATCCTAATTCATCAGATATCATTCGTTTGCCTGGCTATAATATTCCTTGACTGCATAGAATTGGTACACATTTTATTAGGAAATGAGTTACATTGCTTGGACTTGTCATACCATAGACTTTGATGTCTTACAATAATCAGGTTTCTGTTCTCATAGTTTATGCTGATCACTACTCGACATCATTTAATTAGTATTTTAATAATATTAAAAACAACAAATTTTAAATATAATAATTTGCTGACAATGTAATTAATTCTTTTAAGTATTTCTCGAGATTTTGCGAAGTAATTTATATTTTCTTTATATTTATCTTTTGGTAATTATTTATTATAATAATTGATATTTGATTATTACAACAAAACTTATATTATTTCAGACCAGCTGTTATATTTATGCATGGTGATCTCGGTTGGGATCAATTACAAATTATGATAAGTAAATCGACCACAGCGGATTTACTAAAAATGTTTTACAAACTTGATGAATTTTTTAGCCAACAGTTTAAAAGTAGTAAACGCGTTTTTAGCTCATTACAGCCAAGACAACAAAGATTAAATAATAGTAGTTTAAAAAAAAGATATCAAAAAAAGCGAACACAAGTCGATGGTAAAAGTTTTTCTAAATATATTTAACTTTGTTTTTACAGTAATAAATAAGTTTATATTTTTTATAGGAGCCTGGTTAGTGAATCAAACTGTACTAACAGATGCTCGACATCATCGACATTGGCAACGCGTTTTATATCAAGTAGCTGGTTTACAATTGGGTAGTTTCAGATTTTCTTTACCTACAAATGGAACTGTTCTTGGTGGTACCATGGAACTTCATGGATCGAATATAAGTTTAGCTTGTTTTCATGGTATCAATTTTAAAAGCAAAAGTTGGGCTCTCTTTTCTTTAAAAGAACCGTGCATTAGTTTCACTACTGAAGCCCAGGAAATCCCTACTATAGAGCGTAAGTATTTTCTCAATCTCAATAACAGTGACGTATTTTTTTTTAACTATCAAAATCTAATATCTGTATTATAATTTTTGTCTAAACACGAAAGCTTAAGATATAAAAATAAAAAATATTTAAATTGCAAATTACAATGACGCTATTAACCTGTTTATAATTTTAAAGCAAATTGAGATAACCGATTTTAGGCACGACCGCTACACGGGAGAGCCTTACATTTTCATCATCGCAAAATATGTGATGCCTCAAAATATACTAGATAATGGGTTGTAAGAGAAATTTATGCGTATTAGAACTCATTTAACGCTTTCCCCAAAATATATGTATGGATATATGTATGTATATAATCATGTATCTAAGATTACTCAGTCAATTTTTGACCGATTTAGCTAAGATTTACAAGGTAACATCGTCATAATGTAATTAGATAATGGTCCTATTTTTAATTATATAGCACAGAAACAGTTTAAATTATGGCATTGTTTTTAATTGCTTAGAAACGGTTATATCGAATTATCTTGACATGTATTAATCCTACATAAAAACTTTATAAAAACGAAGTATTTGTCTCAAAATAACAAAACTTTTTTTTTATTGTGCACTTTACGTTCAGAATAATATCTTCAAAGTTAAAAAGAGAAAAAGGGTAAGAATAATGAAAAAAAGTACAAAAAACACGTTTTTTCGCAATAAAACTAAATATATCGTTTTTACACAAAACTTTTTAATGAACGAAATGTTTTTTTTAAGAAAACAAACCTTTTTACTATGATACACTTAATGCTCAGAAAAATATTTTTGAAGGTAAACATAGAAAAACGGTTAAAACCATGAAAAAATTAGTAAAATTCACGTTTTTTGTAATAAATCAAAATGTATTATTTGTACATAAAAACTTTAAACGGATGAAATATTCGTCTCAAAATAACAAACATTTTTTCTATTTTACACTTCACGCTTATAATAATATATTCAAAGATAAAACAGAAAAACGGTCAAGATAACGAAAAAACTACAAAAAAATTACATTTTTCACAAAGAAATGAAATATAAAGTTGAATTGTTGAGAACAACATGTGTACTCATTAGAATTTACTTCGAAATATAGAGGGACATTAAAATACAAACCTGTGCTCTGTTTCAAGTGTTACCTTAAGTTAAACCTTCCTAAAAATAATAAAGTAATGTCGAATAAATAGCTCATTTCCACAAGTGAAAAGCTTAAAAATCTAAAGAGCATATCATTAGTATTTTAATAAAAAATAAAAATTTCATAACTTTTATTTTGTTTCATAAAACATAATGTATGCTTTTTAATATTTTTAATAAATTTTTAACAATTATTATAAATAACAAAACAATTAAAAAAGTTTAACATCAAAAATTGAATTAAATTTCCTTGCTACGTCACTTTGCTCTTTATTTGCATCAATCTAAGCATTTAAAAGAAGCATTTGCCATCAATCTAGGTAGGAAGTTAAACGTTACTTTTTAGTCGAGTGTTGAAGGTTTGGGAACAGTAACAAGAAGCACGCCAATTAAGAAATGGCGTCAATGCAGTCAAATTTTGTGGATCATTAGTAATAGGTTGATGCGATTACGATTTAAGGCAGAATTAGATTTGGTTTAAGCAAGGGGCGCCAGGTATACCACACTAATTTTGATTATTTTGTGATATATTGTTGAACTTGAAAAAATATGAGGTACGTGTTTTTTCTTACGTGCTAACACGTCGATTTATGAAGTGAAAATCACCCCTGAAGTTTTCCCTCAAAATTTTCTTTTAACTGAACATGTGTAACTAAATTCTTCTAGCTTTTTAATGGACAAAGACACACATAAAATTACACTATTTTATTAACAATTGCATAAAATTATTTAAGTCAAATAACAATTTTAATTTTGATTATATAAAGAATTGTACGGCGAACAAGTTAACAAATTATAGAATGAAATATACACAATGTTATTTTATTATAAACATTAATAATTAATAATAGAGATAAGAATTATTATAAATAAATGCAGTTTAAATAAAAAATTATTGCCGTTAAAAACATGAAAAATTGTCAATAAATTGCAATTCAAACAATAAATATTGCCAATAAAATGCAATATAAAGAAGAATTATTATAAATAAATTGCAGTTCCAAATAATAATTGTTGTAAGAAACGGTTGATTCAGTAATTGAAATAACATAAAATATCAGGTTTGCCTTTACGAAAATTACAAGCGTAATATTAGCCGAAAAGAATATACCTTAAGTACCCAAATATATATATATGGGTGGTTCTCTGTGACATCGAAGATGAAAAAAATAAATATTGCTATAACTGTGGGAATATGTTTTAGAGGTATCCAGTAGTTCTCCTGAATTTTTTCAGATTTTTTCTGGGCCATTATTTTAAGTTACAGAGAGTCAAAGTTGACATTTTAGCACTTTTTTGCATTATATGCCCATTTTCATGAATTTTTAGCTCCCAGGGGATGCATTTTTCATTAAAAACATAAGTATGACTTTTTTTGTAAAATTTTCCGAACTTTTCATAAAAAATACTTTTAAAGACATAAATGTATGCTGTCACACTCTTGTAAGCCATTTAAACCTTAAATAGTGAAAATCAGCAATTCTGCTCCGGACTCTGGTAACCTAATACTGTCTAAAAGATGTCTTTTTATAGTCAGAAACTGCCTAAAAATTTCCAGAGTGGGTTCTTTTAACTGAACATGTGTAACTAAATTCTTCTAGCTTTTTAATGGACAAAGACACACATAAAATTACACTATTTTATTAACAATTGCATAAAATTATTTAAGTCAAATAACAATTTTAATTTTGATTATATAAAGAATTGTACGGCGAACAAGTTAACAAATTATAGAATGAAATATACACAATGTTATTTTATTATAAACATTAATAATTAATAATAGAGATAAGAATTATTATAAATAAATGCAGTTTAAATTAAAAATTATTGCCGTTAAAAACATGAAAAATTGTCAATAAATTGCAATTCAAACAATAAATATTGCCAATAAAATGCAATATAAAGAAGAATTATTATAAATAAATTGCAGTTCCAAATAATAATTGTTGTAAGAAACGGTTGATTCAGTAATTGAAATAACATAAAATATCAGGTTTGCCTTTACGAATATTACAAGCGTAATATTAGCCGAAAAGAATATACCTTAAGTACCCAAATATATATATATATATATATATATATATATATATATATGGGTGGTTCTCTGTGACATCGAAGATGAAAAAAATAAATATTGCTATAACTGTGGGAATATGTTTTAGAGGTATCCAGTAGTTCTCCTGAATTTTTTCAGATTTTTTCTGGGCCATTATTTTAAGTTACAGAGAGTCAAAGTTGACATTTTAGCACTTTTTTGCATTATATGCCCATTTTCATGAATTTTTAGCTCCCAGGGGATGCATTTTTCATTAAAAACATAAGTATGACTTTTTTTGTAAAATTTTCCGAACTTTTCATAAAAAATACTTTTAAAGACATAAATGTATGCTGTCACACTCTTGTAAGCCATTTAAACCTTAAATAGTGAAAATCAGCAATTCTGCTCCGGACTCTGGTAACCTAATACTGTCTAAAAGATGTCTTTTTATAGTCAGAAACTGCCTAAAAATTTCCAGAGTGGGTTCTTTTAACTGAACATGTGTAACTAAATTCTTCTAGCTTTTTAATGGACAAAGACACACATAAAATTACACTATTTTATTAACAATTGCATAAAATTATTTAAGTCAAATAACAATTTTAATTTTGATTATATAAAGAATTGTACGGCGAACAAGTTAACAAATTATAGAATGAAATATACACAATGTTATTTTATTATAAACATTAATAATTAATAATAGAGATAAGAATTATTATAAATAAATGCAGTTTAAATTAAAAATTATTGCCGTTAAAAACATGAAAAATTGTCAATAAATTGCAATTCAAACAATAAATATTGCCAATAAAATGCAATATAAAGAAGAATTATTATAAATAAATTGCAGTTCCAAATAATAATTGTTGTAAGAAACGGTTGATTCAGTAATTGAAATAACATAAAATATCAGGTTTGCCTTTACGAATATTACAAGCGTAATATTAGCCGAAAAGAATATACCTTAAGTACCCAAATATATATATATATATATATATATATATATATATATATATATGGGTGGTTCTCTGTGACATCGAAGATGAAAAAAATAAATATTGCTATAACTGTGGGAATATGTTTTAGAGGTATCCAGTAGTTCTCCTGAATTTTTTCAGATTTTTTCTGGGCCATTATTTTAAGTTACAGAGAGTCAAAGTTGACATTTTAGCACTTTTTTGCATTATATGCCCATTTTCATGAATTTTTAGCTCCCAGGGGATGCATTTTTCATTAAAAACATAAGTATGACTTTTTTTGTAAAATTTTCCGAACTTTTCATAAAAAATACTTTTAAAGACATAAATGTATGCTGTCACACTCTTGTAAGCCATTTAAACCTTAAATAGTGAAAATCAGCAATTCTGCTCCGGACTCTGGTAACCTAATACTGTCTAAAAGATGTCTTTTTATAGTCAGAAACTGCCTAAAAATTTCCAGAGTGGGTCTAGATCATTAAGATCACTTACGGTCAAAATATCCGGGAAAAGTGCCCGAAATATTAATAGAAATGTATATTTGTTGCCTTATAACGATGAATCTATTAGCATGATCATTGCAAAAAAATTTGTGCACTTACCTTGGAGTGGTAGAAAAGTATCTTCACTTGTTTCAGTATCCATCTAATCCCCTGTAAGCTGCTAAAAATATAAATATTATTATACAAATGTAAAAAATTAATTTTTAAACATTTATAATGCTGAATTTTTAGTTTTACATCCCTTACAAGAAGTATAATACTAATCTGAAGGATTACTATAAATATATAAACATCATTATTACAATAACTGAATATACGTATTTAATACAAAAGATATATAAATAAATCGGATATATAATTATAATGAATAATATGATAACGTGACAGTGACAAATTTGTGAAATCTAAACAATGTATTGCTGAATAATAATAATAATAATGTTGATACTTTTATAGGAATCCTTCAGATTAGTATTATAATTCTTGTAAGGGATGTAAAACTAAAAATCCAGCATTATAAATGTTTAAAAATTAATTTTTTACATTTGTATAATAATATTTATATTTTTAGCAGCTTACAGGGGATTATATGGATACTGAAACAAGTGAAGATACTTTTCTACCACTCCAAGGTAAGTGCACAAATTTTTTTGCAATGATCATGCTAATAGATTCATCGTTATAAGGCAACAAATATACATTTCTATTAATATTTCGGGCACTTTTCCCGGATATTTTGACCATAAGTGATCTTAATGATTGAGACCCACTCTGGAAATTTTTAGGCAGTTTCTGACTATAAAAAGACAACTTTTAGACAGTATTAGGTTACCAGAGTCCGGAGCAGAATTGCTGATTTTCACTATTTAAGGTTTAAATGGCTTACAAGAGTGTGACAGCATACATTTATGTCTTTAAAAATATTTTTTATGAAAAGTTCGGAAAATTTTACAAAAAAAGTCATACTTATGTTTTTAATGAAAAATGCATCCCCTGGGAGCTAAAAATTCATGAAAATGGGCATATAATGCAAAAAAGTGCTAAAATGTCAACTTTGACTCTCTGTAACTTAAAATAATGGCCCAGAAAAAATCTGAAAAAATTCAGGAGAACTACTGGATACCTCTAAAACATATTCCCACAGTTATAGCAATATTTATTTTTTTCATCTTCGATGTCACAGAGAACCACCCATATATATATATATATATATATTATTTTTATATCGTTTGTTTTTGTATAAAAGTCAGATAGATTGAAATAATTTTGCTTAAAGTAGAATGTATGCCAATTGTGATTAAAAGATAATAAATATTATTCTATTGACAAACCTTTAGAACTGTAAAATATATGTATGTGTGTGTACATACTCGCAAACATATTGGGGCTATGATATACATATGTTTAGGCACTACAAGGGCTCCATATATGAATATCTTGAAGTATTAACATGCACTATTTTCGTTTTATTATGAGCTAGCTTTATTTTTACTTTTCCCTTGTTATTAACTATTTCTAAAATCCGATGTGGTCCAGTATAGTGATCGCCTAGTTTGTATTTCTTTCCTCCATTTAATAACCAGACATTATCCCCTGCCTGACATTCTTGATGATTGGCTTTCCTGTTGTAATAGAATTTCGACCTATGTTTAGAGGCTATCAATTTTTTTCGTGCGATTCTCTGTATTTCATTTAAACGTTGTCGTAAATTTATAATGTAATCATCATACGTTGGAACTCGTTCTCGTGGGTCTAAAGGTTCGTTTGATGGTAGTCGCGCTTCTCGTGCAAGAACAATTTCAAAAGGTGTGTAGAGATGACCCTCATGTACCGACGTATTATATGAAAACGCGGCTAATTCGCATAACTCATCCCATGCGTCATGGCTTTCTATCATTGTTTTTAAATAATCTGCTAAACTGCTATGAAAACGCTCAACGGAGTTGGACTGAGTGTGATAAGCCGTGGTTTTAACTTGCTTAATCTTAAAAATTTTCACTACTTCTCTCATCAGACTACTTAAAAACGAGGTACCTTGGTCGGAGATAATTAACAATGGGGCGCTAAAAAGTGAAAAGTGTCGACGAACTAACGCTTCGGCGATCGTTGCCGCGGTCGTGTCTGGTATAGGTATCGCCATACAGTATTTTGAAAGGCTGCATTGAATGATTAATATATTATTGTTATTATTTCGAGATCTGGGGAATGGTCCCACAAGATCGACCGATATGGATTTCACAGCCGAGTACGGAGTATCTGTTATTATCATACGTTGTTTAGTTTTAACACGAACCAATTTTTTTAGTTGGCAAGTTAAACAATGTCTAATGTAATGTGAAACGTTGTTTTATACGTTTATAGGTTTTTGTTACCTCTTTATGCCCTGCACAAGTAGATTCGTGCATTTCGCGAATAATATTTTCCCTATTACTCTTTTCCACATATTTTATGAATCCTAAACAAATAGTTATTTTTACATTAATATTTCGTAGAGTTATACTTGTTTGCTTCAAAATTTCATTCCATGAAACGTTTTCAATAAATTCGCTCTTCGCGATACTTATTGAACGTAATTTTTCTTTTAATATAATATATTTCTGAAGTACTCAGTCGCTCTTCGTCACGTAAAACCATAGTAAAATGAATTTTTCCGTTTTTGACATCATTCCGGTCGTAGTTATGAAATAAACGTAATTATCATTTCTCATAAAGAGTTGTTCTTTACCTTCAATGAATTTCTTTTCATCGTTTGGAACTTCGTGAACATCCTTTACTTCCCAGGACTCGTCAAATTTGTTGTTAAAATTATCTTTTTCCATGGGTTGTAATCTTATGTCTGAGTTGACTATTTTCAATTTCCTCGGGGGCTTCTTGTATTATAGGAAGGTTTTTGACTGGTTTTTTTGATATATTTGACTTGTTGGGTCGTTTTGCTCTCTTTTCATTGTATTTTGGCCATTTTATTTTTCCTGCGCGACTGCGTGTTTCCATACATTGATTCTTAATAACATAAACGGGTTCTTCTATTGGATTTCTTGATAACGCGTCAGCATTAACGTTACTTTTACCGGCTTTGTATACGATGTCAAAGTCGTATGCAATCAGTTTTATTCTCCATCTACTCACTCTGAATGTCGGATCTACTGAGTTTTTAAACCAAACGAGTGGTGTATGATCTGTTATAATGAGGAAACGACAGCCTCTTAGATAGCAATTGAACTAAGTAACGGCATACAGTATGGCTAATGCTTCCCTTGAGTAAATATCATATTTTTGCTCGGCTTTGTTTAATACCCGCGAAACATAAGCAACCGGTAATTCGGTCCCCACCTCTCCTTGTGATAGAATTGCTCCGATTGCTGTACCGCTAGCGTCACAAGTCACTATAAATGGTTTATTAAAATCTGCGATTTGTAGTATTGGTTGTTTACACAATTTTTCTCTTAAATCATCGAATGCCTTTTAAACCTCGCTGGACCATAGGAAGGGTGCGTCTTTCTTTAATAACTTACTTAATGGTCTAGCAATACCCGAAAAATTCGCAATGAATGGTCTATAATAACCTGCTAATCCTAAAAATTGACGTATATTGACATATATTTTTCACTGTTTCACTGTTTCACTGTGTGAATTGGAAATTTTTTTACTGCTTCTAATTTTTTGGATCCGGGAAAACACCTTTTGGTGATAATACGTGTCCCAGATACACTACTTCTTTCTTTAAAAATTCACATTTATCTGGCTGTAATTTCAGATTTGCGGCGCGTACTCTTTGCAAAAATTTTTCAAACTTTTGGTTATGCTCTTGAATATTTTTAGCGTATATAACTGCATCGTCAAGGAATAAAAATATTTCTTTGTCTTGCATGCCCTCAAAAACACGATCAATCATTCTTTGAAAAGTGGCTGGAGAATTGCACAATCCCATAGGCATTGTTTTAAATTGAAATAAACCGAATGAAGAGGCGAAAGCTGTTTTATGTCGATCTTCTTGAGCTAACGGAACTTGTAAAAATCCTTGACATAAATCCAAGATGGTAAATACACGATTTTCTGGTCCGATTTGATCGATAATATCTAGTATATTAGGTAAACGTAGGTATCGATTTTTTACGGTTTTATCGTTTAATTTTCGAAAATCGACAACTAGTCGGTATCGTTTATTACCCTGACTATCAGGCTTCATTGTTACTAGGAAAACAGATGATGAATAATTGGAATTTGATAGTTCACTTATGTCTCCTTCAATCATTTCTTTTAATTGTTTATTAAGTTCGCTTTTGAGAGCATGAGGAAATCTATAGGGCTTAGCTGTGATTGGTATGTCGTCGACAGTCCGTATCTTATGTTCGATAGCATTTGTCACGCCCAGTTTTTCTCCTTTTAGACAGAAACAATCCGAATATTTATCAATTAAATTTTCTATAGATTGTCTTTGTTCCTCGTTCATTATATCAAAATGCAAGGCTTCTTTTAACCATTTATTACGATTAGGTGTACTTGTATCCTTCGTTATGTTAAGTATCCTCGCTTCAGATCGATTGTCAGGAATGTCGTGTATGTTGACCTCTTCACTGTCATAACTATAAAAATTATTAATATAAGGTTTATTTGAATAAACCAAATAACTGTTATTCATTTCGATTTCGTGTATGGCTTCGGCAAATTCACTTCGTAAATGTTCGTTTATAACTCGTTCATTCAATAAAAAATCGCTAGGGTCCTCATCCTGTTCATTTTCTTCCTGTATGTTTATTAGATTCTCATTATTTATCTCATTTTCAGTTTCTTCAATTCCTTGTTTGTTTATCCATAATATTTCAGTTCTCGGGATAATCTCTAACTTTCCCCCGACATAACCAATTCTTTGTTATTTAATTTACAAACACAATTAACATTTTTATCACGAGGTCCGCATTTATTGCCCTCCTCGATTTCATAATCCATTTGTACTTGTCAATTATTAACTGTCTTATCCAATAAATTTTCTTCATTTTTTATTTCATTTTCAATATTATATTTCAGGTGACCTTCGTTTTCATATTTAGTACAGGATGGACTCTCAGCCATCCTATCGAACAATGGTGTTTCAATAATACCATAATTTTCATTAATTTCATCAAATTTTTCTTTAATATATGGCTCAGTCACATCACATACCCGTGGCTGCGCTTTTTTATTATTTCTTTGTAATAGTTCTTCCTTCATTAATCCATAACAATTTTCACTTGCTTTACTTGTATAATTCTTTAAATCCGGCTCCTCATCGATCTGATGTACTTGTATTTCGTCATTTTTATAATCGTCATATAATTCTTGTTCTTTTTCACTCTGATTGTATAGGTCTTTGTCGTTGCCATTTTTATTTCTTTCATTTCTTTGTTCTTACTCGTAAATTTTATACGATTCGTTTGTGTCAAATTTTATAAACGTTTCATCATTTTCATGCAATTGAAAATCACTTGGCGTTTCTGAGTCACTATTGTTATAAATATAAAATCTTGAATGTTTTATGTTTGAATAATCATTGTTTTCCCTTGGTTTTGTCATATATCGTATTGATTTTCGATCATTATTTTCGATTTCCTTCATTATATAAATCGATTCATCCATTGCGTATTATTTACATTTTCGAAGGGGAGGTTTAATCCGTTAAATTCTAAATATTATTCCAAATAATTGATTTTTGCATTGTTTCTACGAAAAAAATCGATGCCTAAGATTCCGTCTTGTTGTATAGGGAACGAATCATGTACTAAATTGAGTTCCACGGGAGATCCTTCGACATCTATTCTAATTTTACCACCAGTAGTTAATGAATGGTCAGTTATGCCTTTTAACAATATAACATCATTTTCGTGAATTTTCACGCAAGAGTCTACCTCTGACTCTTTAATTAGACTTACCGATGCTCCTGTATCTAGCAATAATTTTAACGGACGTCTTAACTGACCGGTATCGAAGATTACGACCGGGGCTGAACTTTGTTGGCTTAAATTTATTTTCGCGGTGCGGAGGGGACGTTTGAGTGGGTTTCCGCGCTCGAAGTAGAGGGAATTTGATTCGTAGCCTCACTCTCGACCCTCCTTGGAGAGAGAGTATCGGTGCTTCCCTGATTTTGATTTCTTTCTCTTATTTCTCTTTGTAACTTGACCGGGTTTTCCGCAATGGAAACAAGTAACTGATGATCTTATATTATTATTCGATTCATTATTAATATGTCGTCGGCTGAGTAGCAGAACAGTCTATCTCGGAACTTGCTTGGAAAACGCCCTATCTCGCGATCTGCTTGGAAAACGCCCTATCTTGCTCCTCGGTTGAAGAACGCCCTATCTCAAATAAAATTTTTCGCTTTCAAATTTTGTAGTGGCACCACCGCGCAACTTAAAAATACGGTCTTTCTAATTAAAATAAATTAATTAGTAAAGTGTTTAAAATTCGGAAAAAAATTATTTAGGCGTCGTCGGGTCTCCTCAGAGAAAGAGAGACTTCTCTGACTTTATCTGTCTATCAGCGGCGATGTATCGAGTACTTATTATAACAGCCGACCTGTGTGCAATTTAAAAAATGTTTTAAGTTAATAACGGTTAAAAAAAAGTTGAGAGCACGGATGAGATTTTTAAGCTTAAAATTTTTAAGTTGCGCAGTGGTGCCACTACAAAAGTTGAAAGCGAAAATTTCATTTGAGATAGGGCGTTCTTTAACCGAGGCGCGAGATGGGGCGTTTTCTAAGCAGATCGCGAGATAGGGCGTTTTCCAAGCTGGTTCCGAGATAGACTGTTCTTCCACTCAGCCGACGATATCGTGATTATTGGGAAGTTGATTTAACCGGCTCGCGCACACCGCGAGTCTCGGAATTATTTCCCCGATTTTCTTTGTTAAATTGCTGCGATGATTATTTATTATTATTATAACGAACAAAGGAATCATTTTTATCTCTATCTCTATTCCGTAAATAAAAAATTCCATTTGATTTTGATACTCGTTCCAACCACCAAATTGTAAATTTTGCCTATTCTAATTACGACTGTTATCCGAGCGATTTTGTCAGCTATAAGAACTGTTTATGGGATTGCGACAGTTGTTATTATCGGAAAATCTTTCTGCAAAACTTCGTGCTAATTTGCAACAATTTACGGCTCCATGACCAGTTTTAGAACAATATAGACATACAATCGGAGAGTTATTCGAAATGTAGTTTACTTTACGCGTTTCTCGAGTTGATCGAGAACGAGCCTCTTCTCGGCTCGGCGTCTCCTCGTCCAAGATGCTACAAGCGAACTCGCGCTCCACCTCGAGCGCTTAATCACGAGCCTGTTTGATGGAAATTGGAGTCCCTAAACGCGCACGAATTTCCCAACGAAGCCCTTTTAAAAAGAATTTTAATCAATCTTGCCTTAGTTCAAGCATGAAATGATCTGCTATCGCAACTCGTGACTCTCTGTCGGCTGTTTTGACTATTTCATTTTTTATTTCTTGTAACCGATTAAAATAAGCAACGACTGTCTCATTGTTTTTCTGTTTTAATTCAGCGAGGTCTCCCGTCCACTCGTACTATGTTTTTATTCATCCGAAGGCGATTTCGAAAAAGTCGGATATCTCTTTGATAGAATTAAAATTTTCTCCGCGCGCACAAGTTAAAGCTTCCCCATATAAACGCATTCGAATAAGTTGTGTTAATTCTTTCTTGTAATCCGACGGTAAAATTTCTTTTGCTTTATTGCATCCGTCCAAAAATTGCGATAAATTTATGTCATTACCGTTAAACCGCGGTATTAAATCAAAAGCGTCCCTTAGCGATAATCCTCGAATTTGAGACGTCATTGTTTTATTAATTATTTGTTTTTTAACTTCAGTGCTATCTAATTTTTTTGGTTTTGTTCCGGTGTTATTAATTCGTCTGAATTAATTATATTAAATAATTCGTCTTTAATCTTAGAAGAGTTTACTTGTTTGGGTGATCTTTTAATTAATTGATTATCGAAGGGAATTGTAAAATCTGTCGCGCCTTGAATTAGTTTTTCGTCGAGTACTTTCGCCGTATCTGTCACTAATGCCTTTGCTTCCTCAGTCTCTTTTTCGATCGGTGCGGAAAAAATATTTAACGCGCCTTTAATCTTATTTATGATACCTTGTAAAGTGGTCCCTTTTTTTACACATTCTTGTAAACTTTCTATGATTTTGAGTTCCTCGAGATAAGAATCTAACAACTCTTTTTTCACTTCAGTCGCGAGACGTTTTCTTACCGAGCTTATAACGTTATCCGGTGTTAAAATCAATGTTAATTTTGGATTATTTTGGAAAATTTAGAAGTTAAGGAAATTTGTCAATAAGAGTATCCTACTTACACATTAGATGAGCAAGGAGAGGGTGTACTCATTGAAGTCCAGCATGCCACAGAGATTGCATAAATATTTTAAATGAAATCGTAATTAGAGGGATCTAGTCCAGCCGATCATAAAGTTGTGCAAGCAAAAATAAGGCAAATTTTTTTGTAAAATGAAATGCATTAAGAAGTCGTTGGACAGTTTCTGCTTGAAACTAAGTGAAGGATTGACTCTTTGGATGCTGTTATAGAGACATGATAGAGCGGCTGTTCCAATTTCCATTTGAGACGAACAACGTCATCTAAACTATCTGCTTTGGCGAAAATATCGTCTACGTAGATGCTTTTATGAAGAACTGCTACGCGAAGATAAGAAGCACTTTCATCTTTAGGAAGTTTGAGAAAAGTCCGAATAGCTTGAGCTGGTAATGATATAAGCCCGTAAGTGACAGTATTCGTACAAAGATTAAAAATCTTCAACGATGTGTGCACGCCATAGGATCTATTGGAACACTTGCTCACGTTCGTCAATTGAAATTTGACGAAACATCTTCTTGACATCACCTAACATTCTTTCATGTGCCTCGCTGAAACATAATCTTGCATGAATCTGTTGTATTTTCCGCTAACACCTGACTTAAAGGGAAGTCGCTGTATGTAACTGCTTTTGTCATTTCGATTCTGAGTTTTAACAAAATGATCCTTACATTCATGTTAGTCATTTGTATAGTAGTCTCCTGCTACATTTGCTACCTCCTCTTGTTGACCGAAGCAAGTAAGAAGGTAAGATAAATCGTTGATAAATCGTATTGTACGTGAATCGTTTGACATTGAAAATGAGCCCGTGAGAATCCATCTCAAGGCCCATTTGTTTGTGCAATAAGGTCATTATCAGGACTATTGCCTAAGCCTTCTCATGTAAGTTGAGGATAGATGTTTGCACCCATGATAAAATTGATCAATTCAGTTAAATTCATCTCAGGATCAACGAGTATCAACCTTGTCATGAAAGCTAAAGATTTAGTCGGCAGCTGCGGAAACGGCACGTAACCTGTAAAGCCAGAAAGAATTGGAGTTTTTGTTTTCCAATACTTATCACGAGTAAAGTAAGGAAAAAGTCTAATCACTGCTTTTATATAATATAATAATAATAATATAATCACTACTCATATAAAAGTATCATGCGAGTATGGGTCGATGAGTGCCCGGGCAATAATAGTACTATTGCTTTCTGATAATATGCAAACATTTACCATTGCAAACAAGGGAGATTGAGGCTGCGGAGAAAAGTTGGTGGTATGCAACGTTACTCTAGAGTTTTGTAAATTCGCGTTTAAATTATTTGTAAGTTAATTGATTGCGTTGAGCCTTCTGCAGTAGGAACATTATTGAACTGAGAGAGCTACTGATGTTAGGACATCTGCTGTTGTTTCCCCCTTTACTTTCGCTCAAGGAGGAGGGTCTTAAGGAGAAAAACGGCGCGCAAACACACAAAAGACCGCGCGCGTTTATCAGTATTGTTAGGGGCCTCGCGTATACAACACCTTCCCTTTTGTCGCTTTCGGATCCTTAACAGTTCGCCATTTTATTTAATTATTCGCGCCCGCAAAATCGTGGCCATTCTGCGTATTCCAGCGCCTGCATCAGCTGCCGTACAACGGTCCAGCTTGTCCCTCGTCCCTCAGCGCCAGGACACTATTACGTCCACAGTGTCATACCCATGCGATCATCCAGACCCGTAGAGTGGCACCACACTTTTAAGGTCAACATTTTTTTTACTAGAAAGACTTCCTTGTAAAACTGGCAATCAAAGAATGGGAAATATTTTGTTTAAACACGTATTAAATCCATGGCAAAGTAACCTTTAGAAGTCAAATTAAGGTCATTACTAAGGATTAGTGAAACGATTAATAAACTCTCGATGTTTTGGTATTTACTTTCAGCGTTATCCAGGAGCAAGGACATGGATATAGTAAATATTGTCCCTTTTGGAATGCTTGATTAGTGTGAGTACATTTGCCTCTCATTTTTCGATGTGCTTGTTTAGCGTGAGTACCTTTGCCTCTCACTTCTCCGTGTGCTTGATTAGCGACAGTCCTCATGTCGCTACAGATTGAACAAATCTGCAATTGCATTTTAATAATTTGAGTTGAAATTATAGCACATTCATCAATTATCCTTTTTTACAATTCTATTAAGTTTCGAGTTTTGGTTTTAAAAACTATATCTTTTAGATAGACACAAAGAAAGTAGTCCGTAGGCTTTAAGTCTGGTGACCTAAAGTCGGAGAGATCATCGCGCACAATGAACAAATCCAACCACGTATGAGACATGTGATCAATGCAGTGCGCATGATGCGTGGCCACCGATGGCACGACCCTCAAATTCAACTCCGCTAAACGCGCTCGCATGTACTCGGTACCTGACCAAGATCTTTGAAAGTTGTAATTAAAATCACCCGTTATTATAACATGTTCGTACGATGGGATGATTTCCGATAACGTGTCGAAAAGGACTGTAGGCTGGGCGGCTCCCGGGCGCCTATAAACAGCGCATAAAAGAAACTTGAAACGCGTGCACGAGACATCCAGCATGAGAAATTCCGGCGTATTACTAAAGACCGGGTTGGAGTGAGCCACCACCTTGACTGCATAGATATCGCGAACATACACACCAACACCTCCCCCGCCCCGCCCGACGCGATCAAGTCTATGAAAGGAATAGAATTTGAGATTAAAAATTTTTTTTTTTTTGGTTTTTTAGACGATCTTGTAGGGCAATTCACAGGGTGTTGAATAAATTTTAACACCTTTTCTTTTAATTAAAAGTTGCGACGTTTCGTCTGATATTTTTTCAGACCTCTTCTGGCACTAATTTATTAACAGAGACACAAATATTAACAATTTTTCAAATTGAACATGAACAACAAGAATAATTTTTTTTATATAAATAACACAAAAACGCAATAATTACCAATATTGAAAAAAGGTTAGCTCATCATCAAGCCATGTCAAGTCGGACTGACCGTTATAACAAGAAATAAACATATAGAGTATCTAACGCTCTTACAATTTTCCAAGAAATTCACAGATGATTAGTATATACATACGTATATAACTATATATACTGATTGTGAGTAATTTTAACAGCCGTTACAGTATGTTCTTATACAAGTAATTTAAACCCATTGTGTCTTCTTTTTTATTTAGTGTGTTTTTATGACTATTTATAAAAATCATTTCAGAGATTAACCGTTTTTTACGTACATTTTCTTTGTCTAATATTTGGACATTTTCAAAATCAAATTGATGGTTTTTATTCTTCATGTGTATAGCTACTACTGATTCAGTATTGTGTGATTTTTTATGTTCAGAAATTCTATCTTTTAACATTCGTTTAGTTTCGCCTATGTAATCTCTGAAATGATTTTTATAAATAGTCATAGAAACACACTAAATAAAAAAGAAGACACAATGGGTTTAAATTACTTGTATAAGAACATACTGTAACGGCTGTTAAAATTACTCACAATCAGTATATATAGGTATATACGTATGTATATACTAATCATCTGTGAATTTCTTGGAAAATTGTAAGAGCGTTAGATACTCTATATGTTTATTTCTTGTTATAACGGTCAGTCCGACTTGACATGGCTTGATGATGAGCTAACCTTTTTTCAATATTGGTAATTATTGCGTTTTTGTGTTATTTATATAAAAAAAATTATTCTTGTTGTTCATGTTCAATTTGAAAAATTGTTAATATTTGTGTCTCTGTTAATAAATTAGTGCCAGAAGAGGTCTGAAAAAATATCAGACGAAACGTCGCAACTTTTAATTAAAAGAAAAGGTGTTAAAATTTATTCAACACCCTGTGAATTGCCCTACAAGATCGTCTAAAAAACCAAAATAAAATAATGGAGGGTGACTATCCACTACTATGAGATTAAAAATGTCTGATGAGTCGAGCGGGGTTAAGAAGGTCTCAGTCAAAATAATAACGTCAAAGTTGTGCGGGCGGATTAAGGCCACGATCGCGGCAAAATGGGGCCTTATCCTATTTATATTGACGTGAAACACCTCAAGGCGCCCATCGCCGATATCTCGGGTCGCATCAAGAATTAAGGTTGAATGTAAATTTAAATTATTGCTAAGATTTAGGCTATTCGAGTGATTCGAGTGAAGAGAGATATTATGATAATTATTTCGATTAAAATTAGAATTAAAATTAGAATTTGAATTTGAATTAAAATTAGAATTAGAATTAAGATTAGGAACTAGTCATTGCATTGGATTTGGTGTTTACGTGGACGCTATGTCTGAGTCATTGGGTAAAATCGGTGGAACGAACTTAGTAAAGTCTGTGCGCATATCTACTTGAATAAGCGGGCCGTCCCTCTTTTCCCGCATAAAAACGCGCATGTTGCGAACAATGGGTCGGGCGAATCTAAGTCTCGTGTACTCACGCAGAGCGCGAGACCAGAGCGTGTGCACGTCCTTCGGCCAAAGAGGCCGCATAAAAATACTCGCTGTACCGCCCGCACCGAATATGTCCTGAGCGTTAGGGGCTCCCAGGCGACCGCTCCGCGAAACCACCGCGTCACGCATTGCAGGCGAGGCCATTCTAAAGACTAAACCTCGTGAAAAGAGGGGAGCAGAGGCAGGGGTACCTCCGACCCGAGAGTCTGGCTCAACAGGACCAGCACGCGCCGGGGCCGAGGGTGAGCGCATACGGCGACGCGGCTCCCATCTGCGCAAGTCGATACCCTGATTAAAAATCAAACTCAAGCACACCGCCTCCAGAAGCATTCTCACTATGTCATTATCCGTATGGGTAATCGTCTGGGGAATGCCTAAGAGTAGCACTTCGGCAGCATCGTTGCACGCGGAGGGACCCGTCGCGGTCTCAGCGGCCGAGTTGTAAGAAGAGTGCTCCGCACTCGGTCCATCTTCGCTGCTATTATTATTATTTTCGTTATTTTCGAAATGGTTAATAGCCGCGAACCGGTCTTCAGTTTCTCTCGCGAGTGCAGCAACGTCGCCACGCACCGACTGCATCTTATTTCTGACCGCTTCCGATGCACTAGCGAGGGTATCGACGTCCGAACAGATTGAAAGTACATCCGCCTGTACCTGGTCAAACCTACGACCGAGTTCGCCAAAAGCCTCTCCAATTCTCTCGCCGATTCGCCGTTCTACACCCTCAAAACGTGCGTCCAGGTGCTTGATATACGCGAGAAACCAGCCCGGCATGTCGTCAACCATTGTATCGGTAGTCGAAGGGTGGGGAGTAGTGGGAGAGCCAGCCCCCTCAGCGCACGGTTGCTTGGCAGCCTGGTCCGATGATGGCGACGCGGGCGGAGCGGGGCGCTTCGTTGGCCGGGAGCAGGCGCTAGGCGTGGCCTGCGCGCGCGCGCTCTTACGAAGCGACCCGTCGGCAATACAATCCTCGCGCCGCGACCCAGTAGGTGCTGCCACCGCTTTATCCATGACGAGCCGACAACAAGTGAGACGATTTAATTCGCCGCGCTCGCCCACACACTTCGTATGAACTAATGTTTTGCACTCGTCACAATAAATCGTGGGAAAATTACGCGTGAAGCGGCAGCAACACACCGGGCAGAGTGTGTTAAGCGTGGAAGTCGACATGAAAACCGGGATCAATTTAAGCACGAAACAGCCGAATCTCACTAAAGATGTCACATATGTAATAGCGGCTGTCGATGAGGTGAGGGTCAGGACTCTTGATCGAAAAGATCTCACCAGTGATCGCGCGCAAGAGTAGATCTCCTACACGACGCTGAAGAGGGGGCGGCCAGTCCACCAATTAGGCTGCAGATGTCGCGAGGATGGCGAAGTTGTCAATTAATCAACCACAGATGTCTCATGTAGAATGGCAGGCGCTGTTGCAGTCGGATCTAGCGTGTATCAACCTTAATGGGCCCTCCAATAAGCCAATTCATCGACGTTGTAGGCGATATATAGGTATTTTATTAAGGAGAAAACGGGCTCCCCGGCTCGAAAGATTGATACCTGCTGTTTATGCTCGGGTCACATGAGCCAGCGGGTGTCCGGTCCTCCTAACAATACACTCCAGGAAAAAAAAGGTATGAGTTGAAGATTCAAGATTTTAAGACAGAGCGACGTGAAGCGTGTCTGCTTGACTTACCGGAGAGAGAGAGAGAGAGAGAGTTGATAATAATAGTTCTCTTTCTTTATAGTACTAGTAATTCAATAATTATTTTTTTTTTATTCTTGATTTGTGCTCTCTTTTTCCTGGCACTTCCTACCGTTTATCCCCTGGGGGACTTTAACGGTGTCCACCTACCACCTATGTGTGGGTGCTTTATCCCTCCCTTGAAAACCCCACCATCTCGCATTCGCCCGGGGTTATGCCCGTGGATGAAGGAAACCTGTGAAGCAGGGAAAACCTCACCCGAGATTTTATTCATTGTTATTCATATATTGTGACATTACTTTTATATTTTATATTAAGCATTCCAAAGCCCCGTGGCTTGTAGGAATTATATAATACCTCACTCGGAATCCAGTTAGCCCAGACCGTGAGAAAGGAGCTCGAACTCCAGTGACACACACACACACACGCACAAAATGACTGTCATATTATGTAATCCCTGTCAGGTTCCGCATAATAAATTATCCATTCCTTGGCCTGAGTTGAATCCTGGTATGGTATGTTGAGATCCTGTGTCGAATTCTGTTTATTCTGTGCTGGAGAAGCTAGTCACATAAGGTAGAAGTTTGAAATTGTACAGGCAGCATACGACAAGTGCGTGGAAATAATTCAAGCCGTATCCAGCCTTGTTGAAGTAAGTGATGGTCCTTCGCTGATGTAGAACCTCCTTTGAATACCTGCAACAATATTAACAAATAATACTGAAAAAAAATTAGAGCTGAGGAAAGCAATAGGTTGTTAAAACCTAGTTGCAGGTAAGGAGATGGAGAGGTCAAGTGAGGTTAGGATAGTACCTCCACAACATATTAAAATTGAAGAAAGAAACATCAGCATTTATGCCATTACCGTGATTAATCCAGCTTGATGATGAAGTAAAAATAAAACAGTCCGCTCAGGAACCTGGTGAGGAAGAATCAGCTGAAAAAATATCAGGCGCAGTGTTGATGCCGTAGTTCCCGTATGCCGCACCTGAAACATAAACAAACTCGGACGAACTTATATTAATACAGGTTGATGTTATTATGGAACGAGTGTATATTCCCAAGTGCTTACGTTGTTCCTGTGGTCGAGGTTCCGGCTTCAACATAATATCCAGCAAGGTGAGACGGTGCACGGAAGCAGAAGTCTTCACTACACATAAACGATACGTGCGTCGGATCGTCCGAGTCAAGCGAACGAGATCCAACTGTTGCGCACGGCGCATACGCGCCGACTCGCTGATCAGCTCAACACGACCAACCCGGTGATTCCGAGTCGGGCCGTTTTATATAATATACGTTCGTTAATTTTATGAGTGACTGTTTTTTTTATATTATTTCGAGCTTCTACAGGTGAGAATTCCTGCCTCGCTTTCCTGTTCCTCCAGCTTCCCGTGTAAGCTGTGGAGTTGTGCGTGTGTGTGCAGTAATCGCGATTTTGTGATATATAAAATTGCCGCGTGAACGCGGCTGGCGACCGTGACGATTTTTCGTTTAACGTACATTAATTTTAATATTATTAAATATTCCAGCTTATTTTAAAAAGCGTTGTTTTATTCATGTTTGGGAGCCGTTCACCCTAATCCCCAGTGAACGTGTTTTAATGTGTCAAGTGTATAATCATTTGGAAGTTTTCTAAGTGTAAGGGGTATATAGCTTTTTTAAAAGAACAGTTTGACACTTACATTGTCTGAATAATGATTGAAGATACAATAATGTTATATAATTAATTGATTTACAGTTCTTCATCTTTACAACTACTCAATAACTATTTACATTTTTATAAAATTAATATATGTGATCAATTGCATGGCAAGTGTAAAATTCATTTTGAAATGATTCCTAACACATATAGGAATATTATTATTGTCATGCTGAGTGACGTATGAATGTGTAAAGTCACGTTTGCTTGAATAATTTTGAAAAAGAAATAATATTAATTAAGTGAAGAACTTATTGTTGATCATCGTTATTCATTTATATCAAGTATAAATATTATATAGAAGTTTTATAACTGTAACTTGTAGAGATTTTTAGACATGACAGTTTGACACTTACAATGATTTTTGAATAAATTTAGAGAAATAGTAATGTTATATAAGTGGTTTATTTATAGTTCTCCATCGCTATAACTATTCTAAATATGTGAACAATTCCATTGCAAGTGCAAAATTAATTTTGAAATTTTGTGAAATACACGTATAGGGATATTATTGAATGTCATATTAATGGCAAGTGTAATATTTTTTCTACATAAAACTAATGTGGCAGTTCTTTGACAAGTGTGAAATTCATTTGATTAATTTATAAACTTTAATATGTATAAATTAAATAATTAAAAAAAAACTAATTAGTGGATAAGTTATTGTTATCAATCCTTAAAATTATGCAATAACTTATATAACATTTTTATAAAACTAATGTATCAGTTCTTTAGCACTTAGTTAACTCCTTAACTGGCAATGGATCATATATGTACAAAAGAAAGTCGTGTCTAAACTGGCAATGGATCATGTATGTACATATTTGAATAACTTAAAATAACTGGCCGTAAAAAGCTTTAAAAGGAAAAAAGAACAATCAAAATTTACCCCCTTCAACCCCTATTTTGAACCTTTTGGGTGGGTTGTTGGTTAAAAATAACTATGGGAATGGATTCAGCGGGTTCGAAAACCCCTAGAAAACATATTCACGTACATCTAGAAGTATGAGTTGCGGCTGCCAGTTTTGGCAGGAAAAGTCAGAAAAGTTTTGCCAGTTAAGGGGTTAATGTACATTTCAACATTCTATGAACTTTTAGACACATGCTATGATTTTCATTTCAACAATGAAGGATATGAATGATTGATAGTCACAATAAGTTAAACAATTTAAAGAAAAATAGAGGTTAATTATAAGTAGATAAGTTATTATTTCCATCTATTATTAATGGTTATTATAGTATCAATAACAAAATTGATATAAAAGGCTAAAATATTTTTTACTATACATTGAGTGCTTAGTGTGGATAGTGCTGGATTATTAAGATGGATGGGGTATGCTAGGTAGGTCTGAGTTATAATATGAGGCTCTGCTCGTGCGAAAATTAAAAAATGAAGCGTGGGGTCTTGAACCCGAGCCCCTTCGGATCCGAAGGCGTTCACGTTAACCACTGCGCTACGCCCGCACTGGTTGTAGCGCCTGCTTATTGCTCTTATTTGTCACCTCGCGGTGTCGGTAATGCTGGCATCTGTTGAAAAGTGGATTAATTCTACCTTGTCACAGAGTATACAGGGAAGATATATTTAGGATTATGAGGATAACTAGGATAAATTAGGTCTCGCTGTTATATAATTGGATAAATACCTGAAACTTTTTATAATTCCAATAAATCCATATAACTGCTTATACCTACTATTTTGTATTTGTAAGCAGCTTAGAGATTGAAAAGTATCAGTGACTAACAATAAATAGTATATTTTAGTATTATTGAGGAATAATAGTGCCATATTGTTTGAATGCAAGTATACGGGTACTCTGTTTTTTTCATAAAATGCATTCGCTCTCTTTTTTTAAGAAATTTGCCTGAAAACTCAATAACTATGTCTGAAATGCCGCACTCAAACTTTGCATCATTCTGAAGGTAATAAATCATCGATGAATTAGATTTTTGCATCGATAAAATATTTTTGATCGTACAACCGTACAGTTACAAAATATTTTTATGAAAACTGGTCAACATAAAGGAATACTTTTTTTGTAATGTACAGCATCTCTAAAATTTGTCATTGTTTATAACATTTCGATGTCTAAAATTTTAAAATTTTCAAAATCAAACCCAAATATTTTTTCTCATTTATAAATTAACTACAGACTCTGACTTTTGAGTTTTTTTTATGTTGATTAAAACGTACCTTGAGAACTCGTTTTATTTCACCTACGTATGATACCGAGGTATTTATACAATCGAATTTGTAAACTACATCACAACATTCTTTTTTTTTCAATTTTCTTATCAAATTTGCCAAACAAATATTAATATGAGTCTATTGATTCTTGTGATATTCTTTATCACGGAATTCTTTCTGTATATTAAAAACACTCGCTTATTTTTTCAATGAATTCTAATAAGTATTTTGTACATATTGTCATCAATTAGAAACAAGTTCATTCAAGTGGATTAAAATCATATTCAACAGTTACTGTTAAAATTTCAACCTGAAAAAAATCAGAGTACGGAGTCTGATAATTAATTAAAATAATTATGTGACATATAAATTGGTCAAAAGATTTTACATAAAAGTTACTAATAATATAATTTGTTTGAAAAATTAAGAATTTGTTTCAATTATTATAAAACATTTATTAATTGTTAAAATTGAATATTTTCTTTTCAATTTTAAACCAGGCTTGTCCCCTTAAGGTTGTAAAGCCATGATCATCTCCCGAGGGCAAGATTAGAATTTCAAGTAAATTATTATCATGGGTTGTATCTTTTGCGAAGTGTATTCAATCACTCTCGTCAACACGCCAAGTAGCTTCGCCTAGTTTGATTTATATATTGAAATGTAGAAAATCCATACCGAAAAAAATGGATTCCCTAATATGGTCTACAATTCTCAGATGCATAATAGAGTATATGCCTTCTATACATAATAGGATGTCGAGTAGACCACGGACTTTAAATGTTGGTCCAACAATACCTTTTACGATGACATTGCTAGGTCTCTATTTATAACCTTGTGCTAATCGATCGTAGAGGAGACCATAGCGCCTGGATCGAAAATTGTTTTCAAGTACTTGCGATTCGATTCAATACCAGCAACCATCTGTTCAGTTACAATATCCTTGAACCTATTGATTACGGTACCTTCCTCCTGAATTATACTCCTCAGTAACCACTCTGTATCTGAGTACGGTTCATGCTATGCACACCGACGACAACTACCTTCTTCTCCATAGACTCGTTGTTAAGGACAATTTCCTTCTTCACCGAGTACCCAGAACGTTTAGGATTCATATACTTAAATGTGGTTTCGGCAATAACTTCAGTCTCAGTAGGTGTTTGATTTCTGTCGAGGACTTGTAAGAAGTCAACAAATGATTTGCTAGATTTCTTCAAGACTTTTGAGAATTCTCCAATCTTAAACTCTGTAAACAACGCGGCCAGTTAACTGCGGTGCAGTAGGGCCCAAGGTAGCTCGGGTCTTTTGCGTTTAGGTTGCAGAAACCGGACGCAGTAAGGTCACATTTTTCAAATCGCAGTCACTGCGTAGCGCGTTCACGACTTTCATTGCTGCTAGAGTCTCCACTCGATAGGCGATAGTGTTGTGGCGTTATGCTTGGAATTGTGTACTTACACCTCTCTTTTCTGGTTTGTCTTTTGCAAGCACTGGAGGAGAAATTCCTACGTTCCGATTCTATGATTCATATTACATGAGACTATTTTCTTATATTCATAAGAATATCTGTTTGACTATGCGAACGTCTCCACTGTTTCTCTGCTCACCAATGAAAGAATATTGTGCGGATGAATAATATCCTCTTCCGTGGGCACTCACGATCATAACCGTCGTCGTAGTAGCTATGCATGAAGCTGTATCTATAGGAACAGGGATATTTAGAGTTGTAGTCGTATCAGATACGCTGTTGGTACTTTAATCAGTATAATACGTATTGGGGCTGACATTGGACTTTGTGTAGTATGCTTTAACGAAGGCCTTGCTCGACTTGGTGAGTGAGCTCTATTTTCTTCAAGAATGAGTGCTCGGGTTACCAACAATTTTTTGTTTGTGGACAAGTTTGCCTTTATATTCTTATCATAATCCACGAACCATGCGAATTCAAGATCAATGTCTTGTGACAAGGTACTTTGTACCTGTCAATATATTAAGCTAGCAAGTCTTACCTAATTTATCCTACCTACCCTCTAAATACTAAATATACCATTTTCTATACTAAAAACCTATCTAAACGTATCCCCAATAAGCACACGAGCAGCACAGCAAGACGATGACAGGTGTACGAGGCACCAGCAGCATATCGTAACTTCTTTCAGGAGGTACACCACTGTTAGGAGAGGTATCGTACTGCTTCTAGGGCAAGAATCAGGTATCAGGAAAGCATTCAAGCAGCAAATATCCAGCAGCGTCATGTAGTCTAGTGTGTCACTAAAGCAGCATCGTACAGCAGCATAAAACTCCCAGCTACTATCACACACAAATAGTTAAAATGTGCCTTGATAATAGAACACAAGGAAGCATGTAGATGTATAAAAGTTTTGGCAGCTACATGCAAGGGAAGGAATTATAGGTAAGGTTATGGTAATCATAACATTCCCATAACTCTCAAATACTAACTAATTTATAATATAAAACAGTCCCTCAAGATTTACCTTAATAGCAACTAAAAAAACCCCACAGCAACGTTCTAATCAGTCCCGTCTAAACGTATAATGAGGTAACCTAATTAGTGGATACGTGAGGGAAAACGGAACGATATATTATAGTTACCTCGTGAACAGCATCGCTAGGAATTGCGTTCTTCTTACACAAGCCAGCAGCCACCATGAAAAATCGTCCTCGCCGCATTCGCATCGCCATGGGAACTCACGGTACTATACGCGAGGGTCGACGGAGGTAAGGTGTGCGCGCATGTCGGAGCGAAACAACGAAGTAGCGAATGAGCCGAGATTCGAGAGAGCTCATCGGAACGCCATCGTGACAAGATATACATAGCATACCGTTACCGATATTTGATTCAAAGTGCAATTGTGTGTGTACGATAGAAGCAGCATTTAGAAACTAATCTGGAGATGATCTTCAAATCGCCTAGGTGTGTGCACGCACTTATAGCAGGTGCACAAGAGTTCTTCCTCTCTTCGTAAGTGTCCTCCCCCCCCCTCTCGCCCTTCATCCCCTTGTCCCCTTACGTAGCAAACCAACGCAGCTCGCATGCAGGCTAGCACTTGTATAATTCGCCGTAAGCGTGCGCGGCTAGCGCCGAAGTCACTTAGACTAATTATTTTATAATAAATTATTACTTTTTAATAATAGTTTATTTGGCCTTAGCGTCACTCTTAATCCCTAACATGACGTTACAGTCTACATATTTTATACTGTATCGCAAAAGACGTTCGTTGCACTATGCCTTTTCACCATTTGTATTTAGGTTCAAGTCTACCAATTGAGTAGAAACTGCATTAGTAGAAAGCTTTCTCGTCTCCCAATTACTGTCTCTAGCTATTTAGTAATTTATTTATTTACTCCAATGTTGAGTAACCTTAATGATTGATAGAGACACTGACGGACGTAATTTAAAAAAGAATAATGTTATTTTAGTGGATGCTCTATCGTTCGCAATCCTTATTATAGTTACTTTAAATATTTTCTATTTTCTATAAAGACAATATATGATTTCAATTTTTGAGTAAGTGTATGTACAATATTCAACAATTTTATGAACTACAACATGTATTAGATTATTTTTACTCCAAAGTTGACTGACTTGAATGTTTAATAGTAATACGTTGACTTACATAATGTAAAAATACAATGTTAATTAAGTGTAGATGTTATTCTTCTGCCCTGTAGTTACTAGTTCCTTAAAAAAACTGGTACGAAAAACTGGTATATTTTTTACTTATAGATGCAAATGATTCTTAAGTATAAATAGATATTAAAAATTTATTTGTGACGTTTTCTACCGTAAGTTTTATTATTTTACGAATTTTATTTTCACTTAACACTGAATAAAAATAATCCTATACGTGTTATAGTTCACATAATTATTAAATATTATGCATATGCCAAAGTATCGATTACATATATTGGCTTCATAGAAAATAAAATATGGTTATTCAGTAAAAATCATTGTATTCATATAAAAGTTACAAAATTACTAAATTAAAGTACTATAATCAGGATGGAGATCGGTAAAACATCCACTTAATTGCACTATATTATTTTTTAAAATTATTTTGGTCAATGTGGAAAATATTGATATCGAGATAGATTTATTATAAAAAAACAAGTATAAACACCTTCAAATAATAAAGTTTAAAGCAAGTACATAACATTATGTAAATAAAACATAATACAATAATATAATATAATAAATAGTAAATATATTTAAAATATGTTGCAATATTAATTTATTTTTTGTACAATTCATTATATGTTTTTTAACATTATATAATATTATAATTTAAGATAAAAATGGAAATACCAACACTTGCCTGAAGATATAAGCATTGTTTTTATGGTTAGAATTTTATCACTCTCTCTTTGTCTCTCTCGCTCTCTTTCCCTTTCTCTCATTGAGAGATGTCAAAGGTTGTCATGCTACTAAACCATACGGGCGAATATGAAGTCTCCATTTAGCAATACTCGGTTGCAATGTTGTACAATAAATAATACTGAAATAGAATAATGTGAGGTATTGGAATAATTACGAAAACAATTAATTGTAACGCATAACTTTTTAGAACAAAATCGGCCGGATGATACAGCTTTGCTGAAAGTATTCACTTGATACTAGCTCCGTCTTACGGTCACGTTACAACTCCTATACTTTTTCACCTTCGTACGCGTTCTTTCACGGGCTGGAAAAGAGTGTCTTTCTTTCTCTCTTATATGTTTGCCTTTCGAAAAGGGAAGAAGCAAAAATTGAGTAAAGGAAATAAACATCCTTTTAGGAAATAAACAACTTATGCTTATTAACCTTTTTGAATCTTTAATTACGTTGACGGTCACTAGATGGCCCATGCTCAATTTCTGACTCCCCACAGTTAAAAATCATCAGTTGTAGCTACAAATATGAGAAGAATCTTTTGAAAAATTCAAATTAATCATATTCTATTTGAACTCATTGATATTTTCTTTAATTGCTGCAAATAAAAGTATACCATGGAGAATTAATAATCTATCACATTTGAGCCACACGTGTGGTCATGAGGAGAATAGAGTAAAGGTTTGTGCTACTTGTGGAAAAAAATCGTTTTTAAAAGTCTTTCACGTTCAGATTTTCAATAACTGTGAAACTTTGTAATTTGATGAAAAAGTATGTCAATGAAGGATTTGATACTGCCAACTCTATGTTTCCTTCAAGTATCTGGGTTTCTTGTAGTCTTACAATTGGTGAGCAAGACAACGGTAATTCAAATCGACCTCTTCCAAAAATTCCTAGTTACGAAAAAATGCATTTAAGTAAAGGAACTAGGAATAAAACGATATGTAATTGTTACATATGTTCAACTGCACGTTTCAAGGGTCACACAAAAGCTAAAGGGTTGTGGGGATCAGGGTCTGTTGCCTTGATCGTATCGCTGCCACACTCAGCATTACCAGGAGTTTGAGGTATAGGTACAATGATAGCTAGACAGAGATATAAGTATGATTAGAGTTTGTTGATACAATCTCTCGTCCGCTCTTGCGGACTCATGCGTCGGAAGCTACGACGCGACTGCAGTCGGCGGTTATCCCGCTCTCTCTATATCGCTCGCTGTGAAGCGCCAACTAGTGGTTACTGCGGTAAACACTCTGTGTGCCTATTGCCCACAGTGCTCCCCCCTAAATGTTGACCGGGGTTTTTTCAGGTTAACATTTACTTATTTCTCGAAGATGTGTTTAACCCACTCCCCTGGTGTAGTAACTATACATTTTAACGATTCCACCTTGACTTGCTTTGATAATCTAAGTGTCGACGCTTTTACAATCTGTTAATTGTACCGTATGTATTCTTGAGTTTAACTCTATCGAGCTACATAGTGATGTCGTTGACACAATGTTACAATCTATCAGTTTCAACATTTCTAATTGTTTTAATTGGATAAATCCACTCGCTCGAAAGTTACAATTTTTATGACAATTAATACTTTACAGTCGCCTAAACCCTCCAGAACGGCATCGCACGTTTCTGGACTTTACTTAAGCTAAATATGCTGATATCGAACAAATCGACTATTTGTTTTAACATACGCGCTGATATTTCTATTTCCGAAATGGATAATGCGCTTAACTGTTTGCGACGCGCAAATATCTCGGTTTCGACACCTCAGGGGTGTTATTTTCTTAAACACGGTTATTCTTCCGGTGCGGTATGCTTCCGCGTAGGTATTCGCTATAAAGCAACGTGCTTCACGTCCTCGACGCTTCTAATTTTTCCACCGCTTCGAGCGGCTTGCGAGTGGGTTGTACTACGCTTTCTTAACAACACATTATTTCGGGGGTTAACATAAAGCTTACCGATTTACATCTATTATCACGATTTATTACATTAATGGATTCAGTCTTTCGGTTTCGTTTTAAAATACTGGGTATAAATTTCTTTGGCTTACTAGTATTTGGCTTTGAACACGTAAGTGGTTCATCTTTATCACAATTACGATTGCCGGTTCTCGCGTTTTGTATCGCGTCCGGTTCTTGATTTTTTGGAATCTCTGAATGACTAGGGTTATATAACGTCTCGTTCGTTTCAGAGTTTTCCGCCAAATCGCGTGATTCGCAATATTGCTCGTCATTTGCGGAGTATGCTCCGCTTGTTAAAAAACTACTGGACGTTACTACGCCTTGGTCATATGCAATGCTGTTATCGATTGTGTCTAAATTGTGATTATCGTTAATAACTTCGTCATTTATTGTGTTTGTACTACTTTGCTCGACGTCGATGTCAGCGTTGCTGGATATTTCATTGTGCGAATTACTCCCGTTCGCGGCGTTGTCTCTAACAGTCTCGGGTAGACTGGAGTTCTTAATTGGATCGGTTTGTTCCGTCCGGATGAAGTATGCGGGTTTTAACAGTTCTATATTTACAAGTCTTTGTCGTCCGTTCACCTCGATAGTAAAATTGCGTCCGTTAGCAGAACGTTCAATGACTTTATGCGGTCCAGTGTACTGTCACGTCCAGACTTGCACCAACTACTATAAAAAATATTACAAGAAGGCAAATGGTTAATAAACCATTCTCGTTCCTTTCGCTCTTGTTTGACTAGGACTAGCCTTACGTCTCCGGGAGTAGCGAGCGAAGTTATTTTGAGAGTAGAGATGCAGGATATAATGAGGGATAAATAAAATAATATATGTTTTATTTCGTATTAATCATGCATTATTTATTAAATATAATATGCTGTTTTTCTTTAAATGAACACGTGCAACTAAATTATTACAGCTTTTTAATGGGCAAAAATACATAAATTCACACTATTTTATTTACAATTCCAAAAATTTATTTAATTCAAATAAAGATCTTAATTTTGATTAAATAAACAAGTGTGCGGCGAACACGTTAGCACATTACAGAATACAATATTCGCAAGGTTATTTTATTATAAACATTAATAATCAATAATTGAAATAAGAATCATTATAAATAAGTGCAGATAAAATAAAAAAATGGTTGTCGTTTAAAACATGAATTATAGTTAATAAATTGTAATTCAAACCGTGAATATTTCAAATCAAATGCAATGTAACGAATAATTATTATAAATAAATTGTAATATATAATAATAATTGTTTTAAAAGAAAACGGTTGGTTCAGCAATCGAAATAACATAAAATATCAGGTTTGCCTTTACGAATAATACAAGCGTATAGATAGCCGAAAAGAATATACCTTAAGTACCCAAATATATAGATATATATGCGTATATATATATATATATATATATATATGTGTGTGTGTATTCGGTGAGGAACGAAGGTCCGCCTTGAACGTGGGTAGCGGTGTCAGATTGCCGGATAATGTCCTGCTAGACCTGCGGGCGTCGACGTTAGATGTGTATGATGTTGGAGCTCGATGATTTCCAGATGTCGAAGTCGTAGTTCCTCGACTATGGCTTGTAGATGTCAATGATACGTCTCGATTCCTCTCGTGATTTTTAATGCGTATTACTTTAAAGTTCAAGTAGCAGAGCCACACCCTCGGATAAAAATCAAAGAGTTGACCAGCAGAGCTTCGCCTTGCGAAAGCTTTAGATGAAAAATTAGGAGTGCCTGTGTCTCTTCTGGGTCCTCTTTATATACCCTAAAATTCTATGCATCTGTCCTTGTCTTACGCTTCGCCTTGTCTTACACTTTGCCTTATATGGAGATTGTGTAAGTAGTTCTCGATTTTTCTGTGCTTGCACCCGATTGGACCGTTAGATGTGCGTAGTTAAAAATTATCGAATCCCATGCATTTTCTGTATCGCTTCGTAGTTAATTCGGAGAATTTGCTGTCCCCCTTTTATTACTGCGACGTTACCCAAAGAACGGCTTAATTTATTACTTCCTTCTAATGCTCGAATTTTCTAGTCGATGTTTCCCATTGCCGGCTCTTCTCCGAGCATTGATTTTATAGTGCAGTACACAAAAACTCTTGCGTAACCCTTCGTTTCGATCTCACTATCGGCGATCCCGCTTATTTGCGTATTGGCTTTGAATAATATCTTCAACTCTACTTATCAGTCTCTTTTTCATTTGAAACACTCGTAAAATAATCTGTTCCTTAGCTCTATTTTATATTACTGCATTTACTTAGAATCATTCTTTATCAACCTTATTTTGTTCGTCTTCTACGCCGTATTTTTATTCTAAACTACGCAGTACTTTTTACGAAAAATAATAATATAATTTTCGTCGGGACGCGACAGTACGGTCTTTCTAAGGCTGGTTTAATGAGTTTAGTCAAGAGAAATACGTGTGTGCAGTCCTGTAAGTCCTTAAATACGAATGGTCGTGATTTATTCTTGTGTGCTACCGGTACGGCTCTTACCCTGCGCATATAATCGCGAAATTCGTTCAGAAATACGTTGCTTTTCGTCGCGAATTCGTCGAAAATGCATAACTCGCCCGGTATCCTGAGGGATTTTCCGAACACGAAATCGGCGGGGCACGCGTCGGTCTCTAGCCTCACGCGTGTTCTCAAGCCTAATAGTACCGTCCGTAGTACTCGGGACCAGTCTGCTTTCTCCGTGTGGCACATGATGGACGCCTTTAGGTCACGGTGCCATCTCTCCACCATGCCATTAGAAGCTGGGTGGTACGGCGCGGTTCTGTTTCTCTTAACGCCCGTTAATTGTAATAACTCGGCGAAAAAACTTGACTCGAACTGTCTGCCCTGGTCGGAGGTTATGTACATCGGTGCTCCGTACCTGGCTATCCAGTTTTCGTAGAACGCGCGCGCTACCGTGGTCGCTGACGTCTCGTACAGCGGTATGGCCTCAGGCCACCTGGTGAATCGGTCGATCATCGTTAAGATATACTTGTACCCGTTGCTGTCGCGTAACGGTCCTACTAAGTCTATGTGCACGTGTGCGAAACGCTCGTCGGGTGTTACTATTTTTTCCGGTAAAAATTTGTTATGGCGTGATATTTTTGATTTTTGGCACGGAATGCAGTTCTTGCACCATTTCTTCACGCCCCTACTTATTTCCGGCCACACGTAATGCTGGCGCACTACCCTGTCTGTGGCTACTGCGCTGGGGTGTGCGTTACCATGAAACAAATTAATTAGCTCGTCACGTAATGTTTTCGGTACATGTGGTCTAATGGTTTCGCCCGATATGTCGCAATAAAAATCTAAATGATTCTCTCCCCATGTTAGTTTCTTTAACTTAATGGAATAGTCGGTTCTCTTTAAGATTTCTTTTAGTTCGTCGTCTTTCAATTGTTCTTCGCGTAGTTTCGCGAGATCGAAAACGGTTGGGCACCTCAGCGCGTCGACCTTTTTAGAGTTTCTATCTGGGTTTGTTTCGGTATGTGAATGAGTGTCTATGCGGTGGATTTGGGTATGGCCATTACCAGTGTCTATTCGCGAGAGACTATTCGCAACCGAATTTACTTCCCCTTTGATATACTCTATACGCGTATCGAATTGGCTGATGTACGCCAGTTGACGTTCGCGCCTAACCGGTGCTTTATCGGTATTCTGCTGCAGCGCGTAAATCAACGGCTTGTGGTCCGTTAATATGGTAAAACTAGTACCCTCTATAAAGTAATAGAAATACCTAACCGCTTCGTAAATTGCTGTGAGTTCGCGATCATATGTCGAATATTTTTAATTTTTCGAGAAGAAAGCTAGAGGTTTCCATTCGTTCTTCGTTTTTTGCTCAAGTACGGCTCCCATCGCTAAGTCTGACGCGTCCGATACGATGCGTGTCTCGGCCTGATCCTTGGAGAAGGAGAGGTACGCCATATTAATCAAACTATCTTTTATCTTATCAAATGCGTCAACTTCCTCCTTCTCCCATGGGATTGGTCGTTTATCTTTTTTCCGCGAACCGTTTAGATGTTTAACTAACGGTAATTGATCCGCCGCCGCGTGTGGTATGCTTTTCCGGTAAAAATTCACCATCCCTAAGAACCTCTGGAGTTCGTTCACAGTGCGCGGTCGCGGGAAATCGCGGATTGCTTTTATTTTCTTGTCCGATGGTTTGAAACCTTCTTTGTCGATAACTTAACCTAAAAATTCTATTCTCTTTACTCCAAATATACATTTGCCTATGTTTAGTTTTAGGTTCGCGTTACCGAGTCTTTCCAACACTACTTCTAGATGTTCTCGATGTTTGGCTTCATTTCGTGACGCGATTAAAATATCGTCTAGGTATACGAAAAGAAAATCTAAGTCGCCGAGTGCTCGATTGATATAACGCTGGAATGTTTGTCCGGCGTTCCTAAATCCGAATCCCATCGCTTTATACTCGAATAAACCGAATGGAGTAATAATTGACGTCTTTTTCACGTCCTCCGGCGCGATTGGAATTTGGTGATACGCTTTGTATAAATCGAGCGTGGTGAAAATCGTTTTTTCACACAAAAAATTGGGGAAATCATGTAAGTGCGGTACGGGATATCGATCCGGAATTGTTGCTGCGTTCAGTTTTCTATAATCCCCGCAGATTCGCCATTCTCCATTTTTCTTCCTAACCATATGAATGGGTGAAGCCCACGGGCTGTCCGACGGTCTACAGATGCCTTGCTCGCACAGCTTGGCTATCTCGGCTTTTGCAGCCTTTAATTTTTCGCCGTTCAAACGCCTAACCTTATGGTAAATGGGTGGGCCACGGGTCGTGATATGGTGAACTATCCCGCATTTCGAAAGTGATGCGGGTTTATCGATGCCGAGAACGTCCGGGAATTTAGCTAATATGTCCGAATACTTATGATCCGGTCCTAATACTGATATGGAAAAGACTTCGGCGTTGCCGGCTCTCCCTCGTACGTATTCATGCGTATCACCTTTTACCAGCCTGCACATTTTAAGGTCAGGAATCAGGTGGAAATTCGCGATCGCGTCCCCTCCTAAGATGGGGTAAGGCACGTCGGCTATAATAAAACGCCATCCGATTGCCTCTTTAAAACCGAAGTCTATAACGCGATACGCGTATCCGTAGGTCTTAATACGCGTGTTATTTGCTGCGTGAAGTTTCAACGACAGCGGTTTGCCTTTAAATCCCGTCGGTTTAGGTATTACCGATATTTCGGCTCCTGTATCGATCAAAAATATATCGCCCGTTTTTTTATCTTTTAATTGGAGACGTATTGACGAAAAGCCCGGTGCGTTTGTCTCCGCAACGTCGGGTTTAATTAGTTTTCCGAATTCGATCCCGTCGCGACACAATCTATGCTTTTACTTCTATTTAATTCTTTTTTATCCTTCCACTTGCACCCTGGTGAACACGATCGCGCTTTATCGCCGTACTTAAAGTGATGCACGCAAATCCAGACACGGTTCGGCGATCTACTTTTATCGTTTCTTCGACTGCCACGCGATGTCGGGTTTCGCTCGTAGCTACGGCTACGACTACGCGTGTTCCCTACCTCGTGCCTATCACGCGTCTGATTCAGCTTACGCGTGGGCGATTTACTCGTACGCGCGGCCATTATTTGAGGATCCGATAAAGGAGTGTCCGGTGTGGATGTTGCGTCCAACGAATTAACACGACGTATATCGCGCTGCATCCTTTCGTGTGCTAGGTCGGCTTTGTCGAGTATTGTGTCCTCTCTCTCGAAAAACAACATATCCTCGATTTTATCTAATACTGCTGATGGCAGTCTATTAGACCATATTTTTAACACGGATTGTCTTGGCATGAGAGTTCCTGCCGCGTTAACTAACTCGTTGAAAAATGTTGACGGTTTACGGTCGTTAAGTCGCGTGTCAGTCAGCAGTCTGTTTAATTTCTGTTCTTCCGTCTCCGTATATTTCCTTAACACTGCTTTTTTGATTGTATTGTATTTATTGTCCGGGGGGAGAGCTTTAAGTATATCGAGATTTTCCCGAATCTAATCGTCTCCGATATTCTTTAATAAATTGCAATATTTCATTTGGTCCGCGATAATATTATTTTCAGTAAATTACGATTCTAACATTGCGAACCATGCTTCCGGATCATGTCTCCAAAAGTTTTGGAATTTATTGTCCTTGACTGACGACTATAATCCGACTCGATATTACAACCGCGTACGTGTTCCGTGTTATTATGTCCGAATGTAAACATGTTATTATCACCTAATACTCTTTCGAATCGCGTTGTGTTTACATCGTTCGGCCCTAGTTGGTTACCGTTATTAATTCTGTTTATGTTAGGTTCGCGACTTTGCGTGTTGATTGCCCTCGTTGTTGCGATTAGATCGTTAATTAGACGTTACAAGCTTTCGGTTTCTGCTTTGAGTTCTAAGAACTCGTCCTTGGAAATTTCTATGGTTTGTTTACGCGGGCTAGTCTCCATCGCGATATCCATTTCGTTAATTTCCGAGTTTCCTATTGTCGGCATATTTCTTCTGAATATTTTGCCGTTACGCAGATAAGAATTTCTACCTAATTCTGCTATTGATCTTGGCCACTCGTATTGACCTACGAAACCTACTTCTTTCCTACGCTTTTTCAATGTGTGCATGAGTTTACAGGATTGCCCTACGGGTATACGCAGATACCATAATCTTCGCAATTTTACTAATTTTACTCATGCCACCCGCTAGTTACGTCTAATCTTTCTAACCTGACTGGCTAATTGGCCTTACTCCGAGTTACGAGTAGCTGCCAGTTACCACGCTATAACAAGGTCGCGACCTTAGCTGCATGGCACAGGCTACGACCTGAGTCGACTACCCGCGCCCCCGAGCTCGGCTTCCCTAATTTTGCACGGATGAAGCATCACTAGCATTGGGCTGTAAACGCCTCTTTTCGTTTCGCTACTCCGCGTGTGCGTCGGTTTGCGACTGAGTATACTATAAAAGGGTCGCGATCCTAGCTAAATGCTCGACGCTACGGCCTATACCGGACTATCTGCACACACGTTAATTCTAAACATTCTCAATATTATTAAAATTTTACTACTTGGCAACTTCATCCGTCGACGCCGTCCCGAGAATTTACGCATGCAATAATACGCGAATTCTGATATAACAAAGTTTTCGTTCGCGAGTCCGTTTTATATTGATTTAATTGAATTCGCGTTACCGGTTTTTACGTCTACGGTAACGGTTTTCACTATGACGATATAACATTGAACGTTATACGTCACAGCTACTTGCTTTGATGGGTCGATCGAATTTTACGTCATGATCGCCCTTTTTACGTTTATTTATATACCTCCATCGCAATGTCGTACTCGATGTACTTCCTGGTGGTGTTCGAAGTTCAGCTTTTACGGCGTAGGCAGTATCTCGCCGATGTTGGATCCACAAAATGGCGGTCGGCACGCTGCGTACCGGTCGTTCTGAGTATCGGCCGCTGGCTCGTCCGCTCGGTGTGTGTTTTCACGCCGCTTCCGCTGATCTTAAGTCGGGGTCACCAGTTGTGGAGATCAGGGTCTGTCGCCTTGATCGTATCACTGCCACACTCAGCGTTACCAGGAGTTTGAGGTACAGGTACAATGATAGCTAGACAGAGATATAAGTATGATTAGAGTTTATTGATACAATCTCTCGTCCGCTCTTGCGGACTCATGCGTCGGAAGCTACGACGCGACTGCTGTCGGCGGTTATCCCGCTCTCTCTATATCGCTCGCTGTGAAGCGCCAACTAGTGGTTACTGCGGTAAACACTCTGTGTGCCTATTGCCCACAGGGTAAAGGCCAAAAACGTATATTTTGCTCTATGATCGATCAAAATAATCAATATTATCGATTTCGTTATCGATACAGAATAATGTGATTCTATGTTTATGAAAAATTCTATTCCTAAAGTTTCGCTTCGAAAAATAATTTTATTTTCAGTTGATGTATTATCGTATCCCAGAGTACGATTGTTTGTTACATGGGTTTTTGTCGTATTTTTGACCATCAAATCGGTATCCGCATTCATTTTGCTAAATTACAAAATTTTGGTTTATTTGTTTAAATAATTTGTTATAAACAATTGTAATCGACAAAAGAAAAAACACGGGTATTTTTTTTGGTTATGCAAAGGATGGCATAGTTCGTTTCTTGATATCTCTGCCAGGTTTTGCCTGCTTTTTAATGGGTTGATACTCGTTGATATCGTTTCACATGTTACTGGACGAAGCTGGCTTTGGCAGTAACATTATATTCAATTCTAAGATAAAATTTAATTTTTAAATTCAAAAACTGATAATTAGTGTAAAACTTATATAAATACTTGTTTGTTCAATAAAATAAACGCCTGAAGAGGTCTTAAAAGTCTCCATAAGCTAGAAAAAGAATAAAATTAATGTTCAATATGAAAGCCACAAGCTAGAAATTCTTAAAATTAATTTTCCCTAAGCCCACATGAGTTAGAAATAGAATAAATTCATTTTTTATATCGTTGCCTCAGAATAAGAATATCATAACTCAAAATCCAGTTGGAGAACGTTTTACCTCAGAATCCGGTTGGAGAACACGTTATCTTAGATGATTAATGTTTTCTATGTCATTTAAGATGAGAACCACTGACAAAATTTATATTTATTCGAATATGAAGTTTTAATCGTTTTTTTGTTCATTTAGCAAGAATTTGTTTTATATTAGGGGATCATTTCTTGAACTTATTTTAATTTCAAGATAGAAATTATAATGTAAAAAATCGTATGTATTCTATCGTGCAATAAAATTTCATTACCTAAATTAAAATTTGATAACATCAAAACATTTAATTATCAATTGTACTCAGTAACACTTATTATTTATCATATTGACAAAGCGCATTTTAAAAGAAAATAAAATATTTTTAAAAATAAAATGTGTTTGTCTTACGAAAATGAAAGCTTTGTAACGAGTGTATAATAGTTTTTTTCAATTTTACTTTATATTTCATCACTCTTCTAATTACGTTATACATATTTAACATCTGCCAAATTCGTAAAACATAATTTTGATAGATGTATACAATCAAGATTTTCAAGGAAAACCGAATATTGGAAACGTTCGTTAGCTATCGTGCGGAAATAGCCTAACCGAACAATGCGTCCTCGCAGTTCTGAAAATTTGTCAATAATGCGCTCGTGGCGTAACTTTCATGCGCCTTGTAAATTTTTTTCTAATGTTTTCTTTTATTCCATATTTTATAAATTATAAATATAATCATTACGTTTTGTATTAATTAAGTAAATAAATGTAAACCCTTCTAGTCTTATAATTGGAAAATTATTCCCGAGTTGCATTTTGAATCTTATATTAAAACCTTGTATATTTTAATGTTGGAATTATTGGAGTGGTGGAGTAAATAAATACTTGAGGTTAATGTTAATAAAAATATAATTAATATGGTATATAAATACACACGGCAATAGCCGTAGTCGGCGACACGCTTACATCGGAGTCTGAACGTAGAGTGTATTAAAGAGTATAGTTCATAATGGGCGCTTAGAGTATATACGCGAGACATGCGCGGTACGCTTGCTCTCGCGTGAGCTTGTATGACTGCACAAAATCGTTGTATACCAATAGATGGCGCGACGTGTACCATTTCGGAGTAATATCACGATCATATATATTTACATACTAGCAAAAATTCCTCTTTATTAACAATTATTCTTTCTAACAAATAATTATACATAATAATTGAATTTATAAAAAATTTTTTCAGATTAAAATTCTTGCTAAAATATTTATTTTCACATTTTATAAATTTTTTTGTATTTTCAAAAATCTTTTATAAAAAAGAATTTTAGTAATTGCAACCAAAAAATATAAATGATATCCAATTACAATAATAAAAAATTGAATATTAATTATAAAAGTTATTTTAATATTACATTTGGTATTACATAAAAAAATGAAAGAAAAATAATATTTTACATTTTTTAACCTTCCTCACGCATTTTACATCTTAGAAATAGAAGATGATGAAAAATGTTTGTAAAAAAAATCTATATAAATGTAATAAAAAAAAACGTATCGTCAAATAAAATATGTATTTCATCAAATTATATATATTATATTCTATATATTATCAAAATTTATTAGAGTAATAGTACTGTCTTTGTCAATGTTCGTATTACTGTGACCACTTTTTTTACCGAAAACCCGTATAAAATATTTTTCGAATTTTTTAACTAAACCCCCCTCTTACCCCCTACCACTCTATCAGTACATGGGGAAAAATTAAGACTGGTTGTCATATTCAATGTTGACCCTTCCACCCACCTTCCTTCATCTTTAAAATAGGGGATAAAAAAGAGAGGTTGTCATATTGTTATTCACCTGTACCGTAACCCCTAAATTATTTTTGGAATTTTTCAAATTTTATTTCCCCTCTCCCCCTCTTGCCCCTCCTCCATCTAGCAATAAATGAGGATAAATGAAGAGTTATTATCATATCGCTATTCACCGTAACCAAAAATCTCGTCTTAGTTTTTTTAGAATAAAAAAGAACGTTCGTTATATTCTAATTCACATATACCGATAATACCTATAAAATATTTAAAAAATGTTCTAATTTTACCCCCCTCCCCTCCTCATGACTCCTCCTGCACCTATCATTGCATGTGAGATAAATGATGAATGGTTGTCGTATTCAGCGTTAACCCTTCCACACCACATACACGTTTAAATCTTGTAACTTTTGGGATACCGGACACCGGAGAACGGATGAATTTTGATATATATATATATATACAGATAATAAATCAAAAATAAAACTTTTATTTTTTTATCCACCTATCTCACTTATTTTACATATTTGTAATAGAGTGTGACGAAAAATGTATAAAAACGTATAGTTAAATGTGATAAAAAAACAGAACGAATCATCAAATAAAATATATATTACATTTAAATATATTATTTAAGTTATTAAAATTATTAGACTGACAGTACTGTTTCAGTCTATGTTAGTATTACTGTGACCACTTCATTTTAACATTATTTATGTATGTAGTAACTATTATTTATTATTAATTACTTATAATATTACTTATAATATTGCCAGGAAGATGGCGGCGGTTGTACGAGCAACACGTGTTCGACTTAACCCTGCTAAATGTAACGAAAAGATAGGCATATACGTATAGTTAATTCCGATAAAAGTGGATAAAGTTAAATATAGTAATTCATTGAACATAGTGAGTAATAAATTAGTAAAAGTAAAGTCTGTGCTGGTAAGAAAACAGTAAAAGTGTAGCGATAGATTAAGAGAGGTTAGGTTGGCATGCCGGCACTCGGTAGACCAAAAAATACGGGCTCAGTTAACCTGCAAAAACCAACTACCAGGATGGCAAAGGACAAAAGTGAAATTGCGCTAGATAAAATTATGAAAGCGATGGACAGTTGTAAAGCGGACATTAAAAAATTGATTGATAAAAGTGAGAAAAGTGATAAAAGAAACGAAGAGCGTTGGAAAGAAATAATGAAGGAAATGAAGGTTATGAATGAAAAACATGAAAAAGAGAGAGAAGATTGGAATAAGGAAAGAGATGAACTGCGTACAAGAATACATAGACTGGAATTTGAAAGAGAGAAGAGATTACGAGAGGAAAAAAGAAGAAACATTGTAATTAAAGGTGTTGACCTTGATCCCGTAAATTTAAAAAAGGAAGTACAGACATTGCTTAGAGAGAAAATTAATGTAGAAACAAATATTACTAATGCGTTTTACGTAAACCCGAGTGGAAACAAAAAAATTATCGTAGCAGAAATTGAAAGTGTTGGAATGAAAAAGGAAGTGATGATCAATAAAAGAAGGTTAGGTAACGAAAAATTTATATTAACGATGATCTTACGTGGAAAGAGAGGGAGATACAAAATAAAGTGAGAGAATGTGCTAAAAGAAAAAAACAAGAAGGATGTATTGTAAGAGTAGGTTATATGAAACTTTGTGTAAATAACAAATGGTTAAAATGGAATGAAGAAAAAAACTTATTTGAAGAAAAAGAGGACTATGCAGAGAAATTACAAAATTTAAATGAAAATTTTCATTAAACGTCGACTTAGGAACTTCTAATATAAAAGTGTGTTTTTGGAATATTGCGGGTGTAAAAAACAAATGTTGTGAAGTGTGGAATTTTCTATGTGACTGTGATTTTATTGGACTGATAGAGACTTGGGTGGATGACAAGGACTGGAACAGATTAAAAAATAAAATGCCTAAAGAATTTAACTGGATGTGTGTACCGGCGATAAGAGAGAAGAAAAAAGGTAGACCTATGGGAGGAATTATAACAGGAATTAGAAAACAACTGAACGAAGTGTATGAACCTGTAAGTGATAGAAATTTAGTAATCAGAAAAATAGAAGTAAATAAAGAAATATGGCAAATATGTACGGTATATAGTAAAGATAACGAGAGACTATTTCAGAAGCTAAGTGAAATAATAAATGAAAAAGAAGAAAATAATTTACTAATTGGTGGAGATTTTAACGCAAAAACGGGAAGAGAAGGAGGAATAATAAATGAACAGGACAAAAGCAGATATGTAAGACAATCGAAAGACAATAACATAAATAAAGAAGGTAAGCTGTTGTTAAAAGAACTCAGTAAAAGAGGATGGATGATTATGAATGGATGTAAGGAAGTTCAAGAGAATGGTGAGTGGACGTACATAGGTGAACGAGGTAGTTCAGTAATAGATTACGCGATTGTAAATACCGAAATGTTTAGAAAAATGATAAGTTTAAACATAGAAAACAGAACTGAATCGGACCATTTGCCATTGTTAGTGAAAATTGAAGGTGTTGTAAATAGAAAGAAAATATGTCAAAATGGCATTAGTGTAAAGAAAGCGGTTTGGAATGAGGACGGAATTAAACATTATGTTGATAACTTAAAAGACTGGAATTGCAACAAAGACGAAATAAATGTGTTGTGGAGTGAGATGAAAACTAAAATAAATAGATCAAAAAAGGTAGTATCAAAAAATATAAAATTTTGGAAATTAGGAGAAAGAATCTGGCATGATAAGGACTGGAAAATTAATAAAAGAGAAGTTAGAATGAAATTAAGAGAATTTAAAAGAGGACAAATTACAAGAGCACAATATCTAGCAGAAAAGAAAAAATACAAGGAATGGTGTAAGATAAAGAAGAAAGAGCACGAAAAAGAAGAAGAAGAAGAATTAAAACACATAAAAACGGAAGCGGACGCATGGAAATATATTAATAAAAGAAGAAAGAAAGGAGAAGGAATTGATGATGGAATAAAACTCGAGGATTGGAAGAATCATTTTATAGATACTTTAGAAGGAACTAATACTAAAATTGTACAAAAACTGACTGAAGAAGCAGGTTGTTCAAAGGTGGAAGAAAATAACATACAGGATCAAGAATTTTATAACCAAATAGTAGGTTTAAAGAAAAATAAAGCGGTAGGCGAAGATGGTATTGAAAATGAGGCGTGGATATTTGCAACACCAGGAGTAGCAGAAGCATACAAAAAGTTGGTTAGGTTAATATGGAATAAGGGGGGTATGGTAGACAATTGGAAAATAGGTATAGTAAGCCCGGTATTTAAAAAAGGGGATAAAACTAATGTAAAAAATTATAGAGGTATTACTATATTGGACACTGCGTATAAGATTTATTTAGGTATTATGAACGATAGGTTAGACAAAATGATTGAGGGAAAATTAAGTGAAACTCAATTTGGATTTAGGAAGGGAAGGGGGACGATTGATTGTATCTATATTTTGAATTTTTTAATAAATAGAGAGGTACAGAAAAAAGGAGGGAAATGAAAATGTACACAGCATTAGTTGAATCTGTAGGACTGTATGGGTCAGAGATTTGGGGATGGAGAAAAGAGTCTGAATTAGATATTGTTCAAAGAAAATACTTAAAGTGGGTGCTAGGATTAGGTAAACGGACAGCTGACTATTTATTAATGGAAGAAACAAAACAAATAGCTACTAACATAAAAGCTGTGAAAAGAGCGATGACCTATGAAGAAAAAGCCAGAATGTCAAATAAAGTATTAGTTAAGGAATGTATAGTTGAAATAGAAAAAGGTAAACAGATAGGCACAAAGGGGAAATGGGAATTGCAAAGAGATAAGTGTTGGGAAAAAGTAAATCTAGGTAAAGCAGAAAGAGATAGGCTAAGGTTAGAGAAGGAAAATTTAGTAAAGGTTGTGTATACAAAATTGCAGTTAATTGACAGAGAGTATAGACTTAATAGAATAGAGTTATCGAAAAGCTGTAGTAGATATAAGTATATAATAACCGAAAATGTACCTGAATACTTGACCAAAGGGCTAAAAGGTAAAGAAGTTAGTTTATTGGCTAGATTTAGATTGGGGAATGAGGAGAATGCTAATATGTACTGGTTAAATGAGAATGAAATGGTATGTAGACTATGTAAGAATGAGAAAGAAACGTTAGAACATATATTGAAGAAATGTGTTGGTAAAATAAAATTTGATGGAGAGATAAACTCTGTGTTAGATCAGAATGCAAGCGGTATGGCGTTATTAAAATCTGTAATGCAATTAAGAAGAGAATGTGTTGATGTAAATGTGGTATAAATGATTGTCAAATACTTTGTAAGTGTATGTAATATGAAATATGTAATATGAAGTCCTAAGCCGACAGGTAAAGGATTATAATAAATAAATAAATAAAAATAATATTACTTATAGGTATGTTCCTAATATAATAATTTAATTTGGTACAAAAATATACAAAAATTGGAGTACTGGCATAAGTGCTTAAACACTTTTTTGATATTTGATCCCGTAATTAGTTGGGTTATCCCGAAATACCCCGGAAAATCTCGAAACATCCAGGAAATCCCGAAATAGATGGACATATCCCGAAATACCATAGATAATCCGGAAACATCCAGGAAATCCTGAAATTGGTGGATTTATCCCGAAATACCCCAGAAAATCTCGAAACATCCAGGAAATACCGAAATTGGTGGAGATATCCCGAAATACCCCAAAATTCCCGAAATGTCCAGGAAATCCCGAAATCGGTGAATTTATCCCGAAATACAAAAGAAAACCCCGATATGTTCTGGAAATCCCAAAATTGGTGGATTTATCCCCGCATACCTAAGAAATTAGTGAAATATTTATAAAATCCCGTAATTGGTGGAGTTATCCCGATATAACTCAAAAATTCCCGAAATATTTATAAAATCCCGTAATTAGTGAAGTTATCCCGAAATATCAGCGTTAACCCTTCCACTCCACACATACTCTTAATTCTTACAACTGGAGACCGGATACCGCCGCGAGACACCGGACATCACAGCCAGACACCGGAGAACGGATGAATTTTAATATAATATAGATTACAACACGCCTCCTAAATTTTGTGATCGTGATTTCATACAAACATTATCTACTGTTCGCAATTTATAACAATCTTAACGCTTGTCTGTTTTTCAAAAACTTGGTTTTATCTAGACTTTTAGTCAGCATATCTGCTAAGTTTGAATTTGAATCTATTTTTACAAGTCGATAATTCCGTTTTCATAATTTTCATTTATGAAATGATATTGCACTTCAATGTGCTTCGAGTTTTTTGTAAAATTTCCGAATTTACCAATCGCAATTGCTCCTGAGTTATCCTTGTATATGTTAACTGGTTTGTCGAATTTTACATGAAATGATTCACTTAACAAGTTTCTAATAAACAGTACTTCTGTTATTGCTTCTGACATAGCTGTGTATTCTGCGAAAGTTGAACATTTTGTTACCGATGTTTGTTTATGTGTTTTCCAAAAAATTAAGTTACCAAATAATCTAATTACAAAACCTGTTGTAGATTTTCTATCTACACTATCACCTGCATAATCAGAATCTACCATACAATCTAGTATTTCTGTATTAACATTGTCGCAGTAAGTTAATTTTAAGTATTTAGTTTTATACAAATACTTTACAATTCTCATTGCGTATTTATAATGCGCTTGATCATAACAATTTTGGTATCGACTTAAGTAATTTACGCTATATGATATATCTGAACTTGTGCCTGTACTTGTATATAATAATTCACCAATTAAATTTCTGTATTTTATATTTTCATCAATCTCAATTGCTTGTTCTAGTTTTAGATTTGACTCCATTGGAGTATCATATAGTTTTGCATTTTCTAGATTATATTTTACAGCTAAAGATTCAATATAATTTGTTTGACTTAAGGTCATTTTATTTCTAATTTCACTAGAATCTATATCAATACCAATATAACTTTTAATTTTTCCTAAATCTTTCATTGCAAATCTTTTCAATAGACTAGTTTTGACTTGACTTATTTTATGTTTGTCTTTGCAACAGATTAAAAGATCATCAACAAATACTAATATATATTGTGACGTACATACTTTTGTATCACATATAAGATACCTGAAAATTATAAGTGTTGGAAAACCTAAAGAGACGCGCCTGCTCTCTTTAGGGCACCTTAATATGTTAGTTTTTTATTATTAATATTTGTTGTGTATGCCTGTGTATAATACGGAACAAAATACTAAGATGCGCGCCTTGCCATCTTAGCAGCAGTTCGTAATATTTTTGTGTGTACTTGTGTAGGTAATTGTCGAGTTTCGACTCTTATACCATTAAGATAAAGAAAAGAAAAGGAATAAAGTTTTTAGAAAATAGAGTTTATTGTAATATTTAGTGTATTATGCCAATGAGGTGGACCACGCAAAATGCTGGTTTCACCACGAGGCTTGATTATAAAAATATTTTACAACAGTTACAAAAATAAAACCTTATTAAGTCAAGCAAGTGGACCACGCGCAATGCTGGTGTCACTACGAGACTTAATAAAATTTGGGATGAGTCTCTTGTCTTATCTTCTTCCATCCTTATATAACCTTATATACTATTCTTAATTACTAGTTTCACATTTTCTCAACTATCCATCTATCGGTAGTTCCTAGAAATTATATTTTAAATTAACAATAAATCTAATATTATAAATAATATTTACAATTTTCGCAACTTTTATAAGAATAGTTTAAACATTCTCATAATTCGTTCAAAATCTCAGATTGTACAAAAAATAAAAATAAAATTAAATTATTTATAATTTTTATTAATTTTATTGACTTTGCAACTAAATAATTTAATTTTATTAAATAAAAAAAATTTTACCCTTGCTAAGATTCGAACTCGGTTGTTCAGCGTGACAAGCCTATACGTTAACCGTTACACTATCATCTATTTATTTCTTCTATACATGATACGTATAGTAGGTAGTCACAATAAATAGGATCTTTACTTGAATTATTTACATAAAGACAGTAATCGTAGTTGCTTCTCGCAAAGTTTAGACTTTCAATGAATTTATTTTTGCAACTGTAGGACAATAAAATTTTCAAAGTTTGCATTTTACCTACTGGAGAATAAACATTTTCTAAATATTCTTTTTGTTGAAATCCCCTTACAACTAATCTCGCTTTATAAATATTATTATTTTTCTTTTTATAGACCCATTTTACATCAATTACTTTTTTGTCTTTTGGCTTTTCAACAATATGCCAAGTATTATTTTTCTTAAGACTATTTATCTCAGAATCCATCGCAATTTGCCATTGTTTATAGTCTTTCGAATTTATCGCCTCCTCAAATGTGTTCGGTACATTTGCATCAATATAATTTATATAAGTAAAATGTGATACTGGATTGCCACATCTATTTACCGGACTTTTCTTTCTATCTGATTTTCTTTTGACAGTTAAAATTTTATCATTTTCATTTTCTCTTTGAATATTGTTCTGAATATTATCTCGACTTTTCCCGAAGGTATGAGTAGATGATAATAGATCAGTTTTATTAGAATTTGTCTTACACTCATCAATTTCTGATTCGCTTTCCAGTATATCATTTTCTTTATTTATTACTTCGTTATTCTCAAAATCTTTATCTTTTTCAACATCATTTTTATCTAAACAAATAGTTTGTATATTTTCTTCAACAATTTGAACATGTCTCGCGTTTATTATTTTATTATTAATTAAAACTCTGTAACTATTTTCATTATAACCAACTAATACGCCTAATTTAGCTTTATCGTCCCATTTGCTTGTTCGCAACGCTTCTGGTATTCTTACAAAGACTCGACTTCCGTAAATTTTAAATGATCGACATTTGGTTTTTTTCCGAAAAATATTTCGTATGGCGTTTTATTTTCAGCTGTGTTTGCAATTGTACGATTTTTTAAATACGCAACTGTTTTCATAATTTCGGGCCAATATCGCCTATGAATTTGCCTATATTCATTGCAGATCTGTTATATCTTTCCGCTACGCCATTTAACTCATGCACGTAAGGCGGGAATGGCAATAATTCAATTCCTTTAGATTTTCTACTAAATTTACGAATTCTTTTAAACAACTTGCAGCCTCTGATTTATTTTTAATACAAACAATTCTAGTGCATTTACTATAATCATCAATGAATGTTACAAAATATTTTTCTCCACCATAACCAGTTGTGTTATGTGGACCATTTAAATCAGTGTGAATTAATTCTAAAATTTCAGTTGTTTTTGTTCTATTATTTTGAAACGAAACTTTAGCCATTTTACTCTCTATACAATTTGCACATTTCATTTCTGTGCTCTCAATATTATTTGGCAATCCTTCAACTAATTTATTATTTACTAATTTATTTAAATACTGAAAATTACATAATCAAGTGCCCTATGCCATTTTTCTTTTTTAGTTATTTCCAAACTATTTACATTCATTTACTTATTTTTCACTTTAGATACAAAGCTTTTCATAAAATATAAATTATTTATTTTGTTTGCAACAGCTATTAATTCTTTAGATTTATTATAAATTTTAGCTTTGTCAATTTTTGCTACTATTGTACAGTTTTCGGTTATTTTTGAAAAACTCAATAAATTTTCTTTAATGCCTTCAACATAATAAACATTTTTTAAATCAACATATTTTTCATTATAATAATTTTTAAAGCAAATTTTAATAGAACCTATTTTGGTTGCTTTGAACATTTTACCATCTGGTAATTTTACATTGATAGGATTTTTGAAATCTACATACTTCTCAAAGAATTTATCCCTTTAATAATATGCTCTGTGCAACCACTATCTAATAACCAATTAATTTCATTACAATTATCGCTGTACCCTGTTGCATGATTTACCATACTTACTCATTATCTCTACTTGACTTGAAAGTCAAAGTAGAAGATAAGTGATCACTATTGGAGTTACACACCTCCGTTGACCACGACTCGGATTGGCAGTTGTTGCGTTGATCTCCTGATGATTCGCCTCGTTGTGAACCTGATGAACCTCGTCCTCGACCACGACTTCTGTAGCTTCCAGCTCGATTGAAGCCGCGTTGGTAACCTCGTTGACCTTGGTTGGGTTGAGCATCTCTGCCTCGATTGCTCTGATGACCTCGGTTGTTTTGTTGACCATGCCAGCAGTCCTTTTTGGAAAGGTCCAGATTTTCCGCAGATACAACATTTGCCTTGCGCTTGAGATGCGAAGGTACTGACGTTGATTTTCCTTTCAGATTCTGTTCTTGTCATGATTTTTTTCTTTGATTTTCGACTTAACATAGTCGACAGTTCTTTGATCTTCAGGGATGACATCTATAGTCTCCAATATAGCTGTAGTTTGACGGTAATGCTCTTAGCAAGTACCTCATTTTTTCAGATTTATCTAACTTGCCACCAGCTGCTTTAAACTCGTTTGTAGTTTTTTTAAATTCAGCAAAAAATTCTTCAACTGTTGAAAAATTATTTAATTTAATTTCTTCGATTTTTTCTCTGCATATAATTTGCAGGGCTGTAGACTGAGTCGTATACATTTTATCAAACTTTTTTATCATCTCAAAAGCTGTAGTACATTCACCAACATACTCTAATTGTTTATCTGAAATAGTACTGATAATTATTGTTCTTGCTTTTAAATCCATTTTGTTCCACTCAGTTTATTTGTCTTGATATGCTGCAATTATTTTACTGACTGCTGTCTCTTTACACTCCTTGTATTCTAACAAGATCATTAATCTAATCTTCCAGCTTGAATAATTTGTTCCATCAAAAATTGGCATCATGATATCTACAACTTTAGCTTGTTTAGCCATTTTTAAATCGTTTGCACTTATATTATCGTACACTTGATTTTTTAACATTATAATCCTTTTAGTGTCTCTCAAAAGTATTTTTCGAATCTTATTCCTTATTTCTTTATTTAATTCAATATCTTCAGCATCTAATTCATGCTCTTGTTTTATTATATTTTTAAGCTACGAAAACATGTGCTTAACCTCACCTTATGCCATGTGTACGTATACGTATTGGATCCTAATAGGCCTATTATAATATACGGACCTGTCGCCTTCGGAGCCAGTTTGGCTGAAATACCTTGAGCTGCTGAGGATAGGACTCTATTCTATTTCCACACCAAATCTCCTACAATGAAAGGTGTGCCCCCCCCCTTTTGGTGCGGCTGCAAACTCATGTATTTCTCTGAGCTTTTGAAGTCGCCCATGCCACAGTTCTATTGTACTGCGCTGCTCCTCTTCTATGCCAGCTCGATCTTGGTACCTCTTGATGGTATAAACTGTCGTCTGTAATTCAACATTGCTGGAGTTCTACCCGTAGACTCGTGTACGGTATTGTTCAGCGAGAATACAAGCTCCAGTAATTTCTCATCCAAGGTATTGTGGTTTTCTTCGATGAAAGCCACGATCCTGGTTCTTAACGTTCGGTTAACACGTTCAACCGGGTTTGCTTGGGGAAAGTACGGCGGAGTGGTAATCTCATGTACCCCCACCTCCTGTAGGTATTCATCGACGGCCTTATTCTTAAATTCGGTACCGTTATCCGAGAGGAATAACTCAGGAGTATCATATCCTAAAACTATTGTCTCTTTAAACTTCTTTAGAATGGTTTTCGCGTTGGCCTTGCGAGGGCGTACACATTCCGCCCACCGGGTGAATAGATCCAAGAATACGAGGATGTACTCGTGTCCGCCTTTGCTCCATACAAAGGGTCCGGTGATATCCCCCGCCACGACTTTCCAGGGTCGTTCGACCGTGCGTTTTCCCATCAATCCTGCAGGCGGTTGCTGATCCACCTTGTATTGCTGGCAGACAAGACAACGGCGCACGTAGTCCTTCACGTCGGCATAATAACCTGGCCAGTAATAATACTTAGCCAGATTGACGAATGTCTTCTCACGTCCAGCATGGCCAGACGTAGGAGAGTCGTGGTTTTCTTCGAGGCCCGCTTTTCGGTGTTCCTTCGGAATCACTAACTTCCGCGCGTCTTCATCTCCGAGTATTCCATCGATTATCTCGTTTGGCTTATGGAAGTATAGTCGTGCTTCGACACACTTCCACTTCTCTTGGACAAGATTTTACTCGCTTCAGCCAATTCTGAAACCACTCGTCTTGGAATTCCTCTACCCAAGATATTGCGTCGATGGCGAGGGCCTCCTCCTCGCTCATTCGCGATAGCGCGTCGGGTACGTAGTTCAGGGCGCTCTTTCGATGCTGCAACGGCCTCCCCGTTGTACCCAGGTATCGGTCAGCCAGTGTTCGTTTGTGATTGTATGTAACAGAAAATTCTTGAATCACTTGGATTTATGATTCGGTAAAGGTGAAAATCATAAAATCAAGGGAGATTAGGATTCGCAGTAAATGAAGATCCAAAATCAAAATTAATTATGGATTCTTAAGGATTCTATTCCTCGCAATCGTTCGAGTACTTACAACCCCGATTGCATATGAGCATACGTATGTGTGTGTTCGCGTGTCTTTGCGTGCATGCGTTTCCTTGATATTTCAATGAGACCCCGCTCTAATAAGTTTTCTACGGGATACTTTATATTAATTATAAAGTGGTTTTAACGTAACTATAAAATAGCTATAAAACTGGAAAATGAAGGCTATATTGTAACGAGGAAAGTAGCAATAATATAATTAACGTGACTATATCGTACCGTCAACTTTCTGTCAGGGCAGTATCATAATTCTTGTAAGGGTTGTAAAACTTTAAATCGAGCATTATAAAGAATTAAAAATTAAGTTTTTAAAAAATGTGGAGATACCTTTCTACAACTCTAAAGTAACTGCATGAATTTTTTTCCAATTATCATGCCAACAGATTCATCGTTATAAGGAAACAAATATACATTTATATTAATATTTCAGGCACTTTTCCCAAATATTTTGATCGAAAGAGGTTTTAATGGTTTAGACCCACTCTGGAAATTTATAGGCACTTTCTGACTATAAAAAGACATGTTTAAGACAGTATTAAGTTTCCAGAGTCCGGAGCAACATTGCTGATTTTCACTATTTAAGGTTTAAATGACTTACAAAAGTATGACAGCATACAAGTATGACTTGAAAAGTATTTTTAATGAAAAATTAAGAAACATTTACAAAAAAGTCATTTTTATGTTTATATTGAAAAATGCATTCGCTGGGAGCTACAAATTCATGAAAATGGGCATATAATGCCAAAAAGTACTAAAATGTTATTTTTGACTCTTTATAACTTAAAATAATGGCCCCAAAACACTCTGAAAAAATTCAGGAGAACTACTGGACAGCTTTAAAACATATTGCCATAGTTATAGCAATTTTAATTTTTTTCATTTTCGATTTCACAGAGAACCACCCATATATATATATGGACGTATAGACATATACGTGTACGTATTTTGTAATTGGGTTGTCGTGGCCTATAGTATCCTCTACTTCCCCAATAACATCTCTACGTATCCTGATTTCAACGCTGTTAAGCTGCGGTGAATATATATAGGACTTCCTAAAATAAACGTTATAATGCTGCAGTTGTCACCATCATTATAACTTTATCTGCTTTGAACCATCTTGCAAAATGGAGCTGTGAAGCTGCTCTCTTTTCAAGGAAATTCTTATGAGCATTGAGTTTACATTATTTAATAAAACGCCGTTAAGCTGCGTATTAAAGAATAATTTAAACTTTTACCAATCAATTAGACTTCTTATTTTCTGCTTTTTAACTGCAGAAACATCAGCCCAGTCACAAGACAGAAAATTCAGACTTTTCGTGCATATCGTTACATGTTTTTGTTATTTTAATTGTTCCAAGACAATAATAAAGTGGGTCTGTTTCAACGGTTTAAGCCAGACAAGAACACACGAATATTAATAATACTAGCCGCTTGGTATGATTTAATAAATTTTAAATTTATTAAATATTTTGTTATTTAATAATAAAGGACATAAATGTTTGTAAATTATTTTCGACACTCCGTGCGTGAGGCTCGATTCCGCGCACGCGAAACAAAAGACGCGTGCGTTAAATTGAGTCTCTCACACGTCGTATCGAAAAGTACTGTTCGATACTTATGTGAGAAGTCGATTTCCTCCTCGTGTGACCCCTTGATGCCATCGGTCCTCCCGATCGCCAATAGTCATCGGAGGGATTTTAATGCTTGGGCGACAGAATGGGGCAGTACGAAAATCAACACTCGTGGTCGTTCACTCCTCGAGGCCTTTGCGACATTGGAGTCAGAGATTGCTAACACCGGGACGACTCCCACTTTTACTAAGGCGGAAAAGTCGTCAATGATAGATCTAACCTTCATCGATTCTAGATTGATGAAGGGAGGGTCAACCTGGAAAGTTAGTGATCGCTGCATGGGGAGCGAACATCAAACGACGACTAACAGGACAGTAGTTTCGGACAAATACTTCCAATATAAGTGGGTACCATCTACTTTTGACCAAGAAAAGTTCCTCTGCTCCATAGAAAAAGTTGCTGTCAAAGGAACACCGGAAGAACGAACCGAGAAACTCACACGTGCCATAACAACGGCTTGCGATGTCTCTACGGCCGGGAAATTCACCCCCCGTGGCCGTCCACCTATTTACTGGTAGAATGAGAATATCGCAAAAATACGGCGTGAGTGTCTGCGGGATCGGCGACTGCACCAGAGAGCTCAGAATTGCGTACCAAGAACTAACCACGACCTATGAGGAAAAGCGGAAAGAGCTCAATGCTGCCATCAAAGCGGCTAAACACAAGTGCTGTCGCGAATTTTGCGAGGAAGTGGATTACGATCTTTGGGATAAGCCGTACAAAATAGTGACGAATAATATCAAACCTAGGGGCGCCTCAACACTATCGTGTCCACATTTTCTTGACAGAGCGGTACACTACCTGTTCCCATAACATCAGGAACGGGCAGTCGAAACAGGCCTAATGGGGACCGACAGTGCAGTCGCACTGCCATACATTAACATAACTGTGTTGAAAGTGGCTGCAAGGAGAATATCCATCCGCAAATCTCCGGGTCCAAATGGAACCTGGTCTGGCCATTAAAACGGTTGCGCTCAATGTGTCACAAGTTTTTGCACAAACAAATTTGGAGCTTGTTGTAAGTTAGGATGCTTATTGGCACGGTGGAAGGTACAGAGGTTGTATTTCTTCCAAAAGGGCAGAAACTTTCGGAGAACCCGTCCTCGTACCATCCACCCTGTTTGCTGCATATAGATGAGAAGTTGTTCGAGCGTGTTATTCATAACAATTAGTTCAGTTTTTGTAAAGGGCGCTCAACTGATGATGCCATAAGTCGATTTATTGAGCTAGCCATCAATGCCATCAGCTAACATTCAAGAAACACCTATTGATCGCAGAGACGAAAGCCACAGGAATGGCTAGAACTTTGTCGGGCATAATGTCCAATATTGGAAGCCAAAGCAGCTCTTTCAGGCCCTCTTAACGACAGTGGTATGCTCCGTAATTTTGTTAGGGCTTTGATATGGGCAAATACCGTAAAAAGTAATATAAGCTACACGTTACGCAATCGGCAAGCCTGCGGAATAGCCGCGTTAATGGTGTCTCACGGTGCGTTCACAGTAACCATAAAACCAGTGTTTTTAGGTTAGATTTTCTCATCCGAGTAATTCTAAATTAGAAACCAGACTGTACGTGCGCACTAATATTATTTTTTAACTTTGTTCATAATATAGGTAGATGCAACACTTTTGCAGCAGGTGACACTACTGCAATGAACTTTCAGTTGTGAAAACATTACTCGACTCTTGCTTGCTTGTATAATCTTGAACTGCTTAAAAAAATAAAGCGCGAGTAAACGCTAAGCTTACGGTAGTAGCCTGCATTTCTCACTAGAGAAGTATCAAAATTAAAGCTTATCTCTATGTTGCGAACTTTGCCGGTGTGTTTAAGATACATGCAATTGTAGCAATGTATTTAGTAAATTTAGATTAATCTGTATTAGCTAAAAGCTACAGTACGTGCACTTAAACCATACTATGTCATATCCGATAAAGCTTCAAGCGTCAATATGTACACGATGCCTCGAACTTGTTTTATTATTACACGATCACATTCAAGTCAAAGCACTGTGCACTGTGCCCATCTGGAATAAGAAAAGAATATTTACTTTGTAGTCTCTAAAAATTTAATGCAATGCAGTAGCTAAATTGTTTTATTGTATAGTGTTTAAAGTATTAAAAAGAAATGCAACTCTTGCCCTTAGCGAAGCATTCGGCCTACGATAGATTTAAAGTTTATGATAAAATTACAACAAAGTTTGAGTTATGTTTGCGTAAAAATGAAAATATTGTAACAAATACCATGGTTGACATTTAATATTTATAAATAATATAATTAACGCGAGCAGCCCTTGCTATTTTACATAAATAAAACCAATATTGAATCTAAAAGACTCGCTAATTATAGTACTCGATGGACCAACCAGTATGGTATTCATTTCCAACCATTACATATAACATTGGTATCTCAAGCTACAATAGAAGCGACATAATTATTCCAACGAACTTCCCTAACGCGCGTTAGGGCTACTGGAATCTCCCTAACAGTTACTCACGCTCATACGCATACGTATACTACTAGTCGTAAGTCCCGTCCATCGTTAGAACCTATCGCCAGTCGATAATTTCGGAAACACCAGGCGCCAAGTTCACGTTAGGCATAAATTATTTACCAGGCGTGTCCCCATACATACAACAGGCGTATCCCAATGAATTCGCCAGGCGTATATCTAGGCATTTACCAGGCATATACCTATGCATTCGCCAGGCGTATACCTAAGCATTTACCGGGAATATACCCATATATTCGGCAGGTATATTCCTGTGCATTCACCCCAGGCGTATATCTATGCATTTACCTGTATTCACCAGTATTCATCAGCAATCGCCGGCGTTCGCTAGCACTCGCCAGCATTTGCCAGGGAGTGCTAGCTATCGCTTGGTTGCTTATCGACATTTATATAATTTTATTAATTTCTAAAGGAGATTTTAACTTATCCCCGATTGCAATTAGCATAAATAAATTTTTATATACTAATATATATATGTATTCACAAATCAAATTATAATTATAAGCAGCCAAGGAAATGCTAGCGAATGCCTAGATATACGCCTAACGAATGCATGGGGATATGCCTGGTGAATAGTTTATGCCTAGTGTGAACTTGGCGCCTGATGTTTCCGAACTTATCGCCAGGCGATAAGTTCGTACGACGGGTGGGGGCTTGCGACTAGTAGTATACGTATGCGTATGAGCGTGGGTAAGCGTTAGAGATGATTATAGTAGCCCAAACGCGAGTTAGGGAAGTCCGTTGGAATAATTATGTCGTTTCTATTATAGCTTGAGTTGCCAATGTCATATACAATGGTTGGAAATGAGCACCATTATTGGTGACACTGTTTGGTATAACGAGTACTTTAATTAGCGAGTCTTCCAGATTCAAGATTGGTTTTATTTATGTAAAATAGCAAGGGCTGTTCGCGTTAATTATAATACTAGCAACAGATATCTCGCTCGCTAACGCTTACACGGTTGTATTGTGATTGTACTTATTTTAGTTGAGTACATTTATAATAAATACATTTAGTGTATTTGATTATTTAGTTTTGAATTCCATATTCATTATAATGTGTATCAATTTAAAATTTAATATTATGCTGTCAAAGTTGCAATGAATAGATTAACTTAATCATTTATTAATAATAAAAAATTAAATAAATACTTGTTTATTAAGGTAGCTCATGTGCAACTCTCTAATCAATGTAGTGTTAAATAGTTTTTTTATATTTTTTGACATAATACGCATTTTTAATTAATATAAACTAAAAGATATGAATTTTCAATACATTATCAACAACTAATTATCAATATATTGGAAATAAAATATATATAAAGTTAGTGATATGACTACGTTTGTCTTTACTTCCTCTACGATTTGGCAACAATGCACTCACCGACATTTTCACCGCTCGCGTGTATATGTGTGTAAGTTGCGTAAAGGGTTTAGCTTATAATTTTCATGTGTTTACATTTTAAATATGAGTGATATAAAGAGACATGAAAAGTATACCTTTATTCATATTTATGTTTACTAATTTTTACTATTGTACTGAAAATGCGTAAAGTTTCTAACTAAAAAAATCATTTTTAACTTCATTTATAAATTAAAATATGTTTCATATAAAGATTTGGTAACATATACAATTATAATCCAAGTTAAAATCTATAGAATAGTACATTTAAACGTTTCGCGGGTTAAGATTGCATTGCAACGTTGCCAAGTGAGAAAACGGTTTCTTTAACCTCCTCTCTTACTGTCATTTTACAAGTTCAATATAAAATATTTATTCGGAATGCCCGGCATGCTATGATTATTAAAATATATTTTTAAAGTTTAGGTTTTCAACATTTTGTAACTAGTTTTTGATCCATTCATCCAGTGTCTGTCAAAAGAAAATAGCGTACTTCCTGTGGAAAATCACGATACTGCCATAAGAGTAATGCTAAAAACTGAAACTTTGAACAAGCTTTATTTATTATTGTCATCGGCAAGTCACCCTCAAATTTCGCGACAGTATTCGTCATGATATTATTAATATTGTGTAAAAGTTTCATTTCAATCTGCAGTGTGTGAATTCGCGCTTGAGCTACCTTAAGAGATGGTTGATATTTAGGTATATTTAGGGTAACCACCATTCATAAAATCTTATGGATACATTAAGCTGGAATGGTCATTTGAGCAGAATTGCAAAAAACACATACAGGAATTTTTAACTACTTTATTACTAATTTACTACCACTTCTAATAATTTTTAACCACTGCCGAACTCGTTTTAACACTTAGTTAGGCCAGCGTAATACTTAAGCAAGCCTTACTTTTTTATAACTCTAGTTGTAGTAAGGCTAGAAAAACCTGTTGCAGCTCAAAATTTATAACTCCTTGAGTACTTAAACATAGGTTATCTTTGATATCATTGTTATGAAAAATTAACTCCTTTTTACTTGATGAAAAAATTAAAATAGCTGTGAAAAGCAAGTTATAACATAAATTCGACATTTTCTCGTTGATTACGATAAAGTACCTTCAAATATAATTTAATACTACTTCAGATTATTTTCAACCCCTAAGCATCCTGTAATTAACCCTTGGCCTTCGCTAGGTTAATACTTAAGGTTGCCTTACTTTTTTATAACTCTGGTTGTAGTAGGTCTAGAAAAACCTGTTGCAGCTCAAAATTTTTAACTCCTTAAGTACTTGAACATAGGCTATCGTTGATATCATTTTTATGAAAAATTAACCCCTTTTCAACCTATGAAAATATTAAAATGGCTGTGAAAAGCAAGTTATAAGCGTTATAAGTTATAAGACTTTAGTCGCTTATAATTTCGAAACAAATCGACACACCCTATCAATAAAGTGCTATTTCAAATGCAAAAGTAACAGAACTCTAATTCAAAATTTTAGCAATAGAAATCCATTTGGTAAAAATGATCAGTAATGTACTTAAGTTTTCAAATATCAATTTGATGCTAACTTGCAAAAGAGAACAAGAAAATGCTAAATGAAATATTTATTTTAGAATATACACCCTTCATGGTCATGATAAAATCCAAAATAACGATTTTAAAGGATTAAATACAGGTTGTAATGAAATTAACAACCAATTTTGATTTTAAAAGTTGTACTAACAAGGGGAGTACATGACCTCCGGGAAACGGATCTCATCCTAACTTTGATGTGTCCTTTATAATATAAAAATATGAAGAAAGCCCAGTTACTTGCCAATGGCCGCTTTTACGGAAGTTATTCGACATCCAATAATAATAGCAGTAAAAAATACTTCCAATTCGGTCGCTTATAACTCGAAAACAAATAAAGACAAACAATCTAACCAAAAACCAGAAGAAAGTTGAGTTCAAGTAGATATGGTTTGAAAAAAAAGAAGCTCAAATTGCTTAATTTGAAGCAAAGTTATGAAGAAAATAAGAAATTGAAGACTATTAGGCCAAAATTTAATATGAAAAATTTATTGTTTCTTTTGGCCTAATAGTCTTCAATTTCTTATTTTCTTCATAACTTTGCTTCAAATTAAGCAATTTGAGCTTCTTTTTTTTAAACCATATCTACTTGAACTCAACTTTCTTCTGGTTTTTGGTTCGATTGTTTATCTTTATTTGTTTCCGAGTTATAAGCGACCGAATCGGAAGTATTTTTTACTGCTATTATTATTGGATGTCGAATAACTTCTGTAAAAGTGGCCATTGGCAAGAGATAACTTGGCTTTCTTCATATTTTTATATTATAAAAGACATACCAAAGTTAGGATGAGATCCGTTTCCCGGAGGTCATGTACTTCCCTTGTAAGTTTCGTCTGCCAGGTTTTGCAGACCTCTACAAGTACAAATAATTGTCAAACAGTTAGCACTGATCTTCCATTACTCGTAGATGACTTGACTTTACTCATCTACGAGTAATGGAAGATCAGTGCTAACTGTTTGACAATTATTTATACTTGAAGAGGTCTGCAAAACCTGGCAGACGAAACTTCGTACAACTTTTAAAATCAAAATTGGTTGTTAATTTCATTACAACCTTGGTTTAACCCTTTAAAATCGTTATTTTGGATTTTAGTTAAATGAAATAATTCTAACTCACACAATAGTGTATTGAAATGTTAATTCAACAACAATTTATTCCATCTTAAGAAATATTATATTGTATTTGTTATTTATTACTAATAATAAATATATAAAATTTACAAGGGTTTTTTTATTTTTATTTTACCTTTGGTCTACAGTACAAGCTTGATGCAATAGCAAAGTTATGTAACAAATAAGAAATTGAAGATATTTAGGTCAACATAAGCAACACATTTTTTATACTAAATTTTTGTGAAAATTTCGTTTATTTTCTTATTTTTTTCATAATTTTGAGTGTTTATCTCAATTTGTTTTCAACTTATAAGCGACTAAAGTTAAATCTGGTTAAATCTGGTTGAATCTGTCGTAAAATAGAGCGTTATAGTCTTCAAGTCCGACTTTTCTCATATTTTTATATTAAAAAACATATCCTCGGTTTTGGAAAGGATACGTTTCCCGGAGATGCGACATTCTCCTTGTTAGTTTTAGGCTGAATTTTTTTGTTGATAATTCGAAAATAGGATTATACATTAAGTACATTATCAGTATACTGTTAAATTTTTAATAGGATTCAACTTAATATTGTGAAATTGTTGGGTCTTGAGGAGAATAAAGTGCGCGCAAGAAAGATTAAGGTATTAGTAAAACTTGATTTTACGACTCTTACATTGCATTTTAAATTTAATAAACAAGAACTGGGTAGAAATTTCAATGTAATTCTCAACTTTAACTAGAGTTCTGTATAAAATTCACAGAGACGAATAAACACAATTTTATCATTACTATTTGGATAATATTTATAATAATTAATAATTATTTGTAAATATTATTTACAAATAATTATTAAGTATTGACCTCCGAGAAACGGATTTGTTTGAAACCGTAAGACATGATACTTTGGCCAAAAATAATTGACACGTATCTTAGGGTTTTTGCCGATGGGATGTAGGGACATAGATAAAAGGGTTTCCTCAAGAAACTAAGGGAAAAAAGGTTTTAAGCAAATTAAAATAACTCAAGTTCTATTCCACCTTTAATTACCATTCAATAGTGAGAAGAAAGCTTATAGCAAGAGCTTCAATCTCAACTTTGGCTTGATTAAATTGCTGAAACTGCTCTTGCTATAAGCTTTCTTCTCACTTCTGAATGGTAATTAAAGGTGGACTAGAACTTGAGTTATTTTAATAAGCGTAAAACTAATTTTCCCCTACATTTTTCGAGAAATTCACATATCTTTGTTCCTAGGTCCTATGGGGACAAACAATTTTTTTTATTAAGGAATTGTATTTTACAATTTCAGGTCAATCGTTTTGCCCAAAGGTCTGTACTCTCCTTGTAAGTTCAAAAAATAAAGCACGGGTGTCTGATGTTGGACACAAGCGAGGGTAGCTCCTTTTGCAGAACAGAAAAATCTACGTAAAGTTAGACATATAAAAACTTGTTTGTCCAACATTTATTAATTTATATTGTAAATATGTATGTCCCAACATTACCTACCATTTTCTAGTTGGTCCCACGACTAAGTATTCCACCTTATTATATATGTATATGTATTATGATTTTTTTTTTTAAAATAAACCACTTTAAAACACAACACATGTTTTTCTCTAAAACTGGCTTCGTCTCGGCTGACTACTACATGTGATCTGAGACATTTCTTATTTTACTGGCCATGGTATGTAATATACTATTCTTCTTTCTAGTAATACTTACACTACCCTGTAGAAGTTCATAAAAATTTTGAATCTATCATTTAATACGTATTTTGTTCAGCGTTTAACAATACATATTTTTATAAAAAATGCAATAAAAAAATTATGAAAATAAGGAAATAAAGCTAATTTCGTCAATTTTCGGTTAATATTATTCGTAATTTTCTGTTTCAAATATACAAAGAATTTATCATCATCATAAGAAAATTCTGTTTAATCAGATTGAATTTTTCATCAACTGGCATAGAAAATTTTAAATGTTATCAATTAATATAAGAAATTTTCATCCAAAAATATGATTAGTTCAACATTACATTACTTTATAAGAAAAAAATTTAATAAAAATTACATTTTCGATTATGATCTTTTTCTCAAAAGCTATTCCATGAAAGATTTTGAAATTTTAACAGCATAATGCTATTATTATGTTCTATTACAACGATTTTCTTCAATACATTTGATCAATTATTTTCAGAGATATGAGCAATCAAATATTTTGTACAAAAATATGTAATGCTTAACTATTGAGGTAACTAGATATTTAGTATAGTAGATATTTTGAGCTGAAAAACAATAGATATCGAAACTACCGAAAAGACTATTCTTTCCCAAAATTTTCCCAAAATTTTTATTCCCGAAAACGTTAGACAAAAAAAACAAACTTTTTCACTTATTTATTACTTAAATGAAAACTAGTCAATATAATTACTTGAAATTTTTACAGTTTATAAGAATTAAAAGGTTCCCTCATAGTTAATTTTTTCAACACATTTGACCAATCAAGTTCTGAAATATAAAATATTTAGAAAAAAACATTTTTTTTAATAACAAAGAAACTAAGAGATAATTTTAAAATACAAAATCGAGCGGATAGATTTTTATATTCTCTATAAAGTATATTTAGTCAAATTAAAGAAAATCAATAGTATTATCAAAAGTTTTTTAAATTAATTTTTCAAAAATCGATGTGTCATTAAAACAAAAACTAGAATTGGGTAAATAAAAAGTAAACTACACACGCAAGCTAAGCGGTATTGATCAAGTAGTTTCGAAAATACGACGGTATACCTACATACACATACACATACCCACACTTATCCATACCCATATATTCTAAAAACACGTGATCTCTACTCCTGATATGTTAAAATATACTTCTAAGATGTTCTTAGCGTATCAAAAAATTTTACTATTACAAAGCTTCCTCTATGAGGAAGCAAAAGTTGGATATTTAAAACAGAAGATTGTGAATAATACTAATAGAAAATTATTGAAGAAATTCATCTTTTTCAATAACTTTTTTATCGCATTTTCTTATAAAAATATGTTTTGCTAAGCTCTACACGAATTTGTGTTTAAATTATAGAATTCTTAAATTATAAAATTCAAATTGTTTATAAACTTTTGGACGCTACTATAGATATTAGAAAAAAGAAACAAATTTTTTTACTTATCAAAAATCTTGGGGATATAAACTTATGTGTAATTTTAAAGTAGTTTATTTAAAGAAATTCATAATGCATATATTTGAATACATTTAACTAACAAGGAGAGTACTTGACCGCCGAGAAACGGATTTGTCCGAAACCGTAGGATATGATTCTTTAGTTAAAAATAATTTATGCATGCCTCGGGGTTTTTGCCAATGGAATATAGGGATACAGATATGCGGATTCCCTCAAAAATCTAGGCGAAAAGAGACTTTAAGGCGATTTGAAATTATAGGAATTTTTACTTTTCAACCCAAAAATCCTACGCAAAATATGCAAATAAAAATTTGGAAAAATCCAGAAGGAACGTGCTAATGATATAGAAGAGTACAATAGAGTGCATTTCTAAAAAATTAAGTTTTTTAATTTAGAACAAATAATTATGTTTATCAATAATTTTGAGTCATTAAATTAAAAGTTCCAACAGCCTAAAAATCTTATTCAATTATCAAACCAAGTAGAACAGAGCTACAGAGCGATTTTCCTAAAAAACTGAATCGTTATCTTTTTTAAAAAAAATAGCATATCCACTTTGTAAGTATATAACTCTTCCTTAAACAAATTTAAATAACTCGGATTCTAAGTCTTTAATCGCCATTGAAAAACCAAAAGAAAGCTGAAACAAGGATAGTAACGAAATAACCATTATTTTTAATCTATTATTTACATCAATTTTTAAAACTATGTTTTGGAAATTTTTATTTTAATTTTAACGCCGTTTTAACATATGTCCTATGCTATTTTGTCTCGCGAATGCATACTTTACTTTATAGTTTCATAATTATTTCTGAATAAGTATAAAAAATTACTTTAAATAAAGAATTAAAAGAAACTTTAATATAATAATAGTAATTACTAGCTGGAAAAGAATAAAATTTAAAATAATGTTTTAACGTTTTGTTAAATTAATAAAACAATATTATATTTTATACTTGAGTAATATGTTACATATAGGAACGATAACTAATTTGAGGAAGCTATGAGACAATTAATTAAGCTTATAGACAATTAGTTAAGCTTATATGTATATGTAAAAAGGTGCTTGTACAATATTACTGCCCGGAATCAGTTACAAAGATGGCTATAAAGGACACCAATAGCCCAAAAATTGAAAATTTTTTATATTTTGTGCATTTTTTCAAAATATCTGTGAGGGTACGCAGGACGACCGGTGCACGAGAGAGATCGCGACGACACGTGTGTCTGTAAACGTCCCGGTTTACGTAGTTATTTCTCCACGAGTTTTCCGTGTGGTTTTTTTAGCTGTGTTATTTTAATATACGCACGACGCGGATTGATCGGCGGCCGAGGAACTATCCCGTCGACATATCAATCATAAACGAGCGATAGAGAGAGAAAGAAAGAAAGAAAGCTGTCCATTCTTTGTTTTTTCTCTGCGATTCGAGGATAATCAAAAGTAAGTGGTACCACTTCTCGCGCGAGCGATAATCATCGCGTATTAATTAATTTTAACGTGATCGTTCGTATTTTGAAGAGAGTTAGTCCTCGTACCCCCTTTTCCCCTCTCGCGTTGAGCCGACGGTTACGACTCAACCTTCGTGCGTGCGTTGACCTCAAACGATATTTTGTTTAATATTTGTTATATATTCCATTCGATATAATATATCTGATTATATTTAATTGTATCTCAAATCGTATTGATTTACAAATCGAAAACCGCCGCATATAGTTTTTCCTCCGTTATCCTATACGAGTCATATATAAATATATGGACTCTCGCGAACTTACATATAATTTTCTTTCCGTGATCCATTTCAGGAAAGATCATTGTTTTACCTGTCGCTATTGGAAATCGAAGTACGATTTCCAGATAACTTTAACGGCAAGTGTGCGGACAGGTAACCGCAGCCGCTACGCGGGAAATATTTGTAAACATTATATATATAGTTGTATATTCTGTTTAAATCATCGAGTACGAGATATCAAGTCGGCGATACTAATCAGGTTTGTACGCCACGAACTAGGTGGTTATAAGACGGGCAATTCGATGATTTTTCCCCTAGGCAAGCACACCGTTACATATCTCGAAAAGAAATATGTTTATGTTTTCTATATTATAAAGTTAAACTTATATATGCACAAGAATGGAACCTGTACAATATTATTGCCCGGAAAATTTACAAGAGATTATTCCAAAAAACTGAACCATTCTTTTAAAAAAAACCTTAACATCATATAGTAGATATAAGTATTTATTCCTATTAGTTAATTTTTAAAATAAAAGCCAATTATTAAATTGTGAGTTTATAAAACTTTGTTACAAAGAAAAAATTAATTATATATCAAAGTTTTAAATTAAAAAAAAATTGTAAATATTTTGCAATTACACAGCTTTTGTACGATGTATGAGCATATGTACTCAAAGAGTTAAAAATGTTCAGTTCCAACTGATTTTCCAGCCCTACTACAACCAGAGTTATAAGAAAGTAAGGTTAGCTTAAGTATTAACCTGGCGAAGACCTGGGGTTAATTACGGGATGATTCGGGGTTGAAAATAATCTGAAGCGGTATTAAACTATATTTCAAGGTACTTTATCGTAACCAACGAGAAAGTGTCGAATTTAAGTTATAACTTGCTTTTCACAGCTATTTTAATTTTTTCATCGGTTGAAAAGGGGTTAATTTTTCATAATAATGATAGCAACGATAGCCTATGTTCAAGTACTTAAGGAATTAAAAATTTTGAGCTGCAACATGTTTTTCTAGCTCTACTACAACCAGAGTAATAAAAAAGTAAGGCAACCTTATAGCATGTACCTAGCGAAGGCCTAGGGTTAATTACAGGATGATTAGGGGTTGAAAATAATCTGAAGTACACGGAAAGAAATTTTTGCATGACAGATGCCCAAAAATTTGACATATTATAAGAATATTCCAATTCATCTTTAACAGTGCTCAACAATGTTTATTAGGTATATATATATATATTTTCTTAATTCATCCAAACAGTTTTTATTTCAAACAAATCTTGGTCGATCTTGGTCAATAAATCATACTTTTAATTAGGTGGCGACGTTTCGATGACCTTTCGTCATCCTCTTCAGGCTATACCTTTATTTATAAAAAATGAATAAATTTGTTAATACATACATATATTTTGCATTTAAGCCTGTAACGGTAAGGTACTGTTTACCTCACCGTTTGACGAATTCGAGCAACACGAGCGAACAGTATCATAATGTTCGCATCGGTTCGAGCCGGCGAGATTCGGCTCGGCTCGGTTCGTCGTGGCTACACGGGCGGGATCGACTTCGCGCGCGAAAGATTCGCGCACGTACCTCATTAGAGAGGTAAGGGGGAGATTCGCGCGCACTGGATAGAGTGATAGCCACCTTCTTACGCGACAGGTGTGATCCCCCCGCGTCCCATGTTCAGCTTCGCCGTGCTGTGATTTACCGTGCGTTTTGTGTGTGTGTTTCGACGGCAGGCCGATCCTGCATTTGCAGTTAGTGGTGCTACACCGTGCCTCTGCCTGCGGCCACACAACCCCGGTACACGGGCGAGCGGACAATCCGTCCGAAACCGCAGCGAGAGTGAGAGAGAGAGAAAGCAACCGATCTTACCAACGGCTACAGCAGCGTACAAAGTAAGTGGTACCACTTCACGCGATCGTGTTTTTTTATTATCACTTAATAAATAATCGTGTTTCTTTATATCACTCCCGTTGACTGGATATATTATTTTAGTTCGCGATATTTTCTTCCCCTCTCTCTACAAGTCGGCCGTTTACCGACTTGTAATTCAAAGCGTAGACCTCGGCGACAATCAGATATTTTATTTGTTATTTATCTTTATCTTTATTTCAATAAATTCATATTATTATTAGAATTCAATCCGGTGTTCGATTAATTGAATTTAACCCACGTACGATTCCTTCCGTAATCCTAGGAGCTCGTATATTTCTGGTTGACAAGTGCTCGACGCGATATCCCTGTTTCGCGGTCAATTTCAGATTTGAATTGTACCTGGTTTTATCTGAAACAGTAACTCGGTTTCAGACTAACATTTAACAGATTTGGTAGAGCGGACAGGTAACCGTCGCCGCATCGCGGGAAAAATATGTTTATTTAAATACGGTAAGTTTAACCGTACCGCTGAGCAGCCGCGATGTTAAAATAAACATCCGTGCGGCAACCAAACTGTTACAAGCCTTATATAATTAATTATATTTTACTTACTATTCTTCATTATCGAATGTTTAACATTAAAATTTTTTTGTAGTATCACTGAGCCGTCGCACTAATAACAAAAACAGAAAAGGATGATAAAAGGTCATCGAAACGTCGACATCTAATTGAAAGTATGGTTTATTCACCAAGATCGACCAAGATTTTTTCGAAATAAATGGAGGAATAGAAAATCAACGAATGTATCGGGGCGCGAACCCACGATCCTGGGAGCGCGAGGCAGAAGTCTCACCACTGCGCTACAATTCGCAATTATCCCGGCTAGTCGACTTGGTCCTATCGACGATCGTTGCCGATAATTCAGGGACCTACCTGCGCTGACACTCGAAAATCCGTACCCGTTATAATACATATACACTCCGCATCAAAATTATCGCAACAAGATTTTTCACTGAAAAATTGTCATTTTTTAAATGTTTGTAGCTCGGTCAATTTTCATCGTATTGAGATAATTTTTTTTGTTCTGTAGGGAATTATGTGCACTTTGAGGAAAAAATAATGCCTAATAGCTGCGAGATAATGCCACATTGCTATGTCTTATTCAGGCCTACCAACTGCTTTTTCTTAAACAACGCAATAGTTTGCACGTTTACCTGGATTACCAAAAATTTTTTTTCAAAAAACAACAAATACCACCTTTAAGTAGACTTTTCAACGAGTATTTTAAAAAAAAAGTCGACCCTCTACGACTTTTTTTGACCGAGTTATGCCATTTTAAAGATCTTCCTATGTTTTAGTCAAATACCGCCAACATGAGCATACCCGATGGATACCGCGAGGAGGTTGTTGGTCTGACTTACGCATCATTGTGGCCCTGAAAAGGGCCGATTGTGTGAACCGTTTCTTACATTAGGGACCCTTAAAATGGCATAACTCGGTCAAAAAAGTCGTAGAGGGTCGACTTTTTTTTTAAAATACTCGTTGAAAAGTCTACTTTAAGGTGGTATTTGATGTTTTTGAAAAAAAATTTTTTGTTAATCCAGGTAAACGTGCAAACTATTGCGTTGTTTAAGAAAAAGAAGTTGGTAGGCCTGATTAAGACATAGCAATGTGGCATTATCTCGCAGCTATTAGGCATCATTTTTTCCTCACAGTGCACATAATTCCCTACAAAACAAAAGAAATTATCTAAATACAATCGAAATTGACCGAGCTACAAGCATTTAAAAAATGACAATTTTTCTGTGAAAAATCTTGTTGCGATAATTTGATACATATATATATGTGTGTCGTTCTCTGTGAAATCAAAGATAAAAAAAATTAATTGTTTAAATGAATCTATCGTTCGTTCAAGTAATGTTTAATAAAAAGTGTCTTCTATTGATCGTCACGAACCAATGGTGTTTACAGATGTTTATTTAAGTTACAAAAATATGCCGACGTTTCGGACGTTTTTACGCCGTCCCTTTTCAAGGCTAAAAAAAATTAATAATTTACAAAATATATAAATTAATACCCAATAGTGAAATATTTACATCGATGTCACAAACAAATCACAACTCACCAAATTCTAACAAAACTCAAAAAAACCACATATCACTCGTGTAAATCTCGCAAAAGCCACTCTTCATTATTCCATATACATTCTATAAAAATTCAACGCATCACGTTTAATTCTCGAATTAAAAATTAAAAACAATAATTTTCAGTAATACCATTAAAAAAATATACAATTTAGAAACCTTTTTGCTAATTTTCACCACCCGCGCTGTCGTCTCCAGAACACATTGTTTAAAAAATATATATATATATATCTATATACATAGGACCTCCCCGAAGGGAGTCCTAAGTCACAATTAAACTTCATAAAGTCTCCAGACTCGTGCCCAACCTTCCATCAATACATTTTACAGCATACACATACATACACACACATATACATACATGTACATATACACAACATACATATATACATACGTATATTCGCCCCATACATCAATAAATCCAACCAACGAAAGAGGGGAACATTTTGTATTGAATCGACTTAGCCTCGTAATACAAAATGTTCCCCTCTTTCGTTGGTTGGATTTATTGATGTATGGGGCGAATATACGTATGTATATATGTATGTTGTGTATATGTACATGTATGTATATGTGTGTGTATGTATGTGTATGCTGTAAAATGTATTGATGGAAGGTTGGGCACGAGTCTGGAGACTTTATGAAGTTTAATTGTGACTTAGGACTCCCTTCGGGGAGGTCCTATGTATATAGATATATATATATATATTTTTTAAACAATGTGTTCTGGAGACGACAGCGCGGGTGGTGAAAATTAGCAAAAAGGTTTCTAAATTGTATATTTTTTTAATGGTATTACTGAAAATTATTGTTTTTAATTTTTAATTCGAGAATTAAACGTGATGCGTTGAATTTTTATAGAATGTATATGGAATAATGAAGAGTGGCTTTTGCGAGATTTACACGAGTGATATGTGGTTTTTTTGAGTTTTGTTAGAATTTGGTGAGTTGTGATTTGTTTGTGACATCGATGTAAATATTTCACTATTGGGTATTAATTTATATATTTTGTAAATTATTAATTTTTTTTAGCCTTGAAAAGGGACGGCGTAAAAACGTCCGAAACGTCGGCATATTTTTGTAACTTAAATAAACATCTGTAAACACCATTGGTTCGTGACGATCAATAGAAGACACTTTTTTTAATAAAAAAAATTAATATTGCTAAAACTGTGGGAATATGTTTTAGAGGTATTGAGTAGTTCTCCTGAATTTTTTCAGATATTTTCGGGGCCATTATTTTAAGTTACAGAAAGTCAAATTTGACATTTTAGCACTTCTTTGCATTATATGCCCATTTTTATGAATTTATAGCTCTCAGGGGATGCATTTTTCACTATATACACAAATATGACCTTTTTTTGTAAAATTTTCTGAACTTTTCATTAAAAATACTTTTAAAGTCATAAATGTAGGTTGTCACACTCTTGTAAGCCATTTAAACCTTAAATAGTGAAAATCAGCAATTCTGCTCCGGACTCTTGAAACCTAATACTGTCTAAAAGATGTCCTTTTTAGTCAAAAACTGCCTATAAATTTCCAAAGTGAGTCTAAATCATTAAGATCACTTATGGTCAAAATATCTGGGAAAAGTGCCCGAAATATTAATAGAAATGTAAATTTGTTGCCTTATAACGATGAATTTGTTAGCATAATCATTGCAAAAAGATTTATGCACTTACCTTGGGGTGGTAGAAAAGTATCTCCACATTTTTCAGTATCAATCTAATCCCCTTCAAGCTGCTAAAAATACAAATATTATTATGCAATTATAAAAAATTAATTTTTAAACATTTATAATGCTGGATTTTCAATTTTACAACCAATATAAGAATTATGATACTAATCTGAAGGATTACTATAAATATATCAACATTATTATTATAATAATTTAAGATACGTATTTAATACAAAAAATATATCAACAAATCAGATCTGAGATTATAAGGATTAATGTGATTAATTGACAGTGACAAGTTTGTGAATTTCAACAATGTATTGCTAAATAATAATAATAATAATAATGTTGATACTTTTATAGTAAACCTTCAGATTAGTATCATAATTCTTGTAAGGGTTGTAAAACTAAAAATCCAGCATGATTAGAAATGTTTAAAAATTAATTTTTTATAATTGCATAATAATATTTGTATTTTTAGCAGCTTGAAGGGGATTAGATTGATACTGAAAAATGTGAAGATACTTTTCTACCACTCGAAGGTAACAACATAAATTTTTTTGCAATGATCATACTAACAGATTCATATTTATAAGGTAACAAATACACATTTCTATTGATATTTTCGGTACGTATATTAAGCTAGCGTATCCAAATCATAAGGCCAAACTAGAATTTCTCATGAATTTTTTGGTAATTTTTTGCTATTTTTTTGCTAAATTAATGATTTTTTTGCTCCCATAGTTTAGGAAATACAAAGGCTACGCTAACTTAATATTTCGGTAGCGTAGCCACGGTTATATCTATTGATGGTGTAACGATATCGGAACCGTTTAAAGTTCATATTTTTTGCTAATTATTTGCTGAAAGATGATGTAGCGAGTTATTTCAAATTGAAAAAACTTTTCCAGAAAATCGATTTTCACGCAATCATAAAAATTAAAATTAAATTAAACGCGAATCCTCTATGTATTAATTTTTTGCGAATTATATGCCAATATAGTGCGTAATTAAACTTTCTTGTACCTTTTCCTTTGCATCGATACAATGGCTAAAAATAGCAATAAAATAAGGCGCATCTATATTTTCTTACTCCCTCTCAAAACGGAATTTGAGCCTTTTTGCACCTAGACATCCGCACCAAGCCGGAATATCCAGTTAGAGGGCAGCAAAAAAATCGGAAACATCGTCACGTTGTAGAATTAAAGTAGCAAAAAAATATAATTTTAAGCGGTTTCGAAATATCCCTGTAATTAATAGATACGACAGGTGGCTAGACTACCTTACTATTTTGTTAGCGTAGCCGTTGTACGTATGCCAAAGGAATGGTAAAGGAAATTGTATCGAAGCACTATATAGAAAATAATGAGCAAAAAATTATTGCACAGTGTTTGGAACGATTAAAAAATGTTATTTTTAGGATATCGCTAAAATCGATTTTCCGGAAAATTTTCATAATTTTCAATATCTCGCTTCATCATTTTTGGTCGACGCACCATCAATAGATATGACCGTGGCTACGCTACGTTAATATTAAGTTAGCGTAGCCTTTTTTTCCGAAACTATGGGAGCAAAAAAATCATTTCTTTAGCAAAAAAATAGCAAAAAATTAGCAAAAAATTCATGCGAATTTTTAGTTTGGCCTTATGATTTGGATACGCTAGCTTAATATACGTAGCAGCATTGCTGATTTTCACTATTTAAGATTTAAATGACTTACAAGAGTATGACAGCATACATTTATGACTTTAAAAGTATTTTTAATGAAAAATTCAGAAACATTTACCAATAAGTAATTTTTATATTTATATTGAAAAATGCATTCGTTGGGAGCTACAAATTCATGAAAATGGGCATATAATGCAAAAAACTGCTAAAATGTCATTTTTGACTTTTTATAACTTAAAATAATGGCCCCAAAAAAATCTGAAAAAATTCAGGAGAACTACTAGACACCTTTAAAACATGTTCCCATAGCTATAGCAATATTAATTATTTTCATCTTTGATTTCACAGAGAACCATACATATATATATATATATAAATGCATAAATTATGCTTATTAAAACTAATACACACCAGGGTTACGAGACTTATGATTCTTCAAATCACGAATCCAAAATCAACCTTGGAATTGCAGAATTTGTTGTCTTCAATTCACAAAGTCTTTTGATTAAAGGATTTCCTATAGTTATAAATCCAAAATCCTTTTGATTAAAGGATTCTCTTTAGTAATAAATTCAAAATCCTTTTGATTAAAGGATTTCCTTTAGTTGTAAATCCAAAATCCTTTTGTTTAAAGGATTTTTTTTAGTTATAAATCCAAAATCCTTTTGATTATAGGATTCCCTTTAGTTAGACATCCAAAATCCTTTTGATTAAAGGATTTCCTTTAGTTATAAATCCAAAATCCTTTTCGCTAAAATATTTTCTTTAATTATAAATCCAAATTCCTTTTGATGTAAGGATTTTCTTTAATTAAAAATAATAAATCCATCTGACTTGCGGACTGGCACTAATCATAAATCGAAAATCCATATAATTTTTTTGACTTATTGCATCAATTTTTTTTACTTACTGTATTGTGTGTTTTTTACTTGTGGTATCTAGTAGATTGTGTCCTAGTGTCCTGGAAGTTAAACACTTGAAAGATTACAGTCACTCAAAATAAAAAAATTGTCTGTATTAAGAACGAGATCCATATGTTCTCATTACGGCCCGCTGATTCCGAGTCTAAGCTTCATTTAGAGTCATCATGTTTGAGGCCATTTGAAGGTCAAACTTAGAAAATAGTTTTAAACAGATGTCACTAATATTTCTAAAATTTTGACAGTCGCTGATTTTTTATCGGGTTTGACTTAATCGGGTTAAGATGAAGGTCATTAAAGGTCAAATTTGCAAATTTTGTAGAAAGTACATTTTGTACTTCAGATTCCGATATTGGTTCAGATTAATATAATTTTAATTGGCGCCACCACGTCAGACTCAAAAGCATTTGAAGGTCAAATTGAGAAGAAACTTTTAAGCGTAGATGACTAATATTTTTATAGTTTTGACAGCCGTTGAATCCGAATCAAATCCGGGCTTAGATCAAAGTTATTTCAAGCACAAATTTACAAAATTTGTAAAAAGTAAATTTTTGACTACATATTCTGATTCCATGACCACTGATTTAAATATATTAAAATGTGTTCTTACAGAGACACTTTTTCAAGTTTTGAGGGTTGCTGTATCCGAATATGAAATCAGTTTGACCTAATCGGGTTTAGATTACTAGAATTTTTGAGTTCTTATTCGAATTGTAATATACAATTTATTTTCAGATACAATATTAGTTTGCTTTTTTATCATGATATTTTATTTTTTGGAATTGTATCTTTAAAAATTGTAGCACGTTTGGATGGAGATACAATAGCTGCAAAGACGTCCCAATTACTACTTTAAAGAATCTCAAAACGTATTTTCTATACTAATGTTAATTATAGTGACATTTCTTTAACAATGATTTAATGCATTAGAAATAATTTTTCATAAAGATGTTTAATTTATAAAAATCATTAAATTAATTAACTGATACAAATATTTTGACATTGCAAATAATATTTTATGGGTTCTATGTTATTAAATCAAACGGATCCAATTTTCATGAATTTATGATGATTTTTTTTAATTTATGTTTTTGAAGGCTCTAATATGGCCTTATATCAGCAGTTTATGATGAATTTTATAATACTTTCGATATTTTATGAGGTTAAAGTCGAGGTATACGTCTAGGCTAAAATTGTAATTATGGGTTGAATTTGGTAGAAAATTTTTCTTTTAATTTTTCTAAATGATTTATTCTCCCACACGGAAAATTGTTTAATCTGAGCAATAAAAATAGTAAAGAACGCACAAATAATTCTGAATACTTGACCCAATTAACTTAGTTGGTAGTAAGGTAGTAATACTTAAAATAACCAACTTATTTCTTAGTTCGATAAAAAAAAGTAACCGTATATAGCAGAAAGTTAGTTGCCATAAGCAATTAAATAGCTAAGATAACCATTGTATGTTAGAGCAACTAATTATCTTTTCATTACACTAACAAATTAAATGATAAAACTCACTAATTTTATCTGTTAGAGCCACCATAAAAATTACAAAATTATTTTTTTCAATGGATGTTATTAACATGTTTGTTCAATTTATTTTATAAATTCTATTTTCTGATAAATTCACTTATTTAAAGCAATACGGTAGGGTAAAAGAACAATTTGTTCGAAAACATTTATTGAAATAATAGTTTATTATGCACGTATGATGGAAAATAGGCTGACCTTCTTTCCGTCCGTCGTAATTTTTCAGCATACGGAGGCAGAAATTACCATGTCTCATTTTGAGAATAGGACTGGAAAGTGACATATCCAGCCCGGCGGTGCTGAAATAATGTTGTCTTATATCGGATTTCGCAGTATAATGTAATTATGGTCACCAGGCTCCGTGGTTAATAGCCGTAAATGGAACAATTTTTATTTTTTTTTGTATAGTTTACATAACGTTTCAAGCCTATCGATTCATTAAACGTATTTACTATTAATTCTAGTTACAGTAGTTTTGTTATTTTAAGTTACCAAATAACAAACAAACAAGCACATAGATACCCGCATTAACTGTCACATACACACATACACATTTGTTTTGTTCTAAATTTATTTCACTAAGCACTAGATACATTTTACATAAGAAGTGAAAAGTATGATATTGCTCCCCGTAAATAGAGAAAGCAAGTAGTATTTTGCACTCAGTGTAAGGAAAAAGATTTTAATAACAAAAACGCATTTAAAATCAACAACAATCCAATAGTCCAGGTAACTCGAGAATCATATAATAAATCGTATTGCAAGAATCAAAGGAATTTTATTCGCTTTTACGAGAAAAATAAATGAAATAAATGATTCGTAAAAGTAAAATTCGGAAAAGTAAAAAAATCATCATAATTCTTTTATTCGGAATACATAAAATTATGAAATCGTCGGTATTTATGATTGTCATCAAAAAGAAATTACAAAATCAAACGGATTTTTGACTCGCGAAAAGCAAACTCTTAAATTCATTAGTATTTGTGCATTTCAGAAAGAAAAGCTCCTAAAGTTACCGGTATTTGCGATTCATAAAAACTAAAAATCCAAAAATCATTAGTACTTATGATTTACAATAAATATAATCAAAAAGCAAAAGGATTTGTGATTGTACGTGACAGAAAATTCTTAAATCACTTGGATTTAAGATTCGGTAAAGTTGAGAAACATAAAATCAAAATTGATTATGGATTCTTAAGGATTCTATTCATCGAAATGATTCGAGTACTTACAATCCTGATACGCATACGATAATTTAGCAAATAAACGTCTTAATTAATTAAATTTATATTTGTAAGTAATAAATAATACTTGTCCATATAATACCTAATGATTTCATTATTTTCTAAAAGTAATAATTGATTACAATGATTGTAAAAATTTAAGTTCTAACATGAATGTATGTTTCATATTCTAATAATTTCCAGAATAAAAGCAATTAAAATCAGAGTAATCTTGTATTTGCAAGATTGAACTTTTGAAACTAATTTCAGCGCACATTAACTATTTTGTTAAGAGATTGTAAGAAATGAAATTAATTGAGAACTAACAACTTCGCTCGCTAAGTAGTATTTTAATTGTAGCTGCATGACATATATGTGTTTCTATAAAATATATAACCGTAGATTATATAATTATTAAACCTTGAAATTTTCATTAATCATAATGCAATAGATTTAAAAAATGTTTCTCGTAAATAATCGCGCTTCATTGGATTTATCAGTGGTTTATCAACTTATTTATCAACTTAACCATTTTATAAAAAATTTTTGTATGATTAGTTTATAATGAAATCAATTGATGGATTTAGCTGTTTCTATTATTTTTTTTGTATAAATATCAAATAACGATTACTTCAGTAGGAGATAAAAATAGTAAGTAATTTTAAAAATTGATTTTATGTGCCCAAATTGATTCTCTTGAATAATCGAAAATTTCAACTAATTCGTTAAAAAAATCGTGAACATGACCTTTGTTCTTGAAAATTTTTTCATGTTCAGCTTAATGTAGTATAGCGATAATTTTGGCCATTCCCATTAATATTTTGTATGATTATCAAATTGTTGGTTTTGGTTGGACATGGTACCCTTATTTAGGAGTTTATTATAAACTCGTATGTCTAGTCGGTTTCCTCTCTGCTACGATCATATGGATAGGCAGGTTGGCTATATGGTAGTGTTATTATATCGATGACGCCGGACATTACTATCAAGTCCCTCTTTCGCTCGGAACTTAGACTTTTCATTTAATTTTAACAATAATTAATTATATAATTATTAAAAAATAATTAAGTGCTATCAGTGAAACTAATAATGGCTGTTAAGTGACATTGACGGAAGGTCAAAAATTAGTTGTAAAAGAAATTAAAACTCATGCAGGAGCAGTATCGATGTTAAACGATGTACATATGTTTTAATTGAACATATTTGCCCGAAAATTCTCTATATCCAGATATTAAAACAATTAGCTACTGAACTATCAGAAGATAGTATCAATTTTCGTAAAAATATTTAAATATACAATAATGCTTTAGCTTTGGCAAGCTTTGGAGTTAATTTTGACAAATTGTTTAGTATTGGACCGCAAATTCTCAGAATTTGTGGTCAAATATATTACAACGTTCTTGCTTTTGCACCCAAATGAAAATAAAGCTCGAAAATACGGACAATGTGTTATAGATAGTGAATTAGCTTCAGTTGTAAGAAAAAGATATAAAAATAATTCTGTTACAAAATTAAAGTTGTTAAGTAAACTAGGCAACTTATTGACAAATATTAACCCTTAGCTTAAAGCTTCTAAAATGATGTATGAAGTTGAAAAAGAAAAGATAGAGTGATGTACTAAAAGTGGTTGTATACCGACAACGATAACCATATTTGAAATGAAAAATTAGATAAAAATACATATAATGAAGCTACTTGCAGTGAAGTAGCGATGGTATTTGTAGGAAAAAATGAACTTTCTACTGCAGAACGTGATATTGTTATACATTCAAGATATGACAACCCAATTAGCATTTCTTTAATAAGTAAACACACTGATCATATGACTTATCCATTTATTTATCCAAATGGGGTATACGAATGGATGTCTAATATGAAATGCAAAAATAAACATAATAACATTTCAAATTTCAAATTTTATATTTACAGACTTTTTGTAAGAAATGGTTTTAATTCGTATCTTAATTTGGGAAAAGTTTCTCAATAGGCAGAAATTGATGTTTTTATAAAAGTTGAAATCACAAGATTACATTTTATAAAAAAATCAAGATATTTTAACAAGCGATTGTTATAAAGGAGTAATGGATTATTTACGACAAAAGAATGAAACTGAAAAGGTAAAAATCGGAAAAATGTTTATTCTTCCATCACATTTTATCGGCAGTCCAAGATTCTTAAAATAAAATTATATTAATTTAATGAGTTTAGTAAATCGTTATGGAAAGCCTGATTTATGTATGACAAGGCATGCAATCGAAACTGGAAAGAAACAACAGAGAATCTAGAGGAATATGAAACTGCAATTGACAGACCAGATATTGTTGTTAAAGTATTTCAACAAACAGTTAAAGAATTTAAAAAATTGGTAGTTAGAAGGTGCTTTAAGAAAATGTGTTGCTTATACTTATGTTATTGAATTTCAAGAACGACGTCTATCACACATGCACATGCTGTTACTTTTAGATGAAAATGATAAAATTAATAATCTTGGCAAAGTTGATGAACTTATAAATGCAGAAATTTCAAATGCAAATATTTATCCTCAATTACATAATATTATAGAACAATTTATGTTACACGGTCCTTGCGGAGTGCAGAATACAAGTTCTTCTTGTATGAATAAAGACACAAAAAATGTATGAAAAATTTTCCGTACAGATTTAATAACAGAACAACTTTTAATTCATCTGGTTATCCATCTTATAAACGAAGAAATTATGGTATGCAAATTAGTTATAAATATAAACATTATAAAAGATTGGCAGATAATCGATTTGTTGTTCCATATAACCCTCATGTGCTACTAAAATTTAATTGTCACATTAACGTAGAAGTATGTTCTATTGTACAATGCATAAAATATTTTTTTAAATATTGTTATAAAAGACATGACTGTGCATTTATTGAAATACGAGATGCTGATGTCAAATTTAATGGAAATTTTAACAATTCTGAAAATATTAAAAAAAATGAATATGACTACGATGAGATTAAGGGGTCAAGCCTGGGTTAAATGTTTTAAATAAATAAACAATTATTATTAGAATAAATCTTTTTTTAATTCTTCTTACAAATTTATTTTTTTTTTACATAATATATATATATATATATATATTATACTTTATATTTATCAATATAAAAAATGTTTATTATGCATTTTTAATCCTGGTTATTAAATTTATAATGATATTAAAAAATTGATCAATTTTTGCAGTTGCTGCAGGATATTGAAGCACTGAATGCATCTTTTAATGTCTAACAAGTCTTAAAATGTTCATGGAACATATGTTTACAGACTTATGTTTTTCTTTTTCTGAAAAAAAATTAATAACAATGTATTAAATATAAAAGTTGATAATAATAAGAAAAATAGTGAATGTTATGTACGTATACGTATATAACAATCACCTAAAACTTATCTTTTTGAAAATTGGGCAACATAAGTCCATAGAAATATATATTTTAAAATTTTTCCCAAAATTTCAAAGTGATTTATCAACCTGGCTCTGAAATATCCTGCGGCAAGTAAGCTAAAATGATAAAAAACCTTTAATGAGATAAATGCATTTTAAGTTTCACTTATTAGATTTAAAGTTTTACTTATTTTATAATTCTAATACCGTATTCTACCGTATATAATCTTAATAATATATATATATTTAATAGGTTTATAATGACTTTTTTCGGGTTTTATTAATATAATACTCAGTATATTTTTTTAATATACACGTATTATCTAAAATAACAGAAAATCAACTTCAAGAATCAGTTTCTTTATAAAAAGAGAAATAAAATTTTTTTAAACTACAAGAATACTTAGCTATTATTGAATATTTATGCATGATTATATGGATTTTAAAAAATATTTTGATAAAAAATCATATACTATATTATATGATTATAATTTTTATTATAAGCATTAAATTTAATTAAAAATATGTAAAGAATGCAGTAAAAACAAATACTGTTTGACAGTTGTGTACAATATTTCTTTCTCTCTCTCACATGACAAGTCTTCCATAAGATTATTGATTTTTCGGATAGCCTTGTCACGTGATAGAGAAAGAGAGAGGTATATATAGTGTTACAGCTGTTAATGGAAGTGTGCACCAGCCACACGTTTGTAGTTCAGTTTTGAGCTATTATAATATCAAGCAGAATTATATATTATATTATTAGTATCTAAATAAAATAAGTAAAAGAAACAAGTGGTTTATAAAACTGCATGAACAAATTATATCAGATAAGTATTTGCATAACCTTAAATTTATATTTTATTTATGTCAAGAAATTGATTCTTTATTTCTCCATTTCACCATAACCAATGTATCAACACATAGATATACATTATTTGCAGTATACGGATAAAATTATCAACAAGTGTTTTCTTATGTTCAGTGTATTTATGCTTAGTGTGATATTATGTGGTTGAAGTTATTTTATGTGTATTTGTGAAAGTGTTACAAACCTCAATATGCTCCAGTGGAATAAAAATCATCTTTTGCATAAGGTTTGACATCACACAAAGCTTTATAAACTTTGGACTCCAAAAAAAAAAAAGTTGGAGTCAAAAATAAAAATAAAAATAAAAACAAAAATAAAGTTTGGAGTCTCCATCTCCAATATAATTAGCATATTTTATGCCATAAAGTGATTTAGATCTTTGAAACATTTCTACAAATCCATCTACTTCGATCTTGCCAGAACTACCAGTGTGGTTGGCAGAGCAATTAGTTTGATGTACATTGTACCATTCTCTATATTCTTCTGTGTCTTCTTCTGGTCGCAGTTCACATGCTCTGCAAAAAGATTGCTTTGGAGAAACGTCAATTCCTTTTCCATTCTCATACAGTATCAAACTTGCAACACCTTCAAGAGAATTGAATCCTCACTTCCTCCAAGAACCATCACCTGATACACTTATATGGCAATTCTGAATCGTTGAAACATATATTTGCTCGACAGCTGCTTTCATAGACTCTTTACCAACTTCTTTACAAACATTTTCTATCTCTGTATTAATAATGTCCATAATTACTGTGAGACTCGGCAAATCCATATTTCCACAAAAAGTAACTAAACCAGCATGCCCATGACCAAGAGTTCTCATTGTGTACACTATACGTCAATTTATTTCATAGGCATTACTTTTTTCCCAACTTTTCTGCTCGAATCAATAACAAATACCTTATAACAGTTTGTACATGTTATTGTTATTTTATTTCCCAAACCTCTCGCATCAACTTCAGAAAATTTAACTGTACCATGACAATTATGACAAACTAAAAATTCTTCTAATATGGGGAAAAGTAGTGATATATCTATAATTCTATTTTGTGTGCTACTTTCTTCAATGGTATCAGTTTTTAACTTTTTACTTGATCTGGATTGTAGCTTTGGTGTTGTGAATTCCATCGATGTTGATGGAAGTGCATCGTAGTTGGTTCTTACTGATGTTGATAATTTTTTTATGAGCAGATGCATTTTTTTACTGCTCTTTTTTTGTATAAATGTATAATTAATTTTTTAAAACTAATACAATTTAAAGTCAAAAATATACTTTTAATTTAAAATCCACTTAGTATTTACTAAAATAATGTAAATACTTTATCAACGCAGAAAATATTTACTTTAAATAGAACTATACGTATTTGTGCAGTGTCTTAGAGTAAAAGGAATCATTTATTTATTAACTGTTAAATTTGAATCGTATGGTAAAGTAGATTTCTACTTTACCAAACTCTACGCTTGATAGTTGCTTCGTTTAATATACTTGTATGTAAACGTCTAAAACCTCGCAATTATTATTTTAGTTAAATTAAAATAAAATGTTTTTTTTGCAAAAATAATTTTAGAGAAAAAATGTCCATTAATGCTTACTTTATTCAATTATAACTTGCGAAAAATTTTTTTTTTAAATTTTGGGATAAAGGGCTTGACCCCTTAAGCAGTATATTAACACAAGATATCTCTGACTGCTAGAAAATATGCACAGATTATTAAAATATGCGTTGCACGAAATGTCACATTTCATATTACGATTAGCTATTCATAATGAATGCGAGCAGGATATTTACTTTAAAGAAGGTAAAGAAGAAGAAATAAAAAATCAAAATGTAGAAACTACATTAACTAAAAAAAATAGATACTGAAGCACGCAATTATTTATATTCCGACATATCAATCCATTATGTATTTAATAATAAGTTAAGAACATGGAATAAAAGAAAAAAAACAAATAAACCTATAATAAGTTTAATGTATTTTTTAATCCAAATGATCGTGAAAGATAGTTTATTAGATTGTTACTTTTACATGTCAAAGGTGTAACTTCATTCACAGATTTACGTAATGTTGATAGTGTAATATATCCTACATTTTATGAAGCTGCTATAGCTAAGCATTTAGTTAATGAGGATCAAGAGTGGAATAGATGTTTAGAGGAAGCAACGCAATTATAGTTTCCTACTGCTCTTTGTCAAGTATATGCATTTATTTGTATTTTGCACAATCCTATAAACGTAAGATATTTATATAAAAAATATGAACACTTGTTTTATTATTGAAAATTAGAGAAAACCATTGGTGAAAACTTAGCATTAAACGCAATTGATAAAAATTTACAAATTCATGGATATTCTTTAAATGATTTTAATTTTTTGTAATGCGTCTATACAAGAAAATGATAATACATCATCTTTCTACGACAAAAGTAACACGTTTAATGAATTAGAATTTTAAGTAAATTCATAAGAAGATCAACCAAAAAATATTTACAATTATGTTTTGAAATGTTTAAAATATAAAAGAAAAATTGCATTTTTATTGATTGACTCGCAGGGAGTGACAAAAGTTACTTAATTAACGTTTTACTAAACTATTTGTAATTATCAGGTACAGCATTTTTATGCATTACTTGGACAGGTAGTGCAGCCAACGTATTACAAAACGGTAAAACAGTGCACGCATCATTTAAATTACCACTTAATAGAACAAAATAAACAACATGTAATATAAAATCTAATTCAAAGGATAGTAAACATTTAAAAGAAGTTAAAATTAAATATGAAACTAGCCATATTACCTCGGTCGCTAACGCTCCCTCGGTTGAATCACATTTTTGAGGCTAGACGTTGATTATAAAGTGTAGTCTTAAATTTATTATTAGTTTATAACAAATAAATTTTAAACGATTTTGATACAATTGTTTTATTTTATTTTCAAACCAATATTTTCATGTGCTTTAAACTATTAATTAAAATTTGTTTTTATATTATTAAAACAAATAAAAATAAATTATAAAATATTTTATTTTAAAAATTGTATACAATTTATTCCTTTTACTTATCATGATATTTAACTATAACAGTTTATTTTCGAATGTTGGTTCGTATTATTTTCTCTCTGCATTTACAGGCTTGAGACTGTCATATAATGAACGTAAATATAATGTGTATTAAAAGTATCAAATATTTGATTTTCTAACATATATATATTTCAAAATTATGTATGGTATAATACGTAAATATTTTAAAATTGATAAAAATATACGTTCCAATATGGCTGCATTAAAAATAAAATAAATAATATAATATGGCATCTCATATATTCGTATTTATTTTATATATTTTGTAATTTTTTGTTTCATTAATATCTAAACAAAGTTCTATAATAATATCACTTTTTGCAGACAATGAATTTTAAATTTGTTTATTTCTTCAGTATTTTAGTAAAAAAATGTCTCTTGATGCAGACTATGAATTTTAAATTTGTTTATTTCTTTAGTATTTTAGTAAAAAAATGTCTCTTGATGCAGACAATGAATTTTAATTTCGTTTATTACTTCAGTATTTTAGTAAAAAAATGTCTCTTGATGCAGACGATGAATTTTAAATTATTGTTTATTACTTCAGTATTTTAGTAAAAAAATGTCGTTTGATGCAGACAATGAATTTTAAATTTGTTTATTTCTTCAGTATTTTAGTAAAAAAATGTCGCTTGATGCAGACAGTTGATTATTTTAAAATTTATATATTTCATAAATAATTTTGCCAATAAAATGTCACTTAATGCAGACAACTAATATTTTAATATTTGTTTATTTTTTAAGTAATGATATATTGAAATGTTGCTTGATGTAAATAGTGTATACTTGAAAAATATTCTTTATTATACGTAATTTTATCTACAAATTTTGTCTGATGCTTATATCTTATTATTTTATAATTCGTTTGCCTAATAAGTCGACCTTAAATTTATTTTTAAAAATAAAAAAAAAACTATTTAAGTATCTAAAACTTCAGAAAAAACTATATTCGTTGTATATATTATTACATTATTATTTACATTACTCTCATTTATATTATGTATATCTCCTTCTGTATTAGTCAGTATCATTGTTGATTTCGAAAATTTTATTTTTAGATTTTTTTCATCTGTAACTCTTGATAATGCAACATATAATTGACCATGACTAAATACAGGTCTTGGTAAATATAGACCTACTTTTTTAAATGATTGACCTTGTGCTTTATTTATGGTCATAGCGAAATTTGGTCTAATAGGAAATTGTCGTCTAACCATATTGAAAGGTATATCATCCTTTGATGGGCATAAACCTATTCTTGGAATCATCACAATTTGTCCTGAATTTTTCCATGTTATAATTTCTCCATATATAGTGTACTGTTTTAATTCTGGTAATCATGAGCCTGGTACCATTACATAAACCTCCATCTAAATGCAAATTCCTAAGTAACATAACGATCATTCCTTCTTTTAATGCTAATTTATGCGGTGGTAAACCATTTGGTATTAATGAATTTATAAAATCTATCGTTATTGTATCATCTAACTTATTATTTTCATCATTAGTAATACTATCAATGCTTAAATATATCTTACCGTCACCTTCAATTCTTTCAATTATTTCGTTATTAATCGCTAAAACATCACTATTTATAGGTGAAAGAATTACTTTGTCTTTAAGAGTATGTAAATCATCAATATTTATTTTATTACCAAAAATATCATCTATCAAATTATTAAATGTAATAAATTCTGAAGGAATTTTTATAACGTTATTATCAATTTCAAATTTTGTAATATTTTTATTTTCTCCGATATTTAATAACCACGTTTTAAACATACTGTTTGAATTGACCAATCTTAAATTATTATTTAATGTAAGTTTCTGAAATAATTGCCATAAAGAACTACTTTTTACACATGATTCTAATATTTGAGTTCTATTTCCGTATCGAACTATAGGAAGTCTTTGTCGAAAATCGCCAGATGTTACTAATATTTTACCACCAAACGGTTTATTATTTCGACATAAATCTCTGAAAAAAGTATCTATAGCTTCTAATGCATATTTACAAGTCATTAATATTTCATCCCAAATTAGTAATTTAATATTTTTTAAAATTTGACCTATTTGTAAATTTGGTGAAATGTTGCATGTTGATTGTTCGTTTAAATTAAATGGTATTTTAAATGTTGAATGGATAGTTTTACCACCTATTAATAAATTTGCTGCAATACCAGTCCAAGCAACTGCTAACTCTGGTATTTTGTTTAATTTCACAAATCTTATAATAGCATTTAATAAATAACTTTTTCCACTACCACCAGGACCATCTATAACTGCTTCTACTATTGTATCAAATATTGTTTTTTGTTCCAATGTTAAAGATTTTAACAATATTTCTATGTCATTACCTTCATTTGCAATAATATCATTATAAAACATATCATTATGATTTTCATTATCAATATAATCAATATTAGGTAAATTAAATTGTTGCAATGTTAAATTATGTTTTGATAAAACGTTGTCTATAATTTTTAAAGTCTTTTGTTCTCCTAAAATTTCAGGTAATTTAGGAACACAGAAATGTTTTTTATACTTATTATAAAGTTTCAAGGCATCAAAATTGTGATCAAATGAAAGCGAAAAGTTCACATAGTGCCTGTGGAAATTGAAAATTACAATTTTCTTCTAAACATTTATCCCATTCATTATCAGTAATGATTAAACCTCTAACTATACATGCTTCATAAAATGTATCATAAACAACGCCTTCGTATGAGCGTATATCTTTAAAAGATTCGGCTTCACGTACATGAAGTAATAATAATCTAAGAAAAAATCGTTCTCGATCTTTAGGATTTACATGAAACATTCTGACTAGAATGGGTTTATTAAACTTTTTTCGCTTACTTACTTTTACTTACTTACTTTTTTTGCATACTTTACACAAAAAAAATTAAGTGTACATGCCTTTATGCTTAAATTTGCAAAAAATATTCTCACCTCCTGAAGACGATATCCAGGTGGTCAGGGTAACCTCCAAGTTATGCTGACATCGTCCGCAGGGAAGTATACATGCCTTTCTGCTTAAATTTGAAAAAAATATTGTCACTTCTTGAAGACGACACTTCTTGTGCTTTTTACGAGAAAAAAAATCTCTTCAATGTGCTGAAAAAGTCTTTTAGAAATTTATTTCCAAAAACCTTTTCGGTTCATATTGAGGAGTAGATAAAACTGAAGTTAAAAAATCTTGGATCGTTACGATAGCTTATTTATTTTTGTTGCAAACACGCCCGCCAGTTTAGAAAAAATGAGAAAACGAAAACTCGAGAAAAAGCGGTTTAAAGTTTATGAACTGTAAAAATTTTAATTTTCGACTACTTATGGAAATGATTCGTTAATCAGCTATTCCTGCGTCATACAATAGACCTTCAGCTTCCTCATGGAACTCATTTTGTTGAAGTTGTTCAAGTCTACGGGCCGTACGAGCTTCCTTACTGGAAAGAGACGAACGTCGTCTTTCTCGTTCAATCCGTTGTATATCGACATTATCCGCAAACATTTTACATTGCTGGCCAATTTTCAAATTGAGTAATTGCATGGTATGCAGAAATGCTGAATATCCTTCATTGAACATTCCTGCAGCCATATACGCAGCAATTTCTACGATTTTTTCACTAGAACTGAGATGTATCAGAGTTATGCGAGAGACAGTAGAGTTGAACGATTCGTTCGAATTTTGCGTGTGTACGTGTCCCACGCACTCATTTTTTGTCACAGGGTAATCATCACCATATGGATTCATTTTTACAATACCATTGAAAGTTTTCGAATCACCGTCGCCGATGTAATTCGTATACTTTCCTCCAAAATTTTCAACAGATCTCAAAAACATCTCCACGATTGAATCTACCTCCATCTTCCATGCTGAACCATCGTGATCTGAAGAGCATGATTCTTTATGATCATTATACCATTCTTCAAATTCTTCTTCGTACAATATATTCTTTTGTAAAGTACATGAATGACAATATGCACTTTTTACAATAAGGTTGACTACTTTGCCAGAGTAATATACAATGAGCGTTGTAACACCAAACAATGAAGTAAAACCTCGTTTTTTCCAGGATCCATCGCCAGAAACTTTCAAACAGTCAGCAGATCTATCATATTGTATATTTTTTTCTTTCTCTTCTTTGACAGCTTTTTCACAAACGCTTTTGAACATTGATTTTGACGCTGTATATAAATTCTGCACAATTTGATCATACGTTGATTTTGCTAAACCTTGACATATATCCATAAGTCCATAAAACACATTGATACCTTCTCGTCCAACACCGAAAAGCCTCATAACAAAAACAATTTGTCTATTTATTTCGAATCCAGGGTTTATAAACGGTCCTGAATTTATTTCTCTATGTCCACATCTACACGATAATACAGTTTTGAAACCTAAGCCTCGATGTCCACTCTCTGAAACTTGTATATTTTGTTTGCAAGATCTGCAAATTACGATATCAGAAATTGCAAAAAATACTGTGATAAACTCGATTATTCGATAGCATTGAGTTGGATGCACAATGATGTTCTCGGTGCTAGCGGTGGCTAAGTTTCTCTCAGTACTACTTGTGTTGCACTCTGTATCGTCTGATTCTATTGTGAATTGATTACTATGGAATTTTCGTTTCCGTGGTTTTGCAGCACGATTGCTACTCGATTTGTCACTTTTCGGTTAACTACACATGATTATATTGAAACGCACTCGGCAATAGTCGGAGCAGAACTAAACGTTACGCCACAAACAGCTCTATAAGAAGCAGGTACACACAGATTATATACCGATGACACATACTAAGGTTCAAAAGACGCTTCTATGAAAGCAAAATATTATTTCGAACAGCTGCTGAACTTTTTCAGGTATATAGTTTCGAGTTTAGTGACGAGGGGAGGAGCGCGCGCATTTCAGTCTGACCGAGCACTGGCACTTGCTCGATGCCCGACTCTATAACTTCGTATATATGTTCTTATACATATAAGGAATATATTTAAGCAATAAAAAAAATCGATTTTTTGAACGTTCAGGATACCCCCTTAAGTCAGTGTACAGAAACTCCTTACGATGGCCCGCCGCCTTTCGACGGTTAGCCTATAGCCGTAATCCTCGGTGGGGATATGGCGGTGTTTAGCTCTCCGCCGTCTTCCGGCATAACATAAGCGGTATCCGGGTCAATCATGCTTTACCCGTCAAGTCTGCTTACAACCACATACCACGCAGACTCCTGGGACACGCCGTCGTTTCACATTGACACAGAGTTACGCCAACGTGGGGCTCGTATCCAGTCCCCGCGTACCAAAGTAAAGTCATATTGGTCCAACTGTCGACAAACACATCTCCCTATTACTCCCCAGATCCTCGGGAAGGTTTTGCGGTAGGTGGCCTAACGTTCGAAAGAATGCAATTTGTAGAAGAAATTCTTTGCATTCCGTGATGTGTCGGAACCCTCTGTTCTCGTCGTTCACACGAGGCCGTTCAAGTCAAGGGTTCTGAGGTTTCTCTTAATCAGGTTCGAACAGGGGATTCCGGATTTGGGGATGCCTTTTAAGCTCGATGTACAGACTGGAGATCCTGATGAGACAGTCTGACCAGCTTCACTGTACACGGCTTCACACTGGATGCCAGGGAAGTGGCCTCTTTCTTAAAACCCTTATAATTTCCCTTTCATTCCAATTTGGTGTTAGTGGAGTTACGTCGCAATTATCGCTGTCACCGTCCTCGGAGTTCCGATCTGAGGGGATAACGTATTCTCGAGCGAATTTGTTAAGCGCCCGATAGATCTCTATGCGGTCAACCAACACCGAAGGGTCACATGGCCATGAATGGCCATACCTGTGAACCTCATCAATGAGTGGTTGTCTGTTCTTGGCTACACGGGGCCAGTCAAAGAGAATATGGTTAGAAGTTTGCTCGTCACCACAGTTACATCTCCGATCTTCGCTTTTACCGAAACGGTACAGGTAAGACTTAAAAGACCCATGTTCCGTTAGGAACTGCGATGTGTAGTGGTTTGGCCTTCACCAACTATTTCTAGTCCTGTCATGTAAAGAGCGGATGAACTTGCGCGTGGTTGACCCCTTTTCGGTAGATTCCCATCTCTGTTGCCACTCGTTCAAAAGTTCATCATGAACTTTTCTTTCGGCTTCAGAGATGTCACTTTTCAGTGTTCTACTCTCGGGGTCCATTTTGATACGCAGGTCGTTCACGAGGACGGATCTGCTACGCCTGATATGGTAATGAGCTACTCTTTCCTTCAACACTAGGTCGATGGGCACAGCTGCAGAGATCACCTGCAGTGCCTCATGGGATACAGTGTTGTACGCTTTCGAAAGCCAGATCAGAGTACACCTTTGCAAAGATGCAAGCTTCTTCTTACCGGTAGAATCAACACCGTTTCACCACCCAGCAGTTGCATGCGCAACTATGGGGGTAAAAAGGCACTTATACACCAGGCTGAGGGATCTATTTTTCATCCCCCAATTCGCGCCAGAGATCTGTGATAAGCGACCAAGAAGATCTACCACTTAAATTCGATGATTTGGATGTGCTTCGTTACTCCGAACCTTTCCTGAAAGGTTACACCAAGGTACTTCATATTCTTTAGCATTTTGATCGTTTGTCCCTTAAGCTGAATCAATAATATCAATCCCGATTTCGGAATTGATACGTCGAGTTTGTGTTGTTCGCACCAGGTTTCAACTATATTCATCATCCTTTGTCCCTGTTCTTGGACTAAGGTGATTATGTACGCTATTGCGTTGTAACCATTGCTATGAAGCTCCCGAAGTAAGGTGTCGTAATCGAGATTCCATCCGAATGAGCCGAAAATCGATCCCTGGGGGCATCCTTTGCTTACCTTCTTTCTGGCCTCTTCGAAGTCTGCTTTGATACAGACTTCTCTGTCCTGAAGGTAGTTGGATAGAAAATTAAACAAACTTGCTGGGCACCTTTGACTCTTAAGTTCTCCGAGGAGGCTCGGCCACCACAAGTTGTCGAATGCCCCTGAGATGTCTAGGGGAAAGGCCATCTCATATGTACTTTCACTGCATTAGACTAGTTGCCTGAGTCTCATGATGGCATCCTCCATCGACAATCCGGATTTGAATCCGAATTGATCTCCGGATGTTTGGATACCTGTAGGCCCTGGCTCGTCCTATTGCTGGTCTTTAAGCCTTCTTATGATGAGACGCTCAAGGGTTTTACCCATGACGCTGAGCAGGCAAATCGGTCTATAAGACTTCGTGTCCTGCTCGTCTCTATCAGAGGATTTAAGTAAAGTGATGAGCATTCCTTCCTTCCATCTCCTGGAAAAGACACCATACCTCAAACAGGCATTGAATAATTTGTCGATCTCGTCTAGCAGTGGAGTTGACTTTTTGAGCACTTCTACTTCCACTCTGTCTGTGCCTGGACTCTTACCGTTCTTGTTCTCAAAGATTGCTTGAACTATTTCAAGCCTGGTGAAGGGTGGTGTCTCCTGGGAGTCTAATCCTCCGAGACAGGTTTTACGTTTTTCGACGTGAAAGTCTGTCACCTTCGATATGTGATCGTCTGGCACCAGAGTGTGTAGTAGAGCGTCACAGGTCTCTTTCCAAGTCATTGTGGATCCTTTAGCTCCTATTACAGTGTTGAGAGCCTTCATAGTTCGTACTTTGCCTGAAGCAAGTCATAAGTTGCTGTAATCGTTGGTAAACAACGACCAGCCGATCGGTCGCTCTCTCTCTTTCTCTAACTCTCGCTGCGGTGTAGGACGAATAGTCCGTTCGCCCGTGCACCGAGGTTGTGTGTCTGCAGGTCGCTTCACGGTGTTGCACCACTCACTGCAAATGCAGGATCGGCCTGCAGTCGTAATACACACACGAAAACGCACGGTAAAATACCGCACAACGAAGCTGAACACGGAACGCGGGGCGATTACACCTGTCGCGTAACAAGGCGGCTATATCTCTTTTCAGCGCGCGTGAATCTCCCCCTCACCTCTCTAATCAAGTGCGCGCGCGAAGTCGACTTTGCCGTGTAGCCATGACGAACCAAGCCGAGCCGAATCTTGCCGGCCCGAGCCGATGCGAACATTACGATACTGTTCGCTCGTGTTGCTCGAACTCGTCAAACGGTAAGGTAAATAATACCTTACCGTTACAACTGTTAAAGCATGATCTTAAATTTTTTAACAGTTGGATTACTTAAATGTACATTCAGCACATTTTCTTTTACTTACAGAATTTAATTAAATAGCACTATTGTTAAGGGGGTTCCATACTCAATTTTTGATGATTAATTAATAAAAAAGTAGAATAGTATGTGAAAAAATAAGAGAAGAGGCGCCTTCGTTTTGTCGATAATCTAAATGTGTGCTGATTTTTAAATTAAAATATTATTGCGTTTTCGAGAAAAGTCTTACCAAAAATATCACATCTTTTCACCTCATTGAGATTAAGTTCACATTTTTGGTAAGACTTTTCTCAAAAACGCAATACAATTTTAATTTGAAATTCAGCACACAGTTAGATTATTAATAAACGAAGGCGCCTCTTCTCTTACTTTTTCACATACTGTTTTATTTAAAAATTTGTTACTAATAATCGCGATTGCCGATAAGGTAGGGAGGATAAATATTGACTATGGCACCTCGTTAAGTAATGTTATTAAATCATTTGATTTAATGGCCCTTCGAAAGATATTAAACATTAATCCTTCATTAATATTATAACGTCAAAGTGAGGCTTGCAATTTCCAATTACTGTTTTATCATCTTAAATTATATATATTTTTCAAAAACATGATTATTCGAAAATAGTAGTTTTACACGCTAAGATGAAAAAGTTTACGGACGAGGCGCGAACATTACTTTTCGAGAGAGTATCCGTAAAGTTCTTAGCAATTTCAATACAATTTTTTTTTCGTACACGTGTTCGTAAAGTCGCACTTTACGTCCGCAAAATAGTACGTAAAGTCATACTTCACGGATACGCTATCGATAAAATGTTTACGAAAAAAATAACATTCGAAAAAAATGTTTTCAAAAAAAAGGTTCTTCGAAAAAAATTGTTTCGAAAAATTGGTTTTTGAAAAAATGGTCCTTCGAAAAAGCTGTCGTTTGAAAAAGTAATATTCGAAAAAGTTTCCGTCGAAAAAACGTTTTTCGAAAAAATGTATTTGAAACAAAATCCGAATTTTTGTTGGAGAACATTTTTTAGATGTAAGTTTTGGAAGAAGTTTTTGAAACAAAATTTTGTCCAGGACTCCCTTTATAAAAATTTTTTTCCGAAAACTGTTTTTTATGACTCAAAAATCCAAATATTCAGCTACCTTTGATAGCAAAAAACACTCCTTGACATTATCTAATGATACTGCAGCCGTTTTTGTAGTTTGATTTGACTTTTAGTATTATACAACTTTTAGTCTTTCAAAAGATTTATTATATTTTTCATTTTTTTAAATAATTGATATACTTGTATATTTTTCGTATTTATTTTTAATTGTATATATAGGAGCCGATTTTCAACGATATTTTAATGATTTCCAGCGCAAATATTAATAGTAATTTATTTTAATATTTTTTCTTATTTATTTATTTATTTATTTATTTATATATTTATTTATTTATTTATTCATTTATTTATTTATTCATTCATTTATTCATTTATACATTCATTCATTCATTAATTCATTATTCCACATACATCATATAAAAAATACATAAAATATACAATATGATAAACGAATTTATTGATCACAAATTGCATTGAATCACAAAATGCTTTATATGGCAATATTCTGACGTTTAAGACATTAGTTCTATGTAAGTGCGATAGGGGGCTACCTGTTAATATGTGGCAATTACTAAAGTTTGCTATCGGTAGGGCATATATACTCCATGTCTTCCTCGTCGGAATAGAGCTGTTTTTCAAAATTTTTATATTATATCATTCATCTATATCTAAAGACGAGTTGCCTGGACTCTACTGATGAGCCCACCAGGCATACTTAGGACGAAATACAATAAATTTCCTTTTCCTTTATTTCTTTATTTTCCCGTTTTTTTAATTTTATACTGCAATCAATTAAATTTTTTATTTTGACTTAACTTGTCTTGGTCTTTTTTCAAACACTCATCCTGTGAGGTATTTAAAGTGGCTGGTATTAATACAGTCCGCCTTACTGAGTTGTGAGGAATAGTCTTTGGCATGTGGAGATTAATAAATTCGTTTATCATATAACTTAAAGTGTAAACAAGCAATAGTCACAAATTTTTCCGATAGTTGAAAAAATTCATATAAATATACAAAATCATACACACAACATTCGCAGGCTGTTACAGTACAGCAATTATCTTACAACAATAGCCCATTACAACTCGTCGAATCCTTCAGAGAAAAATATTATTCTCTGTTCGTAGGTCCGGATTACAATCTTAAAACTAAAAAACAATGTTGGTTAACTTCGCTGTGATATCACAGCAATAGCTTCCGACCATACTATCATTCATCCTTTTTCATTCATTCATAATTGGTTTTTTGACGCTACAATTCCATACCGGACTTCCAGACATGTATCGCATCATCACAAAACCCATTCATTCACACTTACATTGGTTATAGAGGTCTATCTGACTCCCATAACCGAACTTTTAACATTTTTATATATTGTTTAAGTATTAATAATTATATTATAATCTGTCTATTAACAATGATAACAGCCTTGTTTTAGTAGATTTGATTAAATACTTATTATTATTCTATTATTTGTATTTTTGCATTTTATTTTTACTTTTTTTACTTTTTTATATAAAATAAAAAAATATTAAAGAAAAATAAAATTTATATTTTGTAAATTTTTTCGAAGGTCTTGTTTTACCAATACCTTACTAACATTGATCTCGCTGTCGTATACGTTTCTGTTGATGCATTTTTGTTTCTGGCAAATATTATTTATTCCATGCTATTTAGTCTTGCAGGACATGTAAGTCCAACTTACAGTACAGGTTACTCTATAGTGTGGAAACATTGTTCTGTGTTGTAATGCTGAGTCACATTTGCAGATTGATGTAAAAATAATATCATCTATTACTACAACATCTTTGTGAGGCGGTTGATGTTTTTCAGACTACATGGAGTTTGCGAAACTCTGAATTCCTCTTATTTCTCTGTTAAAGTAGAACATGACTTTGTTTGATCCTAGATAATTAATGTCTCCATAGGTCATCCTATGATTATTTATTTGTAGTATTTTCTGTCCTGGTGCTTCATCTGCTTGCTTTTTTCTAGCACTTCTGTTATTTGTTTCAGCCATTTCATTAATCTTATTAAAAACCATTTCTATTGGCTTATATCTTTCAGTTGTTAAATCAATTTTTTTTCTATGCTAAGTGTTTCTTTTTTAAATTTTATAATTTTTATGTCTGTTTTATTTGTCTCTGTTTCTTGTAAATATATATGGGGTATTCCACGTGAAGTGGTCCGATCAAAATTTTAAAATGCCCCAAATTTTGGGTACACATTGCAAATGTTTTTCAGAAAACAGAAAAAAATTTTTAGGTACTGGAATTTATTAGTTCAAAAGTTATTCTAACCTCAAAAAGTGAATTTTTTCCAGTTTTTTTCAACACCAGCTGGGTTCATCGCTATTTAACTCAAAATCTATCAACTTTTACTATAGAACATTATATGTAACATTCGTTGCTAATTATGTCTAGAATTTATCCTTCTGGGTTAGAATTTCTAATTTCAAGGTAAATGTTAGATAAACTACATGTCAATATTTAACTTGAAAAAAATCTAACTTCGCCACAATTGATTTTTTTATCCAAAAGTCCAAAAGAAAGCTTGGAGCAATACCTTTCAAATGGTCTGTAGCATTTTTATGGCCTTGAATTCTGCAAAAAGTTATGATAATTTAAAGAAAGACAAAAAATTCACAAAAATTAACATGGTATTTCCCATTTAAATTTTTAAAAAAATTTCGTCTTTCTTTAAATTATCATAACTTTTTGCAGAATTGAAGGCCATAAAAATGCTACAGATCATTTGAAAGGTATTGCTCCAAGCTTTCTTTTGGACTTTTGGATAAAAAAATCAATTGTGGCGAAGTTAGATTTTTTTCAAGTTGAATATTGACATGTAGTTTATCTATCATTTACCTTGAAATTGGAAATTCTAACCCATAAGGATAAAATCTAGACATAATTAGCAACGAATGTTACATATAATGTTCTATAGTAAAAGTTGATAGATTTTGAGTTAAATAGCGATGAACCCAGCTGGTGTTGAAAAAAACTGGAAAAAGTTCACTTTTTGAGGTTAGAATAACTTTTGAACTAATAAATTCCAGTACCTAAAAATTTTTTTCTGTATTCTGAAAAACATTTGCAATGTGTACCCAAAATTTGGCGCATTTTAAAATTTTGATCGGACCACTTCACGTGGAATACCCCATATACATCATTTCTTTGGTTAGTCTATCTATTTTTACTACGATTTTTGAGTATAGAGTGATCATTTTGGAGTAGTTAAAATTCGATAAACGGCGATGTCGCCTATTATTATAATATTTACAGTTACCATTTGCGCATATATAAGTTCTTATATCAAGTATTATGTTCTCGTGTTGTTCTAAGTCATTTATGGAAAATCTACCTATTTTCAAGAGATCTTTTATTCTTGTTCTGTTGTTGACATTTCTGATATTTTGTTTGCAGTCTATATTCGAATCTTTATTAGTACTAGCCATTTTTTGTTATCCAAACTTTTATTTTGATTATATTTAATTTTTTACTCATATCAAGTGTCTTTCCTTCATTTGGTAAAGAATTAAAAGCACTGATTACAATTATATAATTGTCTTTTCTACTGACATTTTTGTGATACTTGGATTGTAATATAAGCTTTTTTCTTGTTTTACTTGAAGAGTTTATATATTGATTCTTTAAACTATTGTAATAATACTGAAGACATTCAAAAGTAAATAATGTCTGTAAATTTAAAGGAGTTTCTTTTTGGAATATATTCTTGTTCATTATTTTTAATATTTTCGTTTGCACAGATTGTAACAGTTGTAGTTTATTTTGATATGCTCCATCTCATGCAATTATACCGTAACTTATCATACTGTGAAACAGTGCATAGTACACAATTTTTAGTGAATATGTATCTATAAATTTCACTATTTTACGAAAACTAAAAGTGAGATACCTAATCCTACTTATAAGATACTCAATATGATCACTCCATCTCATATTTGTATCAAAAATTATTCCTAAATATTTTGTTTCAGTTGCTCTATTGAGTAGTTCATTGTTAATTTTAATACCTATATTGTCTGGTATACTATCTATATAATTGCTATAAGTAATGTATACTGTTTTTTGAACATTTAAAGTTAATTTATTTAGTCTTAACCAAGTAGAGACATCTTCTAAATGTGTATTCATTTTTATTCCTACTTCTTTCCATGTTTCCCCTGTTGCTATAACAGCAGTATCATCAGTACAAGACATTGTTGTGTTTACTGGCATTTTAGTTAATAAATCTTTTACATATAATATAAAAAGGAAAGGCCCAAGTATTGTTCCTTGCGATGCTCCTGTTTTAATTATTTGATATTCAATTTCGTGGTTACCAATTCTTAACTTATGCTTTCTGTCATTATGGTCACTTTTTATTAATTTGTGGACTTTTGCCAATTCTAGGAAACTAATAGCAATTGGTTTACTTTGATATAGTTTTTCATATATTGTTTTAAATATAAGACTTAGTGCATCTTGAGTTCCTTTACTCTTGATGAATCCAAATTGCTTTTCGCTTATTATTTCCTGTTGCTTATGAAATCAATGATTCTAATATGTACTATTTTTACAAAAATTTTGGCGATATTAGATATTAAAGATATGGGTCTGTAATTACTCATTTTATTTTGCTTTTCTGCTTTATATATTGGAATAACTTCAGCTGATTTAAATTGTTCTGGCCAAATTGATGTTTCTATACAAAAATTAACACGTAAACTAAAGTATCAGCTACAATTGTGGCTATTGTTTTTAAAGTTTTTGCAATTATCTTGTCAACTCCGCCATTTTTTGGTTTTAGATCATTTATTATATTTAAGATTTCTATTTTATTTGTAGCTTTTAAGAAGATTGTTTTGGATTGCTTTTAGTTAATTCTAAATTTCTCATATTTGGCTTTGTAATTTTATTACTTAATGTTTCTCCTAGTGTGTAAAAATATTTATTCATTTTATTTACTATTTCACTTTCTTCTTTAATTATAGTATTGTCTTCTATTTTCAGTTGTTTTATGTTAGTAGCATTTTTGCCTTTGTTTCTACCAATTTTGTTATTTATACAGTTCCATAGTTTCTTTGGTTCATGTCTATTTGCTTTTATAGTTATTTTGTTATAATTAGTTTTTGCTTCTTCTGCATATGTTTTTGTAGTTGTTACTTTTCTATACATTTTTGCTTTTGCATTTCTATTAATTCTTTTTGAATTTGATTTTTTTCTTGTAACTCTGTAATTAGTTCTTTCAATAAGATGTTTTCTTTTATTAGATGTTCGATTTCATTGTCTTTATTTCCTGTAGTTGCATTTTGTTTCTCAACTATTTTATAATGCAATTCTTGCAATAAGTCTTCTCTAAATTCTTCTGTCTTGTTTAGTTTAACAGCAGCAGTCACTTTTTAGCCACATCACTTAACAGATGTTGATCTGATTGTAAGGTTATGTCTTTAAGTCCGTGATATGGACAGATTATTAGGTTACACCCACACATTTATGATTTTTTATTTTTTCAAAATCACTTCTGTGGTATACACTTTCACAAATGATGCATATCACTGTTTTCATATTTTCCATTTTTAAAATTTTTTTCTATGATTGATATAATGCGTATACACTTATTTATAATTTATAATTTATATTATGTACACATATTTATAATTTATATTTATCTTTACTAATTTATAATGTGGTATGTTGCAGCTGCTTTTTAATCATATTTTAATTTTTTCAGCGCAAACATTTATTAATTATCTTATATATTTCATTTTAATGTTTCAGTAGTAGTAATATGTCAATGTTTTTTCCCATATTTCCAATTTTTTATTTTTTTTATACCTGATGTAATGAATATACATTTTTAATTTATTCACAATGTAATATGTTGCAGCCGGTTTTCAATCATATTTTAATGATTTTCAGCGCAAACATTTATTAATTATTTTATATATTTATTTGAATGATTTAGTAGCAGTAATATATCAATGTTTTTTTTTTTCACAGTCTCACTCTTTTCATTTAGGCGTATAAACACTATATTTTCAATGTAAATTTTAGTGCTATTCTTTAATTAATCATTTGTTATTTTTGCATTGTTTAGTAATAATATTTTCAAATTTTTTCTACTCCTAGCTCTTGAAAGTGCTACGTATAATTGGCCGTGACTAAAAAGTGGGGTTGGTAAATAGATACTAACATGATTGTCCTTAAGATTTATTAATAGTCATTGCGAAACCTAATCGAATGGGAAATTGTTTTGGGCGCATGTTGAATGGTATTTCTTCTTTGGCTGATGACAAAGTGATTCTTGGTATTAAAACTAAATTTCCAATTTTTTTGCCGCTTATAATTCTGCTTTGATTAAATGTGTCATGAGTTTTTTTACTAATAACCTTGTTCCATTACAAAGACCTTTATTCACATTTAAATTTTTCAAAATAATTACTATTGCACCTACTTTTAGTTGTAATTTGTGTAGAGGAAATCCATTAGGCGTAAACAAATTAAGAAATTCAGTAGGTAACATGACATCTAAGATTTCTCCATTATCATCTTTTCCTGTATCTACACTTGAATATTCAATTGTGTGCCTTTCCATTATAGCTAAAATTTTATTATTAATTTCAATTACATCATTGTTTGTGGGGGCCAGTATAACCTTATTATTTATTTATTTATTTATTTATTTATTTATTTATTTATTTATTTATTTACCAGAGTAATATACACAAAGTACATACATGTTTGCTAACCTCTAAACATACATAATGTGTCCGAGGCAGCCAAAAACATCCTATAGAGGTAGACACAGCTACCTGTACTTAGGTCCAGTTTATCTAACACTTATAAACTACTTAAAACTACAATTCCAAGATCGTCAAATCATCTTGAATATTAATCACAGTACCCAAAACAAAAAAGCTATAATTCAATTATATATATATATATATATATATATATATTATTTTTCTATAAATATTTTCTATAATATATTTGTTCCAATCCATTTCTTAATCTTTTTCTTATTGTATTTTTTATTTATGTCTAAATTTTTAAGATTAATGTTAGTATTAGGCAAACGATTGAAAATTTGTATCGCTCTAACAAAGTTATTTTTATCACTAACAGCTTTCGTGCACTTTGGTGGAATTATTAGTTTATTTCTAGTTACACTTCTAGACATTTCATATATACTTTTGAGATCATCATAGTGGTATATTACACACTCATAAGCAAAAATTTGTTTTAAATTCAAAGGACTGTATTGATCAAAGTTATTTTTGTTCACAATTCTTAAAATTCTTTTCTGTACCTTTTGTAATAAGTCAAGCTTATTTTTATAAGCTCCACCCCAAGCTATATTACCATAGCTAATAATGCTGTGGAAAAATGTATAATATATCAATCTAAGAGTGTCTGATTGCATATATTTCGACATTTTATACATTATATATATTATATATTTGGTTTTCTTGATCAGATAATCAATATGTTTATCCCATCTCAAATTGAAATCAAATATAATACCTAAGTATTTACAAGATTCAACCCTGCTTAATTTATTACCCTGTATGTAAATATTCATATGAATAGGAACACTATCTCTGTAATTCCCAAATGTTATATATACGGTTTTCGTTACGTTTAGGGATAATTTATTAAGTTCTTACCAGTTAGTTATGTCTTCCAAATACTCATTCATTTTACTTTCAACCCTCTCCCAAGTATCATCAGTTACAATAATTGCAGTATCGTCTGCATAAGAGATAGTATTATCTTTTCGACTAGTTAATAAATTATTAACATAAATTATGAATAAGAGTGGTCCCAGTATAGTACCTTGAGGTACTCCTGTAGTTATTGTTTCAAAGCAACTTTCAGTCGTTCCTATCCTTACTTTTTGCCTTTTGTTATTTAAATGATTTGATACAAGTGTATGCGCCTTACCACGTATACCATAGTTATATAATTTGTTTAATAGGATTGAGTGATTGACAGTGTCAAAAGCTTTGGTTAGATCGAGGAAGGTAATGGCTATTGGTTTACTTTTATCTAAATTACTGTACAATAAATTAGTTATGTAACTAAGCGCATCTTTTGTGCCTTTGTTTTTTATAAATCCAAATTGATTCTGGGCTAATAGTTTTGTTCTTATCAAAGAACGATTGTAATCTCACATATGCAATTTTCTCAAAGGTTTTTGCTAGATTAGATATTAATGATATTGTTACGACCCAACTTCGTGAAGTCGGTGTCTTCGCGGGAGTTCCGCTAAACAATAATTATTTGTTTAACGCGGTAGACTCGCTGTCAGCTCGGGAACCTCTCTGTTTCCTTACCTGTGCGTTATGTGAATGTGGCGTTACGTTACGTTTAAAGACTTATGAATAACGTGACTGCTGGTGAGCGTTATGTCACGCGTAACTATCCTATGAATAACGTGACTGCTGGTGAGCGTTGCGGCAGGATGGTGGAACAGGGCTAATAGTCACAGCAGGAGAATCCTTGCTACTTTGCAAAGGTGGACCCTATTCTGGACTTCGAAAGCTTATAGCACTGTCTCCCATGAGGCACTTTAGGTGATCTCTGCCTCTCCTCCCATCGACTTATTGTTAGATGAGAGGGTCATTACCATATCAGGCGTAGCGAAGTTGTCCAATCGTCAGATGAACCAGTCGAACGAAGCCGAAGTGGAAACTCGAAAGATCCGACTACCATTGAGAAAGATAAAGTTCGAAAGCAAATCATGGATCAATGGCAGAGAAGGTGGGATTCCACGGGCAAAGGTTCAGAGACACACAAGTATTTCAGCAATGTTGATGACAGGATGTGAAAGGGGTGGCTAAAGCCTAACCACTACACATCGCAGTTCCTAACGGGACACGGATCTTTTAAGTCTTACCTGAACCGTTTCGGGTTGGGCGAAGATTCGAGATGTGAATGTGGAGAGGAACAAACTTCTAGCCATATACTCTTCGATTGTCCCTGCGTAGTCGAGATCCGGAAACCTCTGGTGGACTTGGTCCGGCAACATGGTCACACGTGGCCATGCGAACCGAGTTTACTAGTGAGTAGCCGGGAATTGTACCAGGCATTCAACAAGTTCGCCAAAAGGTACATAGAACCTTCCAAGCTGATACTTGAGGACAACTCCAGAGACCGACCCCAGACTCCAAAGTCGCCTAACCCGTATGATAGTCAAAGGGCGGATGTTTCGAGGAAACGGCCACTCCCCTGGCAATCATGCATGAAGCACTGTACTGTGAAGCTGGTCAGACTGTCTCATCAGACTCTCCAGTCCGTACAGAGTGTTTAAGGGCTTCCCTCAACAGGGAACGCCAGTCGAATCCCATCGTGTAATAGTTAGAACCCTTGAGTTGAACGGCCTCGTCTGAACGACGAGAATAGAGGGATCTAACGCTTCACGGAATGCAAAGGAATTTCTCCTGTAAACTGCATTCATTCGAATGTAAGGTCACCTACCGCAAAACCTCCCCGGGGATCCGAGGAGTAATAGGAAGATGTGCTTCGGCATGTCGACAGTTGGACCAGGATGACTTTACTCTGGTACGCAGGGACTGGGAAAACCGAGCCCCACGTTGGCGTACCTCTGAGCTGAAAGTGAAACGCCAGCGTGTCCCCAGTATTGGGTTGGGCTCTGCGGGGTATGTGGTTGCAAGCAGGCTTGACGGTTGAAGCGAAGTTGGCCCGGATGCCGCTTATGCATTCTCACCGAGAATTACGACTCTAGGCTAGCCGTCGCAAGGCGGTGGGCCATCGTAACGAGTTTCGGTACACTGTTCAAGTGGCCTCCGATCGCGGTAAACCGATCCCAAAGGTGACTCTTGACGACTTTCGTAACTTATAAAGTTATCGGAATGTCGAATCGAATTCGAAACGCTTGGGATCATTTAGAACAAAACTACTTGATCCTGAGGGGTTGCCAAAGTCGAATGACGGAGGAACCAGGGCAATCAAATACTGTCAACTAGACGGTGCAATGTTGCCCTATGGGAAGGCTCTAATACAGTCATAGAATACATGCTGGTGAGCGTTATGTCACGCGTAACTATCCTATGAATAACGTGACTACTGGTGAGCGTTATGTCACGTTTATAAGCGTTTATGTAGGATTTACTTGTTAGGATAGTATTATTATGAAATAATTATTCATTTATATGATTTTATTTAAAGTATCGATATATGCTTTTATTATTATACTTTATCAAATACAGTATTTATAATAAGTCATAATTCCCAAAATAAATTCCCGAATAATCAGACTTTACATGTATTTTATTATTCTTAAGTTACACGATATTAATTCGTGGCAATGAGTTAAGGTTTTAATATAATGATGTAAAGTCTTACTGCGAATACTTGATTTGCTGGATTCGCGTTCAGCGGGCCCTTATCCATCTGCTACCGTCGAATTTCGTTAGCGGCTGCTCGAAGGTCGGATCCTTTTCGTCGGATGCACGATATTAATCGGTTCTAATCAATTAATATCTCTGTGAAATGTATTTAATTCATTAACGCCGGCGATCCTACGGCGGAGACACTATTCTATCAACTCACTTCCTGGGACACGTTAACCAGGTTGGACTCGCGGGTTGTCTAAGTCCGGAGGCAAACGGCTCGGAGGAAGGAATTAGTCTGACGTATTGTTCGAATATACAATTTGAAGAGCCGTTTGCGTCCTTGATTTGAACCAATAAGCGATCGACGCGCATAAAGATTAGGTTCTTGACTTTATTGCAAAAATGCTGCGTCGATGCTTTAGCGGTCAGCGACCGATGCCGTTTCGCGAAATAAGCTTAATTTTCATTTTTACGCGTGTTCTTTATAATTCGATTTTGTCAACTTATAAAAACATATATTATTATAACTAAATATATTTAGACGTCTATGGGACGTCACAATATCGGTCTATAATTTGATAATTCCGTTTTCTTACCAGATTTAAATGTTGGCACTACTTCTGCAGTTTTTAGGGCCAGAGGCCAAACCGATTTCTCAAGACAAAGATTAAAAATATGAGTCAACGCATTAGTAATAATGTATGATATTGTTTTTTGCTATTGTTTAATTTTATTCTTGTGTTTAATAATTTCAACTTGTTTATTTCAATTATCTCCGTGATTTCAGTAACGCAATCCTTTATATATACAACTACACCATCATTTTGGTCAATATTACTATTATTATAATACATTTTATAACCTGATATCGCATACAGCTGAACATTCATCAAGTTTCATGTTTCTGAACATACAATTACATAAGGTTTGATCTTTAAACTCCTAATAAAAATTTCAAGTTTTAAAAAATTGGCATTTAGGCTTCTCACATTAACATAGAGTATTATACTATCTTTTTTATTTAGATTCTTATTAAGAGTTTTTAGATCTGAATAGACTTTTTCTTCGTGAATCACTTCCTTTTGTAATTCTTCAATAAAGTGAATATGTTGCTCCATTACTAAGATTTTCGATTTCTTTGGTTTGAGGAATTATTTTGCGTGACGTCAGTGCTGACTGAAGAATTCTTTGTTTTGCTGATATTCATGTTGGTCATCGACATGGTTTCTTTAATGTTTCCTACATTACCAACTAATCTTGGTATAGTAGGACTAATTGGGTAATCAGTCATATCTATGTATCTTTGTATCTTCTTTTTTAATATTGCACATTTCTGTGTATCATTTGCCATATGATTAAATTCTAGATTTATTTTATATTTTGAGTTGCTAAAGAAACAGTTAATATATGTATTAGTAAATTGGCTATCACATTGTATGGTTGCATTTTAATGTATTATGTCCAAACCTTCCACAATTAAAACATGGCTTAATGTTTATTAGATCCCAAACCTTACAGCTTTGATATCCAATAAAATTTTTATTTTTATTATCTGCAATAATTTTATACAATAATCTTGGTACTTCAATAATTATGCTGGATTTGTTAGTTTTCATTATACGATTTATGTGTAATACTCGAAATTTCTCTTGATATTCTTTGAAGTTTCTTATATTTAAATCATTTTCAATTTCTTCTAAATTCATATTAGTATAATTATCTACTCCAACTATTTTCATCTTTGGATATTCAATTTTCTCAATACTTGTTTTACAGTGATCAGAGATATTTTCTGTGAGCAATTGAACTGTTGCCTCAGCACTCTTTTCATCCATGCTAATTATTTCTATTTCATAATCATTTATTATTGTAAATTGCTTAGTTTTAAATTCTTTTTCTTTTACTAAAACATCACAGACTTTTTTGTAAAAGCTTTCTTACCTTCTACATCTTTTTTAGTATTCTTGACAATAATCTTCGGTATTCTTTTACTTTTAGTAGGTGGTATACTGGAAGTACTGCATAAGTTTTTAGGTTATTTTGTATCGTATCCGACTTGTCGTCGCTTTTTTCTTTTTTTATTAATTCTTTTAATAGTGCGTTTTTTTCCATAAGTTCTTGATTAAGTTGTTTTAATAATTGATTTTCAAATTTGCGTGTTAATCCATAATTATATCCAATTTATTTTTCCTATGCAGAGCCCAAATATTTATTTTGATTATTATAAACAAATTCATTTCTTAAATATCCTTCTGTTTCTAATAAATACATAATTCTTTATTTAAAATATTGTGTTATATAAATATACATTATCTACACACTTGTATATCCATTCAATTTTGAAATATTAAATTAAAAAATATTTAAATTAAATGCTCCTAAATTAATAGTTTTTGAAAATCTATTCAAACTCACACCGAGGGTCATGGGTTCGATCCCAGACGTGTACCTCTGAAAATTTTTTCATGTGCATTTTTCGAACACCGCGACTCAATGGCTCGGCGTGTCACTATAATGTGACGCCAGTTCAGGTGCGCGTGCGTTTCGTGCACTTGTCAGTTGTCAGTGCATGAGAGACACGGGCATCTGAACTATAGGGAACGTTAGGAACGCGAAGATGTAAAGAGGATCGCGGTGGTTCCATCGGGAGGACAGGAAACTGTAATTATTAGACTAATTACAGTGACCGATGATATCTTCCGATGGACACAAGCACCACTGTTTCAACTACATGTGCTTTGATTACAGACACACCGTTCACCTCCGTCGCTGATTAGCCCTGGCAGCATAAATAGAGCGACGTTAAATAACATAAAAAAAAAAAAAAAAAATTGATTTTCAACTTGTATATTTTCTAAATCAGTATTTTCCGATAAAATTGTTGCATTAAACTTGTCTCCATCTCCATGTGATGATAAAATGGAAATTTCATTTAGAATTTTATGTTTTACTTGTTCTTCTTTTGCACTTTTTATTTGAGCAATTAGTATTTTTGCTTTTTTACTTAAATTAGTTTCTTGATCTTTTAAGGTTAAGTTGAGCTCCACGTGGTCCGGACATATCACAAATACATCACTGATAAATTTTTTGTTCTTACACTTGTCATAATCACTTTTATGATACACATTTTCACAGACTATACAAATTACAACTGTTACTTTAAGTTTTGGGTGACATTTAAATACTTTATCAAGATTTTCATCAGGAGGCTTATCAGGAGGCTCACCACCTCCCGCGGCCATCTTAGAAACTATGCTCATCTTGAAATACTATTTAAATCTTCGTCATTTATTTTTATTTCATTTCCAAAAGTTTCTCTAATGATATCATTTTGTTTTGTTATTAAACCAATAGGGACTTCTAGTAGTTCATTTTCTTCTTGATATATATTTAAGCGTTTACCTTCATCTACGTTTAATAACCATTGTCTAAAATGATTGTCATTATCTGTTACTCGTAGATTTTCATTTATTGTCATGCGTATTAAATTTTACCATAAGCAGCTGTTCTTAACTGAATTTCCAATAATTCTCGCATGTCGGACAATTGAATGACTCCCATGAGAAAAATAGCCGTTTTCATTAAAAAAAAGTTAACCTTCGAATGACCTTTAAGGTCTAACGCTAGGTCAAATCCAAGGTCACCATTGGATACCATTATTACAAGAATTCCCTTGACCTTTTAATACCCCTAAGTCAAACAAGTACAGATCGGAGCCGATACATACCTAAAACTTAATAACCTTTAGCAGAAGGTTCAAGTTCACCTTGACCTATGACCTGAGTACATGTTTAGACGTAAAATTTCTCGCTCTTTCGATTGCTATTGTCAAAAATAGGGGTTCCCATTTAAAAAAACAAAGTTGACCTTGAAATGACCTTGAATGCCAAGTTGAAGGTCAAATCCAAGATCACCACTGGATTCGTCGTAAAAAGTTACTTAAGGAATGACCTTCACCTTTTTTAAAAAAGCTTTTACCTGGAATATTTATTGGTTGTATCGTTACTTTTAGGACACCCTGTATATTGGCACTTGAAGTATTATTCTTGTAACGGTATTAAGCAATATTTACAGGGATTGATTACTTTTTACATTGATGATTCTGTAAACAGCATTTGAAATCTTGAATACACACACACTAGAGTATATAATCGCGTTTATACATACAAATTAATAATTGTATAACCAACATTTTCAAATGCCAATATATATTTAAGTCATAGGACAGATAATTAATAAGATAAATGGAAAAGTTTTGTCCACGAATTGACACCTTTCCCAACCGAATATCGAGTTGACTCCTTTTCCAATCGGATTCCCAGTTGACTCCTTTTCCAACCGGATTCCGAGTTGGCACCTTTTCCAACCGGATTCCTAGTTGGCATCTTTTCCAAACGTATTCCGAGTTGGCACCTTTTCCAACCGGATTCTCTGTTGGCACCTTTTTATTCTGAGGCGACGAAATGTGCAACTTTTGTTATATGATATTGATGTATCGTCATTTTCTTCTATGTATGTAGATATAACGGGTAATTTAAAATCATTTAAAGAATATCCATGTAATTGTAAATTTTTATCAATAATGTTTAATAGAAGATTTTTACCTACATTTTGTTTGTATTTTGGGTGGTAAAAAAAAAATTTTTATATCTTTTTCTTTAAGCTGTAGATAATTCATTATCAAGAACATATAATTGTCCCTATGTCCTAGCCTCATTTTTATTTGGATGTAATGCAAAGTCATTGTGATATATTTGACCACAAATTCTTAAAATTTGCATTTCACTACTAGATAATTTGTCATAATTAGCTCCAAAGCTTGCAAAAGCTAAAGCATTATTACATATTCGAATATTTACGCGAAAATTGAAACAATCTTCTGATGTACCTGTAGCTAATTGTTTCAATTTTTCCGGATAAGGAGGCATTTTTAGCAAGTCTACGTTTCCTTTGTGACAATAATTAGACAATTCTTTACCTTTCATATATTCAAAAACAAAATGCTTAGCATTGCAATGTTTATAAGTTTTAGACATATAAACTGAATTATTTTATGCAATTATTTTCTCCTCAAAATCTACATTTGCTATTCGACCTATTAGTTTGGATTTACTTACTAATTTTAAATTTTGTTCATTTTTAATTAAGATACGGTTTTTTAATATTTTTAAATTTGTTTCTGTTGGAGTGGTGAAGTAAAAAATACACTGTGAGGTCTGAGTAATAATATAATATAATGTAATAATAGAGTGGCAAAAGCCTGTCGGCACGTCCGACTATATCGGAGTCTTAACGTAGAGTCTTTAAAGAGTATAGTACATAATAGGCGCTTAGAGTATAGACGCGAGACATGCGCGGTACGCTTGCTCTCGCGTGAGCTCGTATGACTGCACAAAATCGTTGTAAACCAATAGATGGCGCGACGTGTACCATTTCGGAGTAATATAACGATCATATATATTTACATATTACAACACGCCTCCTAAATTTTATGATCGTGATTCCATACAAACATTATCCACTTTTCGCAATTTATAACAATCTTAACGCTTGTCTGTTTTTCAAAATTTGATTTTATCTAGACTTTTAGTCAGCATATCTGCTAAGTTTGAATTTGAATCTATTTTTACAATGTTGATAATTCCGTTTTCATAATTTTCATTACAAATGATATTACACTTCAATGTGCTTCGAGTTTTTTGTAAAATTTCCGAATTTAGCAATCGCAATTGTTCCTGAGTTATCCTCGTACATGTTAATTGGTTTGTCGAATTTTACATCAAATGATTCACTTAACAAATTTCTAAGAAACAGTACTTCTGTTATTGCTTCTGACGTAGCAGTGTATTCTGCGAAAGTTGAACATTTTATTACCGATGTTTGTTGATATGTTTCCGAAAAAATTAAGTTACCAAATAATCTAATTACAAAACCTGTTGTAGATTTTCTATCTACACTATCACCTGCATAATCAGAATCTACCATACAATCTAGTATTTCTGTATTAACATTGTCGCAGTAAGTTAATTTTAAGTATTTAGTTGTATACAAATACTTTACAATTCTCATTGCGTATTTATAATGCGTTTGATCATAACAATTTTGGTATCGACTTAAGTAATTTATGCTATATGATATATCTGGACTTGTGCCTGTACTTATATATAAATAATTCACCAATTAAATTTCTGTATTTTATATTTTCATCAATCTCAATTGCTTGTTTTAGTTTTAGATTTGACTCCATTGGAGTATCATATAGTTTTGCATTTTCTAGATTATATTTTATAGCTAAAAATTCAATATAATTTGTTTGATTTAAGGATATTTTATTTCTATTTTCACTATAATCTATATCAATACCAATATAACTTTTAATTTTTCATAAATCTTTCATTGCAAATCTTTTCAATGGACTAGTTTTGACTTGACTTATTTTATGTTTGTCTTTGCAACAGATTAAAAGATCATCAACAAATACTAATATATATATATATATATATATATATATTGGATCATTACTTGAATTATTTACATAAAGACAGTAATCGTAGTTGCTTCTCACAAAGTTTAAACTTTCAATGAATTTATTGAAACAATCATACCAAGCCCTTGGGCTTTCTCTCAATCCGTATAAAGCCTTTTGCAACTTGCAAACTTTATTGTCACCAGTTTCATAACCTTTCGATTTATTTATATACACTTCGGTTTTTACATCACCATTTAAAAAAGCTGTCTCTACATCCATTTGTTCTATAAATAAATTATTTTTGCAACTGTAGGACAATAAAATTTTCAAAGTTTGCATTTTACCTACTGGAGAATAAACATTTTCTAAATATTCTTTTTGTTGGAATCCCCTTACAACTAATCTCGTTTTATAAATATTGTTATTTTTCTTTTTATAGATCCATTTTACATCAATTATTTTTTTGTCTTTTGGCTTTTCAACAATTTGCCAAGTATTATTTTTCTTAAGACTATTTATCTCAGAATTCATCGCAATTTGCCATTGTTTATAATCTTTCGAATTTATCGCCTCCTCAAATGTATTCGGTACATTTGCATCAATATAATTTATATAAATAAAATGTGATACTGGATTGCCATATCTATTTACCAGACGTTTCTTTCTATCTGATATTCTTTTGACAGTTAAAATTTTATCATTTTCATTTTCTCTTTCAATATCGTTCTGAGTATTATCTCTACTTTTCCCGAAGGTATGAGTAGATGATAATAGATTAGTTTTATTAGAATTTGTCTTACATTCATCAATTTCAGATTCGCTTTCCAGTATCTCATTTTCTTTAATTATTACTTCGTTATTCTCAAAATCTTTATGTTTTTCACCATCATTTTTATCTAAACAAATAATTTGTACATTTTCTTCAACAACTTGAACATGTCTGGCATTTATTATTTTATTATTAATTAAAACTTGTGAGGCAAGCCTCACTTAATTATTTAGAAAAGAAGTAAGTGTAAATGGTAGAGATGAGAGAGTGTGAGAGTGATGGATATAGAGAAGTGACAGGTGAAGGTTAGGACTGCGGTAGTTTGTATATACCGGCCCGAGACACTCTCATTACCGGGAAATTGTGAATGAGTGTTTATGCGAGAGTGATAAAAAGGAATATTTCGGTTTGTTGAGGATGATAGGTACAAGGGAAGGATTGGCGGTTAATAATAACACGTAGCACTGGACAGACTGAGTACGATATCAAGGTACGAGTGAAGCAGCTGACGACATCGTGGTAGCCCGTGTATATCTATCGGATACACCGTCCCGTGGCGACACCGTGAGAATATCGGCAAACTGCCGACGGCACCGATCACCGCGTGCGCGCGCAAAACCGAGAGAGATAGAGAGATGTTGACCGCGTGCGTCGAGTAAGAGAGTGACGGCGCGCACACTGCACGCGTAAGCCGAGTATAGGTGAGAGCGGTGCGCCAGAGGGGGAACGACTACGAACGATCCGATATTCACGCGTACCCATGTAAGAAGAAAGGAGATAGACAGCTGTCTTGGTGCATTGGTGGAGGCGTTGGCGAATATGTACAGATAGCGGATAAAATAAAATGGCGAATGTACACTAGCGGAATTGGAAGGAAAATAGGTGGCGTTACCGACGATTATCGGTACGTCTACTACCACCGATCTGGCGGATATGATAGCGGAAAGGGATAACAACTAGCTCCACTATCGGTAGCGGATAATATGAATCGGAGAAGAAGGACAAGACTCCTTCCCCTACCGCCGTATAGTGCAGACGTGTTGCGAGAAAGCTAGCGAATAAGAAGCCATTTTGAGATCCTCTGAGATTGGAAAGGAAGTTGTAATATTGAGGTGATTGAGAAGTTATTGGACGATCAGTTGTAGCCAGAGACACCCGAAACCTAGGGTTAGATATCGAGTCAGGAAAGAGATAATTCATTCGTAAAAAGGACAGTTCTCGAATTGCGGTGAGTGAGGAAGTACGGCGTTATTGTAAGGTATGAGAGTGTGAGAATAGGACGTTCCGTAAATATTGTAAATTAGAATAGCCGCGCGAAGATCGATAATTTAACCGATTTAGTATACGGTACGAGGACTAGCGGTAGCGGTCAATCAAACCCGAATTTATTATATTTTCTTTAGCGTTTCGCGACGAGTTACTGAATTAATTCGTATGTAATATATTGAACGATAAATCAGCGGGATTTCTGAAAGCGTTTGTAATTATTGTATATTTAATTATTGATAATTAAAGTGTTGATAATTGTTATGTTGAATCGAAGAGATTGATTTTATAACCCGAGTAAAATATCCAATTTCCTACAACGTGGTTCCGCCATCTTTCCCGTGATGGCAACGTGGAGCCCGCGACCCTGAATCGGCTTGATGTTAGTTTTACCGGTAACTGGCGCCCAATTAATTTAAATCGCTACCGGATAATAATTATTAATTAGTTATTATTATTTATTTGTTGTAAGCCACAGTGACATGTTGCACTACGAGAACGACTCGTTAAGAATCAAAAGTGCAACGTCACAAACTCTGTAGCTATTTTCATTAGAACCAACTAATACGCCTAATTTAGCTTTATCGTCCCATTTGTTTGTTCGCAACGCTTCTGGTACTCTGACTGCAGCAATCTGACTGCCCCCCTGCACAAAAAATCTACTAATCCCAAATATGCTCTACGACGTTTCGAGCTCGCTGCTGCTCCTCATCAGGGACTGAAATGAAAAACTATTCCACAAGATATTTATACCCTCAAAAAAGGCCTCCCCACTCCAAGGACCCACACCTAAATAAATTCACACCAATAAACTAAGTTAAGTTAAGATAGGATGATAAATCTTATTTAATTTACTTGACTCTAACATTAAATTAACATTCTTATCATTCTTAAATATATGAATATTCTTAAGACTTTCTCTTTTAAATTTATTCATAATATTTTGTTCTAAAATTTCTACATTATTAAAATCAAATGAATGAACAAAATCTAAACAATGCTCTTTCAAACCTGATGTGACAGATACACTCCTCAAACTATATTTATGTTCATAAATTCTCTTTTTCAAATATCTACTAGTTTGACCAATGTAACACTTATTACAATCAATACAATTTATTTTATAAACAACTCCAGATTTATCATCCTTTCTATCTCTATACAATTATTAAACAGAAAGCTTAAATTATTAATGTTTCTAAAGAAAACTTGAATATCTAGTTTTTTAAATTCTTTTCTTATTCTTTCAGATAAACCTGCAACATATGGTATAACAACAAATGCATCATTTTTAATATCTACTCTAACTTTTAATTTACTATTATAAATTTGATTCACTCTCTCTCTTTAATCACTCTATTAATCAAATCTATCGGAGAATTATTATTAACCAAAGTTTTTTTTAACTAAATCCAAATTTACTTTTCTAAAATCACCGTGTGACAGTCCAACGGCACGGTCAATAACACCTTTCAACGCACCAATCTTGTCACTGAACTGGTGATGAGACTAGAAATTTAAAAATCTACCCGACCAAATAGGCTTTTTATACCAATTTAATTTAACTTTATTTTTATCATCTCTAATAACTTTAATATCTAAAAAATTTAATTCTTTATCAATCTCAACCTCTACTGTAAATATAATTCTATCATGAATTGAATTAAAAACATCAACCATTTCATCAACAAAACATTCAGGTACTATCGTAATATGTCATCAACAAATCTACTAAAAATCATTGGTTCAAAACTCAATTTTGACAAAGCAATACCCTCTAACTTTTCCATTACTATATTAGCTATTACAGGTGACAACGGTGATCCCATTGGGCATCCATATCTTTGTTCATAAAAATCTTTATCAAAAGAAAACGAGCCCCCCTGCGTGCTGCCGCGCGCCAACCCCCCACGCGCCTCGCGCGCAAGTTTCATTTCTCAGGCTGCGCCTGAGAACCGAAACTTCTAAGGCACCACGGAATATAGCTCGCGCTTCGCGCTCGCAGCGTTGGTGGTTTCTGTTGTTCTATAAAATAATAATAATAATAAAATATAGAATTGCAATTATTATCGTATGCAGAAGTATTATTTTGCATATACATATATGTTCTAATAATAAATTTAAAATGTATTTATAGTTGTTAAATTTTAGATATTCTAAAATTCTGAATATCAATGTATTGAAGAAAAAAGTGTTGTTTCTCAAATATCTCAAAAATTAAAAAAAAAAATATTTGGTAAGAAAGAAGTAATAGGAAACGTATTTCTGAACGAGTTAACGTGATTTAAAAAAAATACATATATACATAATTTTCATATGTTTATATAAAACCATATAGTTTTTTTTTACATTAATGTTTCTTCTAAAGAATATTTGGTAAAACAATGTTAATGGAACATATATTTTGGACAGTAAAGGTAAGTGTATATGATAAAATATTGTACTATTTATATTTGTCTATATGAAAATATATAATTAATTTATTTATTCGATATAGAGCAACATTCATGTATATTGTTTAAATTTGTTAATTTTTTATTTACTAGTATAACTGTTTATGTTGATTATGTTCCTGAAATTGAAATTTAATTTAAGAAAAATAGTTAATATTATTTAATATTAAAGATAGGCTTAAATTTAGAAAAAATTCGTTATGTTTATTTAATGTTCAAGTCCAAATTTTTCAAGTTTAAAAACAAAGTTTTTTGTTTAATTATATTTAAAAATTTTAATTAAATTTTAATTTAAAATTTTAGAAACATTTGGACATATTGAAAACATGCTTTATAGGGTTTGACATTTAGATTTCTTTTAAAATTTTATTGTTGTGTGTGGTAAATATTTGTTATTGTTTTATATTTTTTTATATCACATTTTTTTATAAAAATATTAGTTTTTTTTAATAAATAATTTTTTCTATTATATTTCTTTTTTTTCTATTCGATTTTTTGTATTAAAAAATAAATAAAAAAAAGAATTGTTATAAATAAATATTTTTGTAAAAAAATAAAAAAAATTTGAAATTCTAATTGGGATACGGGACGCGAGTTACATAAAATGCGATATTCATTATACTTATGTGTATATGATGGCGCTGATGGCACTATTTAAACGGACAATAAATATAACGGATAGTTAGTTTATTTATTTTATTGTGTATATAAAATTATGTATATACATCATGTATATATATATATATATATATATATATATATATATATATATATATATATATATATATATACCTTCATCATAAATAATTTCTACTTTTATCCACTTATTTTCTTTTGTATTTGATTTTTGAGATTTTACTTGGTACTTAAATTTTTGATTAAAATCATATTTATTACAAAATATTTTTCGAAAATTATTAGTCCTACAGATTTTGAATGTACCTTTTTCATCACTTTCGAGAAATTTAACGTAAGCATGGCCGTTATATTGTGAAGAATTCGCCATTTTCGCGTTTTTTTGTTTATATGCACGCGTAATTAGTCCATCCAATAAAGAAACACTATTATTGTCACAGTTTATTACATTTTTCTACATTATATAATACTTTATCAGTTCACAATATAAAAAAACTAGAAATTTAACATAAATACACTAAAATAAGTGTATACATTTACTGCAGATTTTATTTTCTAAAACATATAATAAAAATTTCAAGAAACACGTGCGTCAACGGTTAAGCAGCCATATTGAGAGAGAGGAGAGAGAGGGAGAGAGAGAGAGAGAGAGAATAAGATATGTATATATATGCTTCTTCTATTTTTGAATTTTTTATATATATATATACACAAAATTCCTGAATCTTATGAGCACTTTACGAATATTTAAAAATAAATTGTAGAAAAACTACTAAATAAAAATCAGTGGTTGCAAAACTATACGAGATCGACTATAAAGATTGAACAATTACGATATCTTTTTGTTTCTTGCTGTATAATATATATTATAATACATACATAGATTAGTGAAAGAAATTTCAGTATGCGTTTTACCTACAGGCTACAGGGCAGCGCGCGGATCGCTTTAGCCTTGACTTTGAGTGATCTAGTACCATTCTACCGCTGATATGATTCCTGCGAGCAGAACAGTGAATAGTGATACAAAATTTGTGCTTCGGTGGGGTGGGTTTCTCTTTCTCGCAAAGTCGATCACGGTTTTTTTTTATTTGTTTTTCCAAGATATTTTATTTTATATTATTTATGTGATAAGAATATAAGTATTATGTATATAAAATCAAAGGACAAGATGTAACCTACAATATATCCATGCAATGTGTTTATATTTATATTGTTTGCGGCATATATAATGATGTTTGAATTTGTAAGTATATATGCTAATGCATGTGTATATTAAGATTTCCACCATAAGCTATATTTCAAACGAATTATTACACAGAAATTAATTTATTTTAGCAATCGTCTCATATATTCCATCAGAATGCTTGTACTTATTTGTTTCAAAATGCCTTAAAATTTACTGAGGATCAATGAAAGGTTAAAATTATTGTCCAAGAACAAGCAGTAAAAAGACAGGTTTTTCATACATTCATATGGCATTATTTAAAATGTTCAAAAACTGAAATATTTTGTTTTTTCAGAAGTGTGTGCAATACATAATTTTTAACGCCAAAAATGTCATCCACCAGTAGTAGCGTAAAACCGCCTAGAAAAATCAAACGTTCGTTTAGATATTTATACCCATATTTCAATCTAGATGATGTATGCTCACGAACTCAAAAAAAATATCAGTTTATAACTTCAGCGTATGGTTATAATATCTTAATGTTACTTAATGCTATGTACTTTTTTCACATTTATTTTAATTTTAACTTTGATAATTGTAGACCTAACTTGTCTAACTTGAACATATCAAGTACATCAGTAATTTCTATTCAAAAAGAAGAATGTGAAAATAGTGAAAGAATACATCGTCAATCAGTTTGTGACTTGGAAATTGATAATGAATCAGCAGTCGTTGCTGAAGATGTTTGTTTTGGGAATGTAAATACATCTTCGGATGACAATCAATCACTTTACAAACAAACGAATGATCAAAGTCTTTCTGATGTAATGGATAATTCAAGAGGTATTTGTAATTACATTATATTAAATATTCCTTAGTAAGCATTGTCCATGCTGAATTAAAGTTATTGTAGGTTTTGTAAACTTTAAGAACAAACCAACTACATTAAAATAAATATAAATATTCTACGAGAAAGTATAATATTAATGTAATTAACTAACAGTATTTCTCGGTTTATTTCAATTTACTTTACATAAATTTTTTAAATCGTAACTGTCAAAAGGAAGACTAATGAAACGCTACAATTAAAATGCATAAAAATTAATGAATATTTAAATATATTAAAATTATTTTAATTTCTTTTAGAGTACAAAAATTACTATAATCAATAGAAAGATTATAGAAATTTACTAAATTTCAATACTAAAAAAATTCCAATGATGAAGCGACTTTGAAAGTTAATAAAATGTATTAAAATCTTTATTTTTTTATAATGCATTTAAATAGTTACTTTTTAGTAATAAATATGTAGTTGAATTAAAAAGCAATGTTTTTCTATTTATTGTAACTAATTTTGAACATATACATAATATATATATTATATATTTTCCTTAGATGATACCGTTTTGGCCGATGTTGAATCTGAACATAATACCAATGATGATAATCAGTCAGATGATTCTAATGCAGATATGAGTAGTAATGAAAGCAGTGACAATGGAGGTGAAACAGTGGATAATGATTCAAATACAGATGATTCTCATTTCTATGATCAAGTTATGTTTCAAGAATCTAATCTTACTGTTCGTGATATTATATAGTGATAAACTATGCTTTTTCTTTAAGATATCAACTTTCTGACGATGCTCAATTAGAATTGATGCAAATTTTTAAACTTGCTTCTGGTCATAATTTTGATGATGTAAATTTCACTAAATTTAAAATTATGAAACCTTTATCTGCCTAAACGAATGCATTATGTACCACTATTATTGTACAAAATGTAAAAATAAAGTAATTTACTCTATAAAGGCTAAACAAAAGCGAATAAAAGAATTTATCTGTGAAAAATGCGAAAAACGGTATGCAATAACGTTAGCTTCACAAAACTATTTTCTGTCGGTAGACTTAAAATACCAATTGACATTGCTTTTGAATAATAATGATGTTTTTGATGACGTAATAAAAAATGTTAAGTTGTTTCGTGAAATGCAATTAATACACATGTAATTGAAGCGTATATAGTAGTGAAATTCATAAAAAAATAATAGAATCTAGTAAGGAAGATGAAAATACAAGAATGTTGACTTTGAACTTTAATACAGATGGTTTTCCTCCAACAAAGAGCGGTAAAACTGCTGCGTGGCCTGTAAGTTTAACTTTAAATGAATTATCTGAAAAATTACAATCTCAATTTATTTTATTAGCTGGTATATTGATGTGTCAAAGAGAACCAGATTCTGAGATGATGAATATATATTTATCAAAATTTGTAGATCAAATACTCGACTTGTATAATCATGGTATTGCTATAAAAAAATGGTGAAATCTATGTATTCAAATTCTGCACTCATGGAATTTTTGACGATACACCATGCCGTCGAATAATAGAAAATCGAGTTCAATTCAATGGATACTTCGGTTGTTCTTGGTGTTACCAATATGGAGTTTATAGCGATAAAGTTGCAGGAGTACGATATGAGGTGCAACAACAGAGAATAGAAAGAACGCATGAAAGTCATTTAAAAGATATGAAAACATCTGTAAAGAGTAATCGGTTGACTCGAGGTGTGAAAGGAGATACAGTCTTGAAAAAGCTTCCTCATATAAATTTGGTATGGTCACTAGGTTATGAATTTATGCATTCTTTAGCTCTTGGAAAAGTTTATCAAATACTTACAGAATGGAGAAAACCAGGTCATTTATTTCATATAAAACCTGCTAAATTTTGGGAACTAGAGAAAACATTTTTATCCATAAAACCGATTCAAGATGTAGAAAGACTTCCGAGGCCTGGCGTTTTAGCTGGTAAACTGAAGAAAAAAGCATCAGAAGAACTTTTTTGGCTACTAGGCCCAAGTTTACTATGTTTAAAGGGTATCTTAAATGATGAAGCCTTGGAACATTATTCATTATTGGTGAAAAGTTCGTACATTATTTTAAAGCCACAAATAACACAAAATGAGTTAAGGCAATGTGAACTTGATTTGTTTAATTTTGTTGTAAAATATCAGTTATATTACGGTGAAGAAAGGATGACATTTAATGTTCATTCAGCATTACACATGGTTAAATCAATTAGAATGACGGGGCCGTTTTCTTGCAATTAAGCCTTTGTGTATGAAAGTTTTATAGGCATTCTAAAAAAATATATCAGTGGTCCAAATGATATGGATTACCAAATGGCACGGAAACAATTACAAAAGCATTTATTAACTTATTCGGAAAAAACGGAGAAATACTGAAGTAAGTTATTTCAATCAAAAAAAGTAACTTTCTATGAAAAAAATGAAGATCAAGTGACATTTATTGGACGAGGATATAAGAAAGCAGTTGACGATCTCAGCGACAGTGGCCTGTCATACAAAAAAGTTTATTTCAAGGCATCGTATATCATAGCATTCGATATTCTCGAGCGACTAAAACGGACGATACAGTAGTGCAACTAAAATCAGGCGATTATTTTCGTATTGTGGACATTATCAATAGTAATAATCACTCTTTCTTGCAATTGTCTTTAATTAAAGTGTGTGCTGCCGATCCATTTACTGATGTATCTCACATAAAAAAAGTTGATAAGGAAGAAAAATTAAACATTAATGTTATTAAACCAATAACCGATGTTCTTCGTAAAGTCATTTACATGCAAATAGATCAGAATAATCAGTATATATGTACACTGCCTAACTTCAAAATTCACCAGTGATATATCATCAGTATTTAAATAGTATTTGTACAACATTGTATTTATATTTTGTAATATATTTTATGAAAATAGTTTTGAAATAAATTTTATTGTTAATGTACTTGCATGTGTAAAACTTATTAAAATTTATTAAAATTCACGTTTATGACAATTAAAAGCTGTTACAAGTATACCTTTTAAAATAATATTTAAATGAACTGCCATACATAATTATTATATTAACTTATTATTAAATGTAATATAAAGAACATGTGACATCATTTTGCGTGTGTCACCAAAGTAAATTAAAATCTACACACATATTCTGCAATTACTTTTATTATATAGTGGATAAAAATTCAAGCCCATGAAAATAAAAAGTTATTAAAAATTTTTCAAAGTGACTAGAAGTTTACATACCAAAATTATATTAAATTTAATTGTAAATAATAAAAAAAACACTTCTTTTATGAAATATTGTAAAAATTAGCATTTAAATAAATTAAAAGTAATAGTTTTTTTCAGCAATTGCTTTCATTAAAACAAACAAAAATTCAAGTTCATGAAAATAAAAAGTAATTAAAAATGACTAAAAATAATTATAACTTTATCTTTCAAAAAAACATAAATATTACTTAGTTATTATTCGATAACGATTATTAAAATTAATTAAATGCTATTCAAAATACAATTAAAAGTATAATAGTAAGAGCATATACTATTATAAAAAGTTATATTTAAGTAAATTAAAATACATAGTTTTATTTAATAATTAATTTTGATTAATGATGATTAAAAATAGGCATTTAAATAAATTAAAAGTAATAGTTTTTTTGAGCAATTGCTTTCATTAAAGCAAACAATTCAAGTGCCAGAAAATAAAAAGTGATTAAAATTAATTAAATGCTATTCAAAATATTATTAAAAGTAATGGTAAGAGCATATACTATTACAAAAACTTATATTTAAGTAAATTAAAAGTAATAGTTTTTTTGAGCAATTGTTTTCATTAAAGCAAACAATTCAAGTTCATGAAAATAAAAAGTGATTAAAAATAATTAAAAATTATGATAACTTTATCATTTAAAAAAACATAAAAATTACTTAAAGTTATTCAATATTGATTATTAAAAGTAATAGTAAGAGCATATAATATTACAAAAACTTATATTTAAGTAAATGATAATACATAGTTTTATTTATTAATTAATTGTTAGTAATGTTGATTAAAATTCACTTTGTACACATATATATTCCATATTATCAAAATATTATTAAACGTAATAGAAAGTGCATACACTAACATAGTATATATAATAATATACAAAACCTTTCATTAAAGTAAATTAAAAATCATAGTATCGATTGAGCAATTATTATTATTAAAGTCAATTAAATATAGATTTCGATTTAGAAAATAAAAATGAATAATATTTTATTGCATCGAATTATAAAACAAACATTAAAAATTCATTAAAATAATTGTATTCTAATTCTTTTTTAAAGATAATAAAAATATATATAATTAGATAAAATTGTATATCATTATTACGCATTAAAAATTATTCATTTAAATTAGTTATAGAATGATCAGTAAAGTTACATTAAAACTAATTCAAGAATGCTTATAAAAATTGAAAAGATTATTGAAGTTACAGAAAGTAATTCAAAGTGATTAAGTTTCAATGTATTTTTAATTAACTTTAAAACCCTATTTTCAGCAGGGAGATTAAACTTAAGAACATTATAAAAGTTGATAAATATTTTATATTCAATGTAACTGCATTTATATTTTTAAACATAAATATTGAAGATTGTGCGTACATATAATAAAGGTAATTAAAACATAATTTTTTTATTATAAGCTGTAATTATAATAATTTGCGCTAAAATACGAAATTACAAATTTTTATTATTATTAATTGTAATAACATTTTACTATACTTAATTGTGCGCTCTATATTTAAATTCACAATGCTTAAATGAAAATAAATGCGATAATTTATTATACAAGTGATAATTTGTTTACATAATAGTGTGCTTAAATGAGTTTTCAAAACTAAACTTGCGTAAATTTAATCAGTTTTTAAATTAAATCATCTTCTACTTCGTTTTCCAAATATTCAGATGGATATTCATTTGATCCAATTGATCGGTCCATAAATGTTTCTGCAGAATCCATGTGACTACCTGTATCAGCCTTTTGTACATATAATTTAGTTATTTTATCAATTAACTTTTGAATGTTGTATTGGACATCGTGATATCCATTTCTTAAAATCTCATTTTGTTTACTAAAAGCATCACTTAATTCTTTTGACAGGTTCGAAAGAAGATCATTTGTCCTCTGCAAAATTAATTTTGCTTGCGTACCATCTACAAATAAATTCTATATTTAATATAGTTATTATTTAAACAAATTATAATCAAAAAAATTAATTTGTTTTACGTACCTGTAAGACATTTCTTCTTTTCTTGCGATTATTCTGTCATTGAACTATGAAATAAGTTTCGCTTTCTAAGTGCGAATGTTTCAGTAACTACAGTAATTTCTTCCTTTAACACAATTAAAATATTTTTGTCGTTTTCGTTCAGAAGAGATGGATCTTTTTCTTTTCCCATGTGTCTTTTATCTGATCACGCCAAGTCTAAAATTTTGATTAAATAAAGATTAATGTTAGAACTACATTTTCATCTTAAGCAATATCCAAAGAAACACTTACACCTTGCCAAGCTTCTACAGATCTTGGTACGGTACCAATGGCATTTAAATTTGATACGAGTTATTGCCATTGCATATCTGATAATGACTTATCTGTAGAACCTCGAGCAAATTCTGGGTTTCTTAACATAAAACTAATTAACAATAATAATTATTGTTTGTTCGGTCTCCCCTTGGATAAGAAGATACGAATAATTCCCTCTGTAACAATATTTACAGCATAATTTATATTTACATTCATTAATTTATTCCAATTAGTAATTATACTATATAAATAAATATGTAAAATAAGCTATTAAAAAATCACAGAGTGAAATTGCTTAATAATTTGAATTTGAATAAATAATTAAATATAATTACTTACAAGATCTTTGACATTTTAAAGTTAAGTAATGTTTTAACTTAATTATCAAAATAATTAATGGTTTTAAGACAAGAAAGATATTTTATATTCTAATGCAACAATGTACGTTAAGTGGTACTTCTAGAATTTGAAAACAAAGTGAACATCTACATTCTCGATTATGGTTATGTCCGATATATAGACATATCGAAATATTAGTGTGGCAATACATCGATATATCGATCAAATTCAAATATTAGACAGTATTAATAGTAAGTATATTAAGTAAGAATTTATGAATCAATTCAAATTTAAAATATTTGTTTATAAAGTACTAAATTTTACTTACAAAGTAGAGAAAATAAATGCCTTCAAATTTGAAAGCATTGATGTAACATTTGCTTTAGAATCTTCTACAACTGATTTGATTTCCGCAACACTCTGATGTATCGTAGTTGTATCAGTAGGCCCTGAAAAAGAAAAAATAAGTTTAGTATTACAATAATGAGTACTAATTTTTAATTGTTTAATAACAAGTGTATTATTTTTTAAACGATTCTTCATCTTTATTAACTGCACTCTTGCAATTAATTTACATATATGTAATACAAATCTATAGATATTATAAGAGATATTCAAAAATTATAAAAAAACAAATAAATTATTACTTAGTTCTTCAGTTCAATATTTAAATCCTAATTCTGGTAAGATACTCAAACCGACTCCATAATTTCCGAAAATGTCGGATATCCTTTCATCAAGTTCATTTACAGGTTCAACTTCAGTATTGTCAGTTTTGTTCAATTTTAATAAATACAGGGCTTTCTTATCTTTGGCTGATAATCTTAACCTTTTCCATGTCTGAAAATGATCGAATTATAAATCCAAAAGTCAATCTGTATATATTGATCAATAAAATTTAACATTACAAATTAATAATGTAACTAATAATTATGACATTTAAAGACTTTATATAGATATTTCATATCAATATAAATTAATTTGCTTTGTACAATTTATGAATTTCGCCAATATTTTTTTAAATATATAAATTTTAAAGAAAACTACTATAAATTGCAGTAGTTCAATAAAACTGAACAAACAATAGTTACAAATAACTTTACTCACGTCTTCCCATTGTTCTGCAGTTTTTTGTGTGGAATTAATTTTATTTAAATCATTGGCTAATCATTGCCACATTAATTTATATTTTTTATGCCCAGAAGATCCCAATTTCATTATTTATCCTCGTGCAAATAATGTATGTTCTTCCATGAATGAAAGAAGACATTCTATTTGTCGTTGGCTTGGTCGCAGTTTTGTTTTGTAATTAATAAACTCATAAATAATTAATATGATTCATAAATTGATATAATATACACTACCGGTCAATTGCTTTTGCCCACTTCGACTCAATTTTACCCGTTACAAAAAGTATCATAACTTGGGTAAAAATTGAGATAAATAATCGTTCGACAGCTCATTTAAAAGCTTGAAGCAAGGGCTTTTTAATGGTTTACCGTGCCTATTTAAATTTTTTGTTTTTTAATGTTTTTATTATAAAAATCAAAATGTATAAAATTCGGATTTTCTTGTTCGTCTTCATTTTAAAACTGCACTTCAACCAAACATCGGAAAATAATTTTATAAAAAAAATTGAAAAGCTTGAATCAAGAGCTTTCGAACGCACTATATTAACATTGTTTTAAAGTCCTTTTTACGTTTTGACTGGTGGTTTTCTTTTAAAACACGTCTTTTCTTCAACTTTATGTATCTCGGAAGGATTAAATTTAAAAAAAAAATGTCTAGGAGAAAAAATGTTTGATTTTATCTTAAGATTATGTACAAATTTTTTCAGATTGTTTAGAATTTTTTTTTTTAATTTGATAAATGAATTGATTATAAAGAATTTTCTAAACTATATATAACTATATAAATTAAAAAAAAAAAAATTATAAACAATCTGAAAAAATTTGTACATAATCTTAAGATAAAATCAAACATTTTTTCTCCTAGACATTTTTTTTTTAAATTTAATCCTTCCGAGATACATAAAGTTGAAGAAAAGACGTGTTTTAAAAGAAAACCACCAGTCAAAACGTAAAAAGGACTTTAAAACAATGTTAATATAGTGCGTTCGAAAGCTCTTGATTCAAGCTTTTCAATTTTTTTTATAAAATTATTTTCCGATGTTTGGTTGAAGTGCAGTTTTAAAATGAAGACGAACAAGAAAATCCGAATTTTATACATTTTGATTTTTATAATAAAAACATTAAAAAACAAAAAATTTAAATAGGCACGGTAAACCATTAAAAAGCCCTTGCTTCAAGCTTTTAAATGAGCTGTCGAACGATTATTTATCTCAATTTTTACCCAAGTTATGATACTTTTTGTAACGGGTAAAATTGAGTCGAAGTGGGCAAAAGCAATTGACCGGTAGTGTATAAAGTTAATAATTATTAAGACATTAAAAGAAATATTACCTGTTGTTCGAATGCATTACAATGGTGTATATTATATGCAAGACGGTTTCATTTCTAAATTACATCTAATTTGGAGCAACTTTTATTCACTATATATTTTGCAGTATGCATTAGAACCGGATTTTATTACATAAAAAGTAAGTTTTAGTACATTTTACATTGTCAAATAGGCAATTGTAAACATGTATGAAAAATGAATTTGTTTCATATATTAGTTATTTTTCTATTCTGTCTGTAATTTCGACAATTTTACTCAGAAGATAGTGTTATTTTGATTTTATTTAAAACATTTTATTTTGATGCAGATGAAAACGATTTATAACATAAATTTATTTAATTAGTTTAGTTTTGGCGAAAGTAAAAATCTTGAGAATGTATAAAAATATAAACGAATGGCGATTTTAACTGTTGCATTATTATATATTATTTAAAGATAATTAATTAATGTGCACTACTGGACAAAATCTATACTGAAGATTGTAGTGCACATAAAAAATGGATGTTGATGCCTTTCTTCTCTTTGGAGGTGACCTTCCGTTAAATGATGAGGTTGGATTCGCTCCAGGTAAATTTTAGTTGTAATATATACTTTTCAAGTTTCTTCTAAAGAATTTAAAGCGATAAATGTACTTAATTTGTTGGTAGTATAAGTATATCTACTTAATTACTTTTTTAATATTTACTTGAATAATATTAACACACATTTTAACAATAATAAAAAATCATATTTTCCAACTGTATTTTATTCACTTTTATTTTTCAGAATGCCACCTGATTTGGCAATGAAACTTGTCAATCTTCTTCATAATGGCATTGATAGACAGGCTCGTTTCAAAATACCGATACACTTACAGGTACTGAGTGTTTTGAGATTCTTTGCGGAAAGTGGATTTCAAAAAGGAGTAAGTCAAGACTTCCACTATCCGATGGGACAACCAACCTTTAGTCGATGTCTAAAGAAGGTATTAGTGGCTCTTCATGAAGTAGTTAATCAGTGGATTAAATTTCCAAAAACAGTAGAGGAAAGACAAGTCATTTCGAATGAGTAAGTTATTTATTTTATATATGGTACCTATTTTAACTTCTATTTTACATTGCACGTACAAAATAATTTTAAGATTTTTGCAGTACAACCAAATTCCAGGAATTTCGGGAATAATTGATTGCTTTATCGTCAAATTTGTTCGATCTTCTATCAATGAAGAGGCTTTCTACCATTATAAACATGGCCATTCTATGAATTTACAAGTTGTAAGTGTTACGTTAATGTTGAGGCTAATTTTACATAATAAGCTTATATTGTTTTTATGAAATTAATGCATAGATTGGATTAGATTAGTGACAGCAATTATATTATCAGGAGCCTACGTATCTGTCCTGGATGTAATAATGATAGGTACCTTTGGAAACACAGTGATGCTAATAGGAATTTGCAGCGTTTGAGAGAAAATGAAGATGTTGTCCAGAATGAAGGATTCTACTACATTTTAGGTAATAACATTTTAATTAATGTATGTATCTTACTTGCAATTAAAAACTGATTCTGATGTCAGGTATACCCGTGAGCATGTAAGAACTAGGTGCAAAATCGAGCAGTTGTTTGGAGTGCTAACTAATGTATTCCAAGCAATCAGCAGAAGAAGAGTACTTAATTATAAACCTGAGAAAGTGGCTCTAATTATTGAAGGATGTGCTATCTTACATAATTTCAGGCGATTAAATGGGTATGCTTTAAATATTATTTATTTATTTTCTTTAAATAAATATACATGAAAGTATCAAAGAGCACAATAAAATTAATAAATTTGTGTAAAAATTTATATAAATATGTATGTAATTTTCGAATAAAAAATTTTCAGTTTTCAAGACCATTTCACAGATGATTTTGATGACAACAACGCAACTTTTACAAACCGAGATGCGGATTATCAAGCTGGAATTCAAGAGAGAAGCAGATTGATTCAACTCTATTATACATAAATTCATTTTCTTATACCATGAATTTATTATCTTACAAATATAGTTAATTTATATCTTACTTTTGTACATAATAGTAGATTTTTTTTAAAATGCTGCTACATACAGTTTGTGGAAGTGTTTAAAAAGTTTGTAATTTTCTAAAAATATTGTTATCAACGTAAACAATTTCTTTATAACAAATGAAATTATAAATTTGAATAAAATAACGTATTAAATAAATTTACAATAATTAATTATGATCTTTATTATTGTTAATGAATTCTAGTTAGTTAATTATACAACTAATTTTCATTAATTTAAAATTTAACAGTACTTCGAATATTTAAAAGTACATATAATCTACATGTAGGTATATCGCAAAGTCATTTTATCGTTTATGTAATGTTTTTTAACTTTATACAAACGATAAATTAAACTGATTCATTTATTAAAAAAATAATCGTTTTATTGCGTTCATGTAAACTTTGTCGCTTAAAACATTCGGCTCAGAGTCTGTATATCGAATTAATGGTCGATAAAACAACTCGCGACAAACGATAAATGCCTCGTTTTTCGCGTAAGAATAAGATCCCAGCTAAGATTCCTTAAGTTTGTTAAAATAGCATTATCTTCTCAATTAAAATGCAGATATTATTGTCATTTAAATACATAGATAATAATAATAATAATTCAAAATTAAAGTCATGTGCCAACGTCTTAAGCTAATTAGAATTCAACGCAAATTAAATGACTTATATATTATCTATTTACTGAATGACGTAAATCGACAGCAAAATATACAATAATATGAATACTAATATATTGTCTAAATATTGCCAATTTGTTACCAATATAGGGGAGAGGCGGCTATGCGTGGCACCTTAAGTTTAAAACTATATTACAATAATAATTTAAATCATTCTTCACTTTAAAAAAATGAAAATAGTTAAAAAAATTCTTAAATTTATAATTACATTTTTAAAAATTACTATTTTTATATTTAAAATTAGTTATAAAATTGTAAAGACAACCGTGTGAAATGACTACTCATGCCCCGCTAGGGGGCATGGATGTCAGTGCGGTGGGGCATGAATAGCACACTCAACTTCTGTATTTTAAATGAATGCAATAAAATAAGAGGTATTATATTTTAAAAGTAATTTTAGTAAAATAAATTTAGTAAATGTAGGCATTTGATTTTTTCAATCTAATTAATGATAAGACAGATAAAATTTTTAACTTTAAATTTAACACTTTATTATATCATTTAGTTAATTTAATCAGTCTTACAAATCACATTTGACGTTTTATAATTATATTAGAATACAATTCATAAATACATTTAATAATAATGCACATTTTCAGGAAAAGGGACTTGGTATATAGGATATATATTATTAATAGAAGATTCAGCTGCTATGTTATCGACTTGTAAAATTACATTATAATTTTCTGAAGGAACACGGTCAATAACAGGAATTTCTAAAACTTGGCCAAGTAAAGGAATTCCAAATTCTGCAGCAGCAGCCTTGCATGATTTGCCATTAAGAACACTTTCGATTGCTAAATGTAATTGCCCATCATTCCAACGAAGAACGTGGTTTTTCTTTTTATAATTCCGCACAATTGAATACGTATCTTAAGAACTATATATCTAAACAATTAAATTACTTAAATACTGCAGGATATCTACCTATTACTATACTACATTTTTATGATCTGAAAGGTTATAAACTCATCAGCTGATCGATATATTAGTTGTGAAATTAGTACTTCTTAAGCAATTAATATTCGTTTAAATTAATGTTTTAAACAAAAAACACAGTCAGGCAAGAAAGTCTCTATTAAAAACTACAAGATAATTATGTTCTTTTTTAAAAATTATTAAGCTTTTTATATATATTATTTGTATATAAAATGAAACTTGCATCACTTTTTAATCAATAATTTCAAATGCGTATTAATTTATTTAGAATAATATTTTTAACATTTTTTTTTCAAGAGGAATATAGAATAATGTAATATTTTAAAATTCCTTAAGTGTCTGCACTGAAACATGTAAAATTCAAATAAATATTTGAGGTGTCAAGTTGACCCGCCATGCAACGCATAGCCGCCTCTCCCCTACAATGAAAATATGATAACCTATTAATCATTCTGTAAATAACACCATTAGAATATTGGGGATAATAATTGCAAAAGGCTGGCGAAAATATGTCTGCTGTTGAAAAAAATATTGCTAACGACTGCAAAAATTTTAACCAAAGTATTACTACACTGTAGAGAAAGTAGTCAAAATTTGGCAGAAGTATAGCCAATCACTGTAAATAGTTCGGCAGAAATATTACTAAAGTATAGAGAAAATTTATTCGAAAATTATTAGAAGTAATGCTATTGTCCATTAAATCTTAGGAAGAGGAATTAGTAAAGTGTGGAGAAAGTATTGATAAAGTTTGTTAAAAAATGCAATAACGACAGCAAAAAACCTATATTTTACCCATATATTACCAGTATATTGCAAATATATGGTGTACCTATAAGTCATTTGGTACTCAACCCCTTGAGAATGTTTCGAAACATATTTGCAAATAGTCTGCCAAATGTATGGCAGGAGTTTGGATCTAGTATTGCGCTAAGCTCTGGCGAATTTTAGGTATTTGCATTTATTAATAGTAAGCTACATAATGTAACTATAGCTAGAAATTGATCAGATTTTTTGAAAACTTAAACTAGACTATCGTCAATATTTAGCATCAGTAAAGACCATTATGTAATTCTAGTTTATATTATAAATAAATATGATTTTCTAAAAACGTATAGCATAAACAAGATTTAAACGAATATACTAACATTTTTCTTTATTAATCCCACTAGGCGACTGCAGAACATCCTGTAATAAACCAATTTAAAAAAATCAAATTGCGTTGTATTCGTAAGTTTTCATTTTGTTGCGAAAAAAAAAAATTTTTGCAAAATATTTGAAAACACAATGGCTTGAATTGTTCAGATATTTTTCAAATAAGATGAGATAAACAAAGAATAAAGTTGCTGTTTATGCAGCATAAAGTATTTCCACAAAGGAACTGCAGAACACTGTGTAATGAACCGATTTAAAAAAATTAAATTACATTGTATTCATCTTCAAAAATTAGTCCTATGACCTGACCTAGTTTTTTTCTAGCTAGCTTATTAGATGTGCTAAAATTACCTAAATACGGCGCGTCGAATACCATAACTTCAGGGTACTTGTAATTTTTCAGATTATTGCAAATAAAAATAATATCTTTTGCAAATTATGTGAAAGCTCAGCGGCTTGGATTAATCAGGTATTTAAAAAAAATGAAATAAAGAATGAATAAACTTGTTGATTATGCTACATAAAAATTAATTTCCGGCGCGACATAATTAAATAGATAATAATCTCCTAGTACTGCCGGCGTATACCCACATCTAATCACCATTAAGTATCTATACGTTCATGCGTTACAAATAAGTATATATGCGTGTATATGTGTGCGCGCTCCTATATATATATCCTGTATGTACCACCAATATATAGTCAACATTTAATTAAGTAATTATAGCACAATGGGCAAACTAGTCTGAGTGCTTGACGGGCACTTCTCTGAGCTTGGTCCGCCGGGTCACCTCCTCGGAAAGACTAATACTATAATTTCGCCGGATTTTAGTAATTCTATTCTAAACGTTTGAACAAATTTAGTTAAAGCGACAATAAATTGATAAGTTATATGATAAAGGGATTTATTGATCTTCACAAGCGAAAGACGACTATTTCTCACAACTCAGTAAGGTGGACTGAATTTATAACAGCCACTTTAATAACCTTACCAGATATACCCCATGTTCCTCCTCGTCAGAGTAGAGCCGTTTTCCAAAATTTTTAAATTATTTCTTTCATCTGTATCTAGAGACAAGATGCCTGATGAGCCCACCAGGGATACTGAGGGCGAAATACAACAAATTCTTTTTCTTTTCTTTTTCCATTTGATTTAATTTTATGCTTTAAATTGATTTTTATTTTGCCTTAGCTTGACTTGGTGTTTTTTTAATTCATCTCAACATTCATCCGGTAAGGATATTAAAGTGGTTCGTATTAGTTATTTATGTACCTTGGGTGAGCCTCGCGTCATTACTGTTCGAGGCGGAAAATTTCGTGGATGGTTAGTACGTCCGCGGTCGCGAGCGCAGCGAGCGGCCAAGGATGTTACTACCATCCACGAAATTTGAGCCGAGAACTGTAATGACGCGATGCTTACCCATGGTACGTAAACAATTTTTCAGCCTTATAATTCGTACATACGACTCTTTCGTTGCTCACAAAGTAATTTATTATACATTTAAAAGTAATGTAATAAACACTTTTTTAAACAATATAAATAATTATATATTATGTCAATAATTTTTAAACATTTGTATACTGACGCTTATAAAACATTTTAATTTTTTAAATTCTGCATTTAGTATCAGAGAATATTAAATATTTAGTAATTACTTATTATATTAATCGTAACATTGCAGTTATTAAAGATATAGGACTCATTTTGCGTTATTATATATATATATATATATATATATATATGCGGAGACAGACTGACACAATCCAAAAATTTACTATAGTGTATAATAAATTTAACTGAAGTTGTAGTAAATATTACCAGAATTGTAGTAAAAATTAATAACTTTCTAGTAAATTTTATTATACACTATAGTATATTTTTGGATTGCGTCAGTCTGTCTCCGCATTACTAGACAACATTGTAATTTTTACTTCAACTTTTTTTCTCCGTGTATATATACACTATATTATTTCTAAAATATAATATTCTAATATATATGTATAATATATAGTACTTCCGTATCTGAGCAATATTAAGATAACTATGATTAAAGTAACGCAAACGTTACGTTTAAACTAGTTGTGTTTACGTTTGAAAAGCCATAGATATATCTCCGATACATGTACTACGCGTTTCAAACACGTTGACTCTATACCGTTCGCGCGGCAAAGGTTATATTGCTCGCCGCATATATCCTACGGAGCGCTTTGCATACAGCCTCCTAGGATGTATAGACACCTTATACGTCCTAGGAGGATGTATAGAGGGCTCTCATACAAGCGAGGAGCCACTTGTATGTACGCAACGTATTTACAAGCGGAGCGCGCTCTGCACGTAAGAGTCGTTGTACGAATTAGTAGGCTGAAAAAATATAGTCCGTCTTACTGAGTTGTGAGAAATAATCTTTGGCTTGTGAAGATCAATAAATTCATTTATCAAATAACTAATAATGTGAACAAGCAATAAATTCTTGAAGTTTACCATTTTTTTGAAAATTCAGATTTGAATGTTGTTTGTAATATTCTAATAACGTTGAAATATATATCTGGTCTATTGGCCATTTAATGCCATTTTTTCAATAGATCACTAATATTTTCTCAATATATTGTAAATCATAAAATTACTTTTAAATCCATTAAGCTTTCGAAAATATTTATTATGCCTTTAACTAAATAATTTCTAATTGAAGCGAAAACATTTTTTCGAGTACGTATGCTTTCGCAGTGCGGACGTCAAAGAGCGCCCCAGTTTTAATTTATTTCAAAGCAAATGTAATTTTTAAACACGTTCATTTACTTTCCTCGTCCTTATTTCCGAGGTCAATACAATATTATTACAATTTTAATAATTTAATCAAAAAGATATACTCGCAGTTTAATTTATTTATTTTTACCGCTTATTATATTAATTAAGTGATGTATCATCGTACATATTACCAATGTGCTCATTAATGAACATCGTAAAATAAATTAATTGCGATAATAATCTTACAGTTAAGAATAATTATTAATCGCACCTTTTGTGTTATAATATTCATTTCACAAAATTAATTTTGTATCTTCTATAACATTTACGTAATTGTCGATACTACCAACGAATCGATGATTTTTATTACCTCAAGTCGATGAAAACACGAACGAACTTCTTTGTTTGGTCATCCGAAAGAATATTAAGATACATGGCATAAATCTTAGATTTCCTATAATACCGATTATTAGAAATGACATGATCCAATTAATTTTAAACCTACCGATTTATTCAAAATATAGTAATAAAATATAAAAAACTAATTTGAGAAATAGTTGGTAAACGTAAACATATTAGAGGCAGACGATAACTAGATTATTCCTATACTATTCAAGTCAGACTTCAACTAGACCTTCTCTAGACTTTCCTTAGCCTTCATCGAGGCTTGAGCTGAATTTTATTTTACACGCACTAGAAATTATTTCACTAGCAATATTATTGCTAGTATACTTCCAAAATTAACTAATACATTTCCAATATATGGCGATATATTTGTATGTTAAACCTATGTATTGGCTATATTATACTCAACACTTAATTCAACTCAAAATTTTATTATCTTAAAATTCGTCCTAAAAGTTTTAATAAATTAATGTAAAAACAAAGAAATGGAAAACTGTAATTACTTCATATTTATAATGCACCCTATCATATATTCAGTAAATAAATTAATAATAGTAGTGATAAACTTAATAAGTCTGCGGTCTTATTCAAACATAAATAAATATTATTTCCTTGATTGTACATTTTACTCATACAATCAATCTCGTCAAATATATGTTGCGATTCTTTCACTTTCGCGATCTTCGCTTCTGCTGACGCACCAGCTTTGTTCAGTCGCTTTGGCCGTTTTGTTCGTTCACCTGTTGTATTAGCCTCGCGCGGCAACGTCGTGCAACTTTCTTATCTAATCTGGCCTCTGATTGGTCCATTAAAAAAATTAATTACGTCTGACCTAATTATTATTTTTTAAAAATGCATATATATATATATATATATATATATATATATATATATATATATATATATATATATATGCATTATTCCACGTAAAGTGGTCCGATTAAAATTTTAAAATGCATACAATACAGGGAAAAATTTTTAGGTACTGGATTCTATTTGCTCAAAAGTTATTCTAACCTCAAAAAGTGAATTATTCCAAGTTTATTTCAACACCAGCTCGGTTCACCGCTATTTAACGCAAAATCTATCAACTTTTACTATAGAACATTACTATGTAAAAACTTTTAGTATGTAAGACTATGCAAAAACTTTTACTATGTAAGACAAAAATTTACAAAAATTAAAATGGTAATTGATGGTTCGAGGTTTCCTATCGGGTTTTCCGTCACGCTAACCAGATTGCCTACTGGCGTAATCGAGGAGATGGGAAGCCTCCGTGACTCTCCTGAGTTGATAAGCGTAAATAATACTAGAGTACCCATTTGTGTGCATAAGGTATTTGTAATGGTCAAATAAGCAGCAGATAGTAGAATCGACCACTCACCTTACATTCTTTCGGTAGCCCAGCTCCCCTACAGTTCGATGTCCATGATCGTACTTCTCCTACGATTCGCAGCAATTCTGAGATTTTACTATTCCCATCGCTATCATTGTGAAAGGCAGACTACTATGCTGGCTAACAAGTAGGGTTCAAAACAAAAAAATAATAACACATCAGAAGTCTTTAATTTGTATTTACAGTAGTACCAGCGAAAGTGAGAAAGCATGTAATAACAAGAGAACCCTTTCTTATTCCCCTCTGACAGTGCCCTAATCTCCCTCAATTTCTAGGTCATCCGTATAACCATCCGATACAAAATGTACCCATGGCCTCATTAAGAGCTTCAGTACTTCTTCGTGCACAACGTTTCATATATTAGGACCCAAGATCAATACCCGTGCTAACCCCGTCGTCATTTTTCTTTAGTTAAACCTATTTGTTTCGTAAATACTCGGGTCCGGTTCTCGATCCAGTTGTGTCGTTAACCTGCCCTTGTCAAGTTTTGTCGGTTTTATCTTGGAAAGTTCTCTGTTATGTTCGCATCCTCTTCTTTAGGTTGAAAACGATGCACTCATGGTTATTGGGACTGTAACTTTCAAACATCCGTCATCACTCGACTGTCAGGAGTAGTCTATCACAAAGGTCACGTCTGGAATGAATTCACCGTACCCGGGTCTCTTGTATATCGTTACCCGTCTAATATTGCAACTGCTACATCCAACCTCGCGGTAATTTGTGAAAGTAGCTGTCCTCGTATGTTTGTTGTAGTTATGATATACTCGATTGCTCTCGCAATAACAACCCTCCAGGAGAACATCGTCGCGGACGTCGCCCAGTGCGTCCTTGATGACCATTTATGACCTTGTTTGTCGCATTTACAGCAGAAATTATATCTATCCGGTCCTTAGTAGTCAGCCTGCTGATATCCGTAGCTGAGACACCTATAGCATCTTGGTATCATTATTCTGCTCAACGAACGGTAGTTGGTGAAGCCTATTTTTATACGTCTTTTAAAAAGTAGTAACGTCACGCCACTTTATCCAAGCTCGCAGATAGTTATCTTCTGTTATTCACTACTATGCTTCTATCTCCACTCGGATCTAATTCCTTATCTAGTGCCTCCCGTACATATTCTTTATCTGTTAGATAATTCAGGTTTAAGCATAGGATTTCGAAGGGCCACTTTGAGGATACAATTTTTGATGACTGCCTACTCACCAAAATCATTCCGGAGTTAATTTTTTAGTTCTCCCGGCGTACATTCGTCAGATTATGTATGATTGAGTTTGGAGCCATCCTTAGTCTTTATTATTTGTCTGATGATAAAACTATTACTTAGTCTGGATAAAATTATACGTCAGACAAAAACAGCAAAAAATTTTAGATACACATAGATAGGATTAGGATGTTGTCACAGAGAAATTTGAATAGGGGAGACTGGGGGAATCCGGACCCCTGGGTAAATCGGACCCCCGTACAGGTAAGTATAATAAGTCATTCGAGTCATATTAAGCTTGTGTTGCCTGTATGACAATTTTAAAACTGATTTTTTAAATGCCATACGTATACCGAGGCGAATTGGACTTTCAATGCCGGGGTTAATCGGTCTCCTTAAATTAATTTAAATTATTATTTTTTTAAGTTTATTGAAGACTATAGAAACTAATTATCATTGTTTTATTTATATTTCAGAAAAATGGGTCGCAGATCTGCAGAAGTTTTCAAACAACGGCTGTTGTCTCTGCAAGCAATTAAAATTACAAGACAAGGTCGAACATTCATTTTTAATGAAGCAAGGAGAAGGAAATGCCTTCAAAAAATATGTAGAGCGTTTATCTGATATCTATTTTGGCTTAACATCTGAACAAGATTGAAAATTAGCATTTCAATTTGCAAAGAAATTGCAGTTGCATATTCCCGAAAGTTGGAATAAACAGTTGCAAGTTGGTGAGGATTTATTATATGAGTTTCTAAACCGTTACAGACTTTTTTGCAATAGTATGCGGAAAATTGTCATTTTTCGCATTAGTTTAGTGCGGAAAATGCCTTCTTTCAATACAGTAGAACTAATGCGGAAAACGACAATTTTCCGCATACTATTACAAAAAATATCGTTTGTAACTCGTGCGGGAAATCGCATTTTCCGCACTTGTTACAAAATATACTATTTCTTCATACACCCGCAGCTACCAGTTTTGCAAGAACGAGCGCTATTAATCCTACCAATGTGGAACATTTTTTCAATTACTTTTGAAAGTCGCGAATAAAATATTGTATGAACCACAAAATATATAGAACGTTGATGAAACGGGTATTACCACAGTTCATTCTCCAGAGCGCGTTATGAGTTGAAAAGGAACAAAACAAGTGGGTCAGATAATATCTGCTGAACAGAGACAACTATTGACAGTTACAGTAGCAGTTTCATCTAATGTATCGCATCCACCGTCATTTCTAATTTTTCATCGCACTCGTTTTCAACAACATTCCCTTCATAATACGCCGTTTGGATCTATTGGTGTTGCAAATCTAACTGGTTGGATGAATGCAGAACTTTCAAAAGCATACGCGTTCGACCAAAGACAATCCAGTACTTTGCTACTCGATAATCATAAATCTCATTGTTCACTTGAATCCATAAATTTTTGCCGAAATAATGGAATTCATCTACTTACATTGCCACCACACTGCTCACATACGATGCAACCTTGGGATGTTTGCGTTTTTGGCCTATTAAAAAAAGGAGTGAAAAATTTAGGCCAAAACTGGATTGTAATAAATCCAGGTAAAACAATAAAAATATTTGTTGTTCCTACGATAGTTTCAAGTGTATTGGAAATTGAAGAAGCCGAAACTAACATAAAGTCTGCATTTCGTTCTACTGGTATCTGGACACTTGATCAAACCGTTTCTAAAAATTCATATTTTGCTACAAGTTGAACAACCGATCAATCAGATCGTTTACATAACAACGCAACAGAAAATTTAACTCCTATTAGATGTGACTTTTCAAACAAACCTGAAACTGAGAAAAAATACGTACCCATGAAACTCATATTATGCTGCATTCAATCCCTCAACATTAAGTGCCGATTTTGATCAAATACTTCAGATAATAAGACCAAATCCTAAAGCACCAAGACGTGAAGATGGGCCACTACTTAGTAGGAAGCCAGGCAAAGCAACTATATTGACTTCCGTTGAATCAGTGTGTGAATTACAAGACAAAATAGTTAGAAAGGTACAAAACGGAGTTAAACTAACACAAGACTCAATATTAAAGCGCGTGCGGCAGAAACTTCTAAGGCTGTAAATTACAGAGAAGATATAAATTTTGAATCAGACTAATTTATATTATGGTTTTTGTTAATTAATTTAGTATATTTTTATAAGTTTAGTATTATTATGATTTTAATAATATCTTTTGCAATTCAAATTTTGTAAAAATTTGTTGTAAACTTATTTGACCTAGATTTAAGACAATCTATTAAAAATGTTCAGATTAAACGTTATAATAAGAATTATCTCAACAAATAAGCCGGATTTTCATTGCCTACCTAATATAGTTACCATTATTAACTCATGATAGCATCAACATTAGGAGGACGTCGAAGTAGCAATTTTAACGATATATAGGAGTTACCGTTTTTAATTTGTGTCAATAACTATATAAGTTAATGCGGATTTTTTGCACTAGAGCGCCATTCTAAACAATAATATAAATAATCTGTCAAATTCATTGAGTAGTTACGGAGAATAGTGCAAAACTATAATTTTTATGCAACATAACATGAATAAGCCTAAATAAGTGCTGTTTTTACTTTTATCAATAACTAAACCAGTTTTTGAGGAATTTTGGGATCAGCACACCATTCTATACAGTGCTACAAGCAGCTTGTCAAATTTTGGTGCAAATTCATCAAATATTTGGAAAGAATTGTACGAAACTATAATTTTTATGCAACATAACATGATAATTGTGAATTACAGTTTTGCACTATTCTTCGTAAATATTCAATGAATTTGCACCAAAATTTGACGGATTTCTTATATTATTGTATAGAATGGCACTCTTGTGCCAAAATTCCTCATTAACTTTTTTAATTATTGATAAAAGTTAAAAATGGTAACTCTTATATGTTGATAAAATCGCTAGCTTCGACGTCCTCTTAAAAGACAAAAATAATAGGGGTCCGATTTACCCCGACGGGGAGTCCAATTTACCCTGGTAATTTGAAAACACCAAAATTTAAAGAAATTAACAAATTTACAAAATAATATTACCAAATAATTCTACAATCATTATTATGGAAGTAAAAGTTAGTGCATGTATTCAGCTATTCAAAGATAATTTATATTTAAAGTCTATTTAAATGTTAAAAATGTATTTAATAAATTATTGTAAGGGTCCACTTTATCCCAGTTTCCCCTATATTATCCCAAAATTTTGATAATTATAGCATATAATTACAAAGCTGCTTAGTACATTTACTTTTCATACAATATTTTCCTCTGTGTATAAATATAAAGTCATTGCTGATAACAATTTCAAAATTATACTGCTGATTGATTAAACTTCTCACTGTTCACTATTTTATAATTTATTATGACTAAAGAAATACACGTTTAATTTTCCTAACGATTAATTTATATTTATACGAGCAAGGATTCCGTACATTAAATATTTTTTCAAAAAAACATGGTTGAAGGAGAATTTGCATAAACTGTAAATTATATGAAAGTAAAGTATTTACCAATATTTCGAAAAAATCGTGAAAATTGTTGTTTTAGATTAGATAAGAGAATAAATTACGATTTATGTAATAATAGATTTGATTATTTTAGTCTCTCAACTTGGTTTTTCACTTAACATAAAATACGTTGCTGTGATAACGAAAAGATAATGATAAAATATTTTTAAAATTAAATCATTTTATTCTAATAAGTAGGATTAATTCAATTAACAATGATTTATAAAACAAATTATTTCAACATAGTTACAAGCTCTTGTGATGTTCACGTCGTGCAAACGTTAACAATCAGTCTTGGTCAACGGCAAGAACAACATGCTAGACATCATTCAATGGCAACTGTATGCAGACTAAGTCGAAGCGTTTTATTTCCTCCCCAGTTCAAGACTTTACAAGAATGGTTTCATTATGCATTTGCGAATAGTGAAATAGATGGTAAAGATTATCAAGTATATCTTTAATAGTAATGTATTATTTAATATTTTGAGTATATATATATATATATATATTATATAGCTGTTGATCGATTTCCTTGCGTCGAAAGAGAGAGACCAGATAATACAACTGAATGTAGCACTGGTCGAGGACGAAATGCATCTACTACATCTGGAAAATTGCAAGATCATTCTCATACACGAGAAGTAATATTTGCTTTACCATCTTTGCAGTTACACTTGAAGACAGAACATCTTCAGAATGCTCAAACACCAGATGTAATAGGTATGTTATATTTTCATGTTACTGTCAAACAATATTAAAATTATTCTATGTATATTACATTAATTTTAATTTACTATTAATTATTGTATGTGATGCTGGTTTATAATTTAAATAACAAAAAAATATTATTTAAATAAAATTATATCCGAATTCCCAACATCATCGAAAAGAAAAAAATAGCAATATTAATTTATTAGTCCTGATTACCCGGTGGACTCACCCAGAGGAAGTTCCGTTGAATCAACTAAATGTTCCGGATACCTATTAAACCGCGTAACGAATATTAACACCCTTAACAAAATTTAGATATATATAATTATATTACGGGATCTAATAATAGATCCCGTGGCACCACTAGCCACGAGAGAGAGAACGTTACTTTATAATTAATCAAATAAATAATTTAATTTAATAAGAAAAACGCGCACTGAATTTATCCTTATTGTCCCCACTAGATAAATCAATTATTATTTTAATAATTAAAATAACTCACCAATGCGATGTAAATAAATCAATACAATATATCCAATATAATAATAATAATAATACTATCCCAAAACTATTCCATTTGGATAATTATATCTATATGTAGGTATATCGTTGTACTAAATATTTCTCCTTATTAACGGGATAAATCTATGTATACTCCTCAATCCTTCTTATGGAAAAATAAATCCTCCTTTATAATAAGATAACCACCATAAATCTCAGCAATCAAAACTAAAGAAAAATAATACTGTTTGTGCGATCGATAATATCAGAATAACAATACTCGATTGTACGGTAGATATGATCAGAAGATACAGAACACTACTATCTGGAAGATCGATAGGATCAGAATGGCGATGATCCGTTTTTCCGAGTCACGCCAAACTTCTTCCCCGATTTTCTATCTCCCTCAATCTCCTAATATCCCTATCTGTTCACTCTCTCGTTACCTGTGAGGGATACGGCAATATTATAATTCTCCAACCCTAATAAAGCTACCCGTATTTACCCTACTATAAATAAAAATGACAACTAATTTGCATAAGTTATCATTGTCCCAACTAGTATTTCGACTTTCCGTATTTAAGGTAATTACAGTCATATAACGTAATATGCTGTTATATTTACCCATACGGAAGTCTTATCTCTAATAATATCATCTATTGATTGGTTCAATAGATCACTAAATTATTCTCTAGTTAACAGCGCGAAATACGAATATCAATTTATCTCCTTACTATTACACATGTGTTCCCCCACTATCCGCGTTCCGAATTCCCTATACTATATGCGCGCGATCCCCGTATCGATACGAGCGCGGACCGCGTGTTCAGTGTGCGCGCGCTTGAATCTAGATCGATTCAAGATGGCGACAACTGAGCGCGGGCCGGCACGTAAACAACGTGCCTCGCGACCGTTTCCCCGGGTGTGCGCGATCCCCACCGGCGGGAATAGTACCCGGGTACTACCGCGGAGTGGTGCGCGTCCGGAGGTGCGCGTATACCTCTACCAAGGCTCCACAGGCGACACGGCACACGGCGAAACATCTCCAACACCGACGTCAACAAACGCTTACGGAGAGAATCTCCTAAGTATTTTATGTATACTCGTAAGTGTTTCTATCGATATAACTATTTGTAATAATTAATTATATTTATTATACTATACTTCCCTACTAACAATCCTCTTTCTCCTTAACACATAACTCTCCTTACCTTGTTTATTCCCAACTAAACAATATCTATTTATATTTATTTAATTTATTATATATAAATTATTATTACTAATTCCACCTATTCCTTATCCCTGTTTAATACTTACTTCTTGTAATTTTCAATCTCTATTATCTTCTTTTTCCTTTCTCAATTAATAATCAACACACCCATCCGTTGTCATTTCCCTCACATCTCCCTACTCATATTATTATTAATATTTATAAACTTTATATATATTTGCCCATAATACCTGTCCTTACCATTAATTATATTATTTAGTAAATATCCATATTAATATATTTCTCTTTTTCAGATGCAGCGTGCCAAGGAGTACCTGTCACCGAGGGAACCCCGGACACGCTGATCCAGAGATAACCTAATAGACCTTCGCGTCAATCCAATAGGACAACTAGATAAGTATACTTTATTAATATAGATCCTTTTTGTACCAATTAATACTAATATTCTATATATATTATTTTCAGGTGGCCTCGGTGATGTACCCACATCACATTACCCCCCCCCCCCCCTCCTAAACTTTACTTACTCTGGTAAGGATAGTTTACTCCCTAAATACCTCCTGAATACACCATGGGGCAGGACAACACACTCACAAAAAAAAATAAAAAGAATAAAATCAACTCACACTGGAGATCCTCTTCTTTCCTCCTTAATAATTCACGGCCCTACTAATTTGTAGGGAGACCACCACTAACTACCCTGCTACCTTATGTCCTTACTATCTAACTTAATCCCTAATCCCTAACCTAACTAAAATTGACAATAAATTATGGTTTCCTCCTAAAACAACTTTTAAATAATGCCTATTTTCTATATTAGATACTGATACACCTTGTTTCGGTTCAGTTGATCGATCTGGTGTCTCCTTGTTGCCAAGGAAGGTCTTTGGACTCTTTTCTTTTTCTTTTTCCTTTTATAAATTTTATAAATATTAAAAAGAGAACATGACCAAGCACACTTTCTTGCAGAACTCCCAAACTGACCGAGAGCCAATTTGAACTAAGATCAGGACCAGTCGAGACCGCTTACTGACTGTTATCAAGATATGACACAAACCATTTTACAGTATTATCATTTTAATTAATCATGCGTAGTTTGCGAAGTAGCTGGTGATGAGAAACTTTGTTAAACGCTTTGGGAAAGTCGCATTGTACGAGAGTGGTAACATACATTTTTCGATCGCATATTTTATATCTTCCGTGAGTCGTATAACAGCAGTTTGAGTGCTGTGACCCGAGCGAAAACCTGCCTGTAGTGGACTGATAACATCATTAACTGTAAGAAAGTGATACAATTGAGTATGCACCTCGCAAAGCTTGACACTGAGTCGATCTTGGCAAGAGGCAATAGGAGCGACTTATTTCAATGACTGGAAAAAATAGCACTCTCCGCAGACAGCTTGAAAAGTCCAAACAGCGTACCAACTATGGTGGACGCAACCAATCGCAGCATTGCCACAGATCTGATCATGGCCTATCACTCGCGATCTTGACAAATGTATAGCCTTATCAATAGTATCGAGTGAAGGCGGTTGAAGGTTAAATATAGGAGACTCATGGTTAATTGTGACTTCGTAAAGTTTAGCGATAATATTATTATGTGTAATACGCGGAGTAGCGTTTGAAATAGACTCGTAATGGTTATTCAAAGGATCGTGACCAAAACTAATAGTAGGATCCGGTAATACGTGTGTTATCAGACCGAGACAACAAAATTCAGTCCACTTATTTGTTAAATTCTCCGTTAAAGAAATTTTAGAAAAAATTAACCTATTCTTTGCCGCGTCCAATCGATTTTTCCATTTGGCCCAGGGTTGTTTGAAGAGATTCCAAAACTCCGATATCTAAGTAAACTTGAATTTCTTATACGCACGATTTCTCTTTCTCATCACAGAATGCAACGTGTGATCAACCCAGGGTTTGTGATTTTTACGAGCAACAAAAAGTCACATGGCTGAAAGGTCATCAAAAACAGGTAGTATTCAACCATTAAACAAAACGTTCGCTTCATCGATATTTGGTGCACATAACCCAAGATCATTCTCTCGAGCAAGATCAGAAAATACCAAGAAATCAGAGAATGTTCTAAATGATTTTCTCATGAATGATCGGCAATGTAGAAGATAATCAAATTTACCCACAATAAATGGTATGTCAGATTTACGATAGTTCAAGATTCGATGTTGGTCGCTGACAATGAAGACGTCAAACCAGGTATGGGCAAGTCGATTTATATAGATAGAGGGTGGTTTAAGTATGAAAACAAAGATTTATGTTAAAATCTCCGGTGATAACAACATGATCGGCAGAGAGTAGAGATGATTTCAAAAAACTTCGACGGCAAAGCAGCCGCTGGTCTACAATATACAACGGCAAATAGAAGCTTTGAACTTGAGATTAATATATCTAAAGTAAGAAATTCTTGTATATTGTCATTTTGTTCATCCAAATGTCTAATGAGAGTAACTAGTAAACCGGTTCCGAGCCGGTCTAATCTATAAAATTTATAGACATGTATAGTTAAAACATTGTCAGCAATATTCTAATTTAGGAATGTTTTCGTTAACGCTAAAAAATCATATTGTTCGTCATGTAGTAAACATTCGACCTCATTAAAGTGAGTTCAAAGGCGATTAATGATTGACTAAGCAACAGAAACGCGATAAATATTATTGCAATATAATTGTCAAATATGCTGTTCGGTGTCCAAACTACCATCTATATTTATCGTTAAAATATTGTTTATTTTGGCTGCATTACTTTGTTGCACTACCTATAAAGGGGGTACTTTAGAGAAAACCTCTAGATTTTCGATTACTAAAGGTGGATCAGATAATGAGCGACGCATATAAACCTTTACATCACGTGCAAATGGGCGCAAGAAATGACGTTCTTTCGAAATATAAAAAGCATTAGCACGCAAAATAATACGCGACTCATCGCCAAAAAATTTTGAACAATTTAGATTTGCAAGTAGACGTGCATTACTTATTAAGACATCATGATTGCTAACCTGGAAAAATTTTATTACAAACTTTTTAGACTTGATAGGGTCCTTAATGCGATCCTTTGGTATTCAGTTTCGTGTGTTTAGAATATTAGGTATCAAGTGAGTCAACTCAAGAATTGTTAAAAGCTTAGTTGCAAATGTCTTGTTATTGATATTTATATTAATACGTATATGCCCATGTCTAAGACCTCGCACTCATCCACACGGTTGACTCGTGAACCCATATAAGAGGTAGACTCAGATGATTTTAAACAAGCTAGATAAAGTTTTCATTAATCAATTTCGGAGCCATGCACCACTAAAATTGTTTTAACCGATTCTAAGCCCGCCTCCAATCTATTGACTGTAGCAATTTGTGAATTTGTAGAAGATTCCTGTAAGGAACGAACAACACCTGTAAGGTGCAACCAAATCAATCGTATCAGGTACACAATGCAGATGCGAAAGGCTGTTGCAACTGCTACAAAATAATACGTCGGCATCCTTGTAACTAATAAGCTGATTGCAAAACCGACAAGTAGGACGTGCCACGAAGCGAGTAACAATCAATAATCGAAAATACAATATAACAAATAACTATACAATCGATAAAATGATGAAACTATATTTGATAATCTGATAAACGTTTATCGCGTCCTGACAAAAATTATATTATTTTTTTTCGTAAAAAGTACTGCGTAGTATAGAATAAAATTACGGCGTAGAAGACGAATGAAATAAACTTGATACAGAAATATTCTAAGTAAATGCAGTAATAAAGCCTGATTTACAGAGCTAAGGGACAGAGTAATTTACGAACATTTCAAAAGAAAAAAAAGACCGATGTGTAGAGTTTAAAATATTATTCAAAGCCAATACGCACATAAGCGGCATTGCCGATAGTGAGATCAAAACGAAGGTGGTGCGCAAGAGTTTATATATATTGCACTAGATTATCAACGCTCGAAGAAGAGCCGGTGATAGCGACATGAACTAGAAACGTGAGCATTAGAAGGAAGCAATAATTTAAATAGCCAAGAAAAAGAAGCCGCTTTGGTTAATGTCGCAGTAACGAAAGTGGTGTCAAGGAACTACGACTTCCACATCTGGCAATCATCGAGCTCCGTACGCATACGCATCTAACATCGGCGCCCGTAAGTCTAGCGGAACATCACAAAGCCACTTGACGCCGCTACCTCGTTCCTCGTTTATTAACCATTCGCCTTGTAATATTTTTATATACAATAAAATATAAAGACACATAATGAAATAAGTATATAATAAGTATACTAACAAAATGCTTAATAATCAATATAACGCAGTATCTTCGAGAATAATTTATTTTAAAATTTTAAATCAAAGGCTATACTGCAGCTATTACTATAGGACTAAATTAATATTTTCTGAATTTTTATGAACTAAAATAATGCATTGGTTGCGTCAATGCAGTCTGTCTCTGATCTAATATTGGCATTCAGTAATATTCTAACTAAAATATACATAGATACATTACATGTGGTTTATAACGCAAACGCAATTGAAAATCACGAAATTCAGTGGTACAGAATCAAACAACAGATTGTCGCGGCACGCAGAATAAAGGCACATATATTCCGGCTTGAAAAGCAGCGCATCTAAGTATACCCGTGAAGTGATGCATTAGAAAACCCGCATACATATAAATTTGTTGTTATTATCGTCTACGCAGTTAGTTATAAGAAAGATGTTTTTGTCGAGTTTAGAGCGCTCAGCTGGTTGATGCGTCTCTGGGCGCGTTCGGCGATGCGCTCTTGCTCCTCCATTTTTTGTTTATGGAAGCGCATCATCTCTTCGGCCTGGCGCTTCTCTGCCTGGCATTCCTCCTTCTCGCGCCGTGCGGCTTCTTGTCTTTGGCGCTCTTGGGTGCGCTGCGCGCGGGCGGCCTTTAATAGGCACATGTCGTCTTGCCGGTCTGATAACAGAGTATAGTACCGACCCGCGCGTTCCTCGAAGGCGAGTCCAAAGCGTCTCATCCCTTGGCGGAAGCGTTCGAAGACGAATTGGAGGTGGTCTTCGACTTCCATGGCCAATTTTAACACCTCCACTACCTCTGGTTCGACCTGCCGCCAGTACTCCTCCAACGACTGTGCGGGTTTCGGTGGAGTCGGCGGTGGCGGAGCCAACTGCTCCGCTTCGCTGGCTCTCGGGCGACGGAGCGGACGGTAGGAGAACGTAGTCTCTCGGCGGTCGGCCTCGTTTGGTGATTCTCCTCTCGTCGTTTCCTCGGTGAGTGACTCTTCTTCCGTCAACTCTTCTACCATCGCGCGCTCTGCTCTCCCGGATTCCTCAAGGATGGACTCTTCGGCAGTCACCTCCTCAAGCGTGGCGCGCTCCTCCTCTTCCTCGGTGTCATCGGCCCATAGGAACCAGAGGGCCCCCGTTGAGGAGGGTGCCGTTGGAGCGGCTGATGATACGAGCGGCGCAGGTTCTCCCCTGGCCTGCGCAAGGATGGCGGCGATCGGGTCGACTGGAATACCGATGCCGTCGAGTGCATGTCGGATGCGCTCTATGAGCGCCTCGATCTCAGGTCGTTCCATACTACAGCACAACAAATAGAAGGGAAGGTTAGGAAAATCATTAGGATACGTCGTTTTTAGTCGTGCTTCGCGTTTTTCATAACAAATCTGTTACGTTAACCGAAATGTTTTTATTTCGCGAACCTTTCGGACGACCGCGGCCTCTTTTTATCGGTTCGGACGGTTTATTCGTAATTCTAACGCGATATGACTTCCCGGTCCTCTTTACAACGATCGTATTCTTTCTCGGTCTCCCCCTTCGCTTGGGGTTCGCTTGTGTTTTTACAGGTTTAGCATCTGCCGTACATCGCGCAAGCGTTTGCGCGTTGACGCTTTGATCGCTATCTGATACACTCGCAGATGTATCCGCATTTCCACCCTGCTGTGCGCTCGCAGACTTTCGTTCGCTCGGAAGCAGCGGGTCGCGCTTCGATGCGTGTACGCTCGCATCCCTCGGCGGTTTGGCGTCGATCTCGATGTCGTCTTCTTCTTGTGCAGTCTCAAATGGCTTTAATTGCGAGACGTGCACTAAGTCGACGATATAGCCATTTTTATCAAGCAATCTATACGTATTTGCGCCAAGTCGGTCATTAACTATGTACGGCCCAGCGAAATTAGGCGCTAACTTCGCCACTCGGCCCTCGTCGGTTGAGGAAAGAATTTTAGTTGCTTTCCACACCAAATCTCCGATTTGATAATCGCGAGCTCGGCATTTTGCGTCGTAATACTGTGCTTGCCGTTCTTGTGCATTTCTCGCGCAATCAGCGTCTGTGTCTCGCACGTCTACTAGAATACGCATTCTAGCTTTCCATTTTTCGATTACATTTTGCTGCTCTTGCTCTGCAGCGGATATATCTTGCGCTCTCTTCATAAAAGATGGTGGAGTTGGCTGTCGGCCATAATTTAAGAGCGCCAGGATCGTTTCGGTCAAGCTATGTACTGAGGTATTGTACGCGTAAACTATCTCGTTTAGTTTTTCGTCCCAGGTCGAGTGACTCTCCTCGATTAACGACTTGATCATCGTCTTAAGGGAACGATTTACGCGTTCGACAGGATTTGCTTGTGGGTGGTATGGGGGTGTGTTCGTGTGAAATACACCTTGCTCTTCGAGATATTTATCGACAAGACGATTTTTAAACTCGGTCCCATTGTCCGAAAAGAATATCTCGCTAACTCCATACCGTAAGAATACTCGCTCTTTAAGCTCTTTAATATCGTTTCTGCGTTCGCCTTACGAATCGCGACGCACTCTATCCACCGCGTGAATAAAGCTTGGAATACTAAGATGTATTCTTTGCCGTGTTTACTGCGGGGAAATGGACCCATAATATTCGCCGCGACAACTTGCCATTGTCGATCGAAAATACGGCGCCCCATCAAACCTGCGGGCGCTCGTTGTTCAACCTTACATTGTTGACAAGCGAGATATGTTTTAACATATTCTTGTACACCTCGGTACATTCTAGGCCAAAAATAATAGGATGAGACGCGAGCGTATGTTTTCTCGCGCCCCAAGTGGCCTGAGGTCGGCTCGTCATGGCACTCCTGCATGACTTCTTGTCGTTTTTCCTTTGGGACGACAATTCTCCAAGCCTCGTCTTCGTCTATTTCGGCTGGAAGCACTTCACTCGGGCGGTAAATATACAGCTTTCCACCGATCTCTTTATAGCGTGGATTATCTCGTGGCTGCTGCTGAATTTGTTCGCGTAAGCGCGTGTACCACGTATCACGAGTGTCGCTTGCCCAGGAGATTGCCGCAATCTCCGGTGCTTCGTCCTCATGCATTCTCGACAATGCATCTGGGACGTGATTAAGTGCCCCTTTGCGGTGTTCAACAGTAAAAGAGTGTCCTTGCAACTCTAGCGCCCATCGCGCTAGGCGCCCTGTTGGATTACACAAATTGCATAGCCAACGAAGACTGCTATGGTCCGATATAACTCGGAAGTCATAATCCTCGATATAAGGCCTGAATTTCTTTATTGCCCATATTACAGCGAGACATTCCCTCTCGCTTACGCTGTAATTGCGCTCAGCTTGTGTCATGGTGCGGCTAGCGAATTCGAGTACTCTCTCTTCGCCGTCTACGTACTGTAAAAGTACTGCACCCAAGCCTGAGTCACTTGCATCAGTTTGCACTACAAACTGCGCTTGGAAATCCGGACGTTGGAGCACTGGCGCTGTGGCCACGAGCGCCTTTATTTGCGTAAAAGCTTTCTCTTGCTCCTCTCCCCACTCATACTTACGCCCTTTCTTCGTAAGCTGTGTGAGCGGCTCAGCTAGCGTCGCGAAATTCGGTAAGAATTTGCGATACCAGAACGACATTCCCATAAAGCATCTGAGCTGCTTTAAGTTTTTCGGAGCCGGGTATTGCATTATTGGTGCAATTTTATCCGGATCTGGGCGAAAACCATCAATATAATCGTAGATTGATTACATAATGATTAATCTACCCTCTGTAAATAACCAGCAATATTGTTTTGACTTACGTTGAAAGAAGAAAGGAACTTATTACAATTTCGACCGCAATTTGACTTTTTCAATGATGTTACTGTAAAATTGGCTAAGATTTTTTGTGTCCTCTTTTACATTAATGGCATCTTTTTCCAATTTAATGTGAGTTGTTTCTGATATGATATGAATATTTTTCACCAAATTTTTTCTTTGTCTAATATGTCCACATTTTTAAATCAAATGTATGATCATATTTTGTTATATGATTATTAATAACTTATTGTACGTCGGACTTTTTACTATTACTTTCATGTTCATTTACTCTGCGTTGCAGTTGTCTTTTTGTCTTTTCTACATAACTAGCATCACAATCATTACATTTAATTCTATAAACTACATCTGTTTCACAACGTTTATCCATTTTTCCTTGCCTCTAACAATAACATTATTTAAGCCATTACAAATTTTTGGAACTACTTTAATACCTCTCTGTTTCATAAAACCAGACACATTACCATAAAAACTTGGAATATTAGGAACACTTAAGAGGACGCCGAAGCTAGCATTTTTATCATCAGAGTAACTCTACCTAATGGCACATATTCGCAATTACAGTTTCACACTATTCTTCGTTATTTGCCGCTGGATTTCAATGAAATTTGCACAGGATATATAAAATGATGCAGAGAATTGGGCTGTGCATCGAAAAGCGGCGAAAATTGAAAGAAAAACCTTTCTGATTAGTCTATAACTGATGAACTCTACCTAATGGCACATATTCGCAATTACAGTTTCACACTATTCTTCGTTATTTGCCGCTAGATTTCAATGAAATTTGCACAGGATATATAAAATGATGCAGAGAATCGGGCTGTGCATCGAAAAGCGGCGAAAATTGAAAGAAAAACCTTTCTGATTAGTCTAAAACTGCTAACCCCAACATCGATGCACCTATACAGCGCCACCTCTTGGGGAATATCCTTACTACATACGTATAACGTACGCGGTTGGGGTTAGCAGTTTTAGACTAATCAGAAAGGTTTTTCTTTCAATTTTCGCCGCTTTTCGATGCACAGCCCAATTCTCTGCATCATTTTATATATCCTGTGCAAATTTCATTGAAATCCAGCGGCAAATAACGAAGAATAGTATGAAACTGTAATTGCGAATATGTGCCATTAGGTAGAGTTACTCTGATGATAAAAATGCTAGCTTCGACGTCCTTTTAAAGTTGCAAAATATCTGGTTTGATTTTTTTGTGTTGAATATAGTTACTGTCAGATTTGTATTTAATTTTTTCCATTCTTTTCCTTATATTATGATTAATAAATTTAATCGGATACTCATTATTTAATAAAAATTCTTTAACTATTTTAATGTTGGTGTTATGAAACTTCTGGTTTGACAGTAAAATTGCCTTATCCACCAAAGAAAAAATCATAGTTCTTTTTTGTTCGATAGGGTGACTAGATAAAAAATGCAAAAATCTGCCAGAAAATGTCTCTTTTCTGTACCAATCCGTGATTATTTTTTATTACAATTATTTCTTATTAATGACACCTCTAAAAAGTTTACAGTACAATTTTTTTCTTTCTCGTAAGTAAATTGAAGTCGTGCACTATAGTTATTAAATGTATTTAATACTTTTCGACACTCCGTGCGTGAGGCTCGATTCCGGAGACGTGAAACAAAAGACGTGTGCGTTGAATTGAGTCTCTCAGACGTCGTATCGAAAAGTACTAAAAAGTACTCGCTTCGCTCGGGCGCAAATCGTCACACGAGAGCAAAATCAAATACTCGCACTAGTATCGAAATGTACTATTCTGTATCTTGTTTTCATGGATGCACATTATTGTGTCATCCACATACCTGTAGTAAAAACCAGGTGTGAAATCTAAATTATTTAAGCATTCCTTCTCCAATCTGTCATTACTCAGTCAGCAAATGTTCGGCTTATCGGACTTCCCATTGGAGAACCAAAAATTTGTCGGTAATATTTTTTATTAACGAAAAATAAGTATTATGTAATAAAAATTGTACAACTTCTATTAGATCGCTCAATGATATATCATACATTTGTCTTATGAGGTGATATCTTTTTTGAATTTCATGAATGTCACAGTTGCTAATTTTCTTTATTAGTCTCTACTGTTTTTTTTTATATGTGGAGCTGCCAATGCAGGAAACTATTGGTCTAAGTGGAAATTCTTTTTTATGCACTTTAGGTGACCCGTAAGTCTCAGTAGTACTGTATCCGTTTGTGTAAGTTCATTATTATGGCATTTTTTGCCTAAAATTTTTAATTTATTCCACTTTTGCATAATCTTTTGTGTATCTTTCTGTAATTTAATTAATGGATTTTTATCTATTTTTACATAGGTGCTGTTATCTGATAAAAGATTGTTTATTTTATGTTCATAAGTATCTTTTTCCATCGCAACTGTGACGTTATCTTTGTCTGTTAATCTAAAAAATAGGTTGCTATTATTTCTCAAAAATAGTTTAGTTTGTTTCAATCTTTGTGCATACAACCTATCTTCAATTTTTATATGTGCTGATCTTTTAATATTTTTTCCATGTAATCCGTGATATTTTTTCTAATAAAATTCATGGATGCTGTTGCAAATACATTATATCTAAACATTTGTTGCACATTTCTTATTGTTTTAATTATACTATTTTTATCTAAACTATAGCTATGACTATATTTTTGGCCTAGAGATATTGTATCTTTAACCTTATCAGGTATATTAATATTAGTCAAATTTACAAACCATTTCTTTTTATAACTATTTCCCATTGTGGAACAATTGTTTAGTACGTCCGTATTGCTACTACTTCTGCTTTTAATTTTACAATCATTTAATTTATCGAATTATGTTTTGAGTATAATGTTTAATTTTATCTTCATATTCTTTATATTCTTATTTCGTCTCTTAATAAATTTGTTAACAATATCTTCTGGTAATTCATTATATAATAACGTTAGTAATCTATCTATTTTTTTGCTAACAAATGTAACATGTATATTAACATCCTGTATCTCTGTATTTAAAGACTTTTTTTTGCAATTTATTTATGTGTTCTTTTACTTTACGATTAGCACTATTACTTATTAACGTAATATGTTCTAAATTATATTTAATATTTTATAAATGAGACGGTAGTAAATCAAATCTTCTACATTTTAATAAAAAATATCTTTGCGACTTAGCTTTACAAAGTTTTTCTTGCAAATCTGTGAGCTCCTTTAGCATTATGGTGATATTTTGTCCATAAGTCTTGGAAATATGTGTGTAAAATGATGTTTCTTGGTCCTCGTTGTTATGGGACATTTTGATAAGGATACGAATTTCAATCCAAATCCAATGTTTATAATATAAATTTGTTGTTATTATCGTCTACGCAGTTGGTTAAAAGAAATGTGTTTCTGTCGATTTTAAAGAACAAACCATAAAAATTATTTAAATGGCGACGTTTTGATGGGAGTCCTCCATCCTCATCAGGCTATACCTTATTGAAAACAATCATTTTACAATCATATTCATGCGTAATCAACACTTTCATATTTATTATCTCAATAAATTATTATTATAATAGACACTATTGTAAAGGATTCCCTTCGGGGAGGTCCTCTTTCAAGTGTGTTGAGTGGAGGGTCTACGAGTGTGAAATTTTATTTTTGTGCAATGTGCGAGAGAAATATTGTATTCCAGGATGCGATCTGCATCGCTTTTTTTCTGCCTTGAAAAGGGACGGTGAAAATCAGAGTGACCAGTTGGCGATTTTGTTTCCTTTTCTCTCTCACGTATATTGATGTTTATTAAGCAAGAGCAACAAGGAGAAAAAATCGCCATCTGGCAACCCTGGTGAAAATACGTCCGAAATGTCGGCAAGAACAAAATATATGGTTCGTAGAAATCAATAAAGCCTTTAATTTATTATATAACTGTGTTAACAATTTTAAAGAAATAATGCATGATTAATATGAATAAAAAGAATATATTACTGTATTATCCCACATTATATCCTACATCTCTACTCTCAAAATAATTTCGCTCGCTACTCCCGGAGACGTAATGCTAGTCCTAGTCAGACAAGAGCGAAAAGAACGCGAATGGTTTATTAACCATCTGCCTTCTTGTAACATTTTTATAGTAGTTGGTGCAAGTCTAGGCGTGACAGATTGTATTAATTATTATAATTAATTCACATTTTTGAGAGAAAAAAAAGAGATTAAAGGAATAATGTGTTTAGAAAAAAATGTCAGGTTCGCCTAAAATACTGATTGCTATGTAAATAAACAAAGAAACACGAGTTTAGAATTTTCTATGAATGATATGTTATTAAATTTATACCAAGAAAAAGTTCAGACTCTCGATACTCTCAATTTAACTAAAACACCTAAGAAAACAGTGCAAAATTTGACAAAAGAAATAAATTATTTAAAGGATAGACTACAAAAAAGTGCAGCAAATATTTCATTATCTATAAAAATACCTCACGATTTTGAATATAGAGACCCTTTTTTCCAACCCAACTTTCTATTTCTGAAGTTAGTGAAAACGAGCAAGAAGGCACAATAATTACTCTCACGCGCGTAAAACATTTTAGCTTAACACTCGCTGTTTTAATTAATCATCCATATGAGCCATTGCTTTTAACACCGGATAACGTTATAAGCTCGGTAAGAAAACGGCTCGCGACCGAATTGAAAAAAGTGTTGTTAGATTCTTATCTCGAGGAACCCAAAATCATAGACAGTTTACAAGAAAATGTTAAAAAAAGGAACAACTTTTCAAAGTATCATAAATAAGATTAAAGGCGCGTTAAATATTTTTTCCGCACCGATCGAAAAAGAGACTGAGGAAGCAAAGGCATTAGTGACAGACACGGCGAAAGTACTGGACGATAAACTAATTTAAGGCCCGACAGATTTTACAATTCCCTTCGATAATCAATTAATTAAAAGATCACCCGAACAAGCAAACTCTTCTAAGATAAAAGACGAATTGTTTAATCAAATTAATTTAGAAGAATTAATAATGAATACCGGAATAAAACCAAAAAAATTAGATAGGAGTGAAGTTCAAAAACAAATTAATAATAAAAAATGACGTCTCAAATTCGAGGTTTGTTGCTAAAGGACGCTTTAGATTTAATACCGCGGTTTAACGGTCATAACATAAATTTATCGCAATTTTTAGACGGATGCAATGAAGCAAGAGAAATTTTGCCGTCGGAATACGAGAAAGAATTAACAAAACTTATTCGAATGCGTTTATATTGCGAAGCTTTAACTTTAGAAATTAGATAAGAAATTTCCGATTTTTTCGAAATCACCTTCGGTCTCAATAAAAGCATATTACGAAGCACGGGAAATCTTGCTAAATTGAAACAGAAAAACAATAAAACAGTCGTCGTTTATTTTAATTGGTTACAAGAAATAACAAATGAAATAGTCAAAGCGGCCGACAGAGAGACACGAGTCGCGATATCAAATCATTTCATGCGTGAACTAAGGGGAGATTGTTTAAAATACTTTTTAAAAGGGCTTCGTTGGGAAATTCGTGCGCGTTTAGGGACTCCAACTTCTATAAAACAGGCTCGTGAACAAACGCTCGAGGTGGAGCGCGAGTTGCTTGTAGCGTCTTGGACGAGGAGACGTCGAGCCGAGAGGAGGCGCGTTCTCGTTCAACTCGAGAAACGCGTAAAGTAAACTATATTTCGAATAACTCTCCGATTGTATGTCAATATTGTTCTAAAACTGGTCATGGAGCCATAAATTGTTTCAAATTAGCACGAAGTTTTGCAGAAAGATTTTCCGATAATAACAATCGACGCAATCCCATAAACAGTTCTTATAGCTCACAAAGTCGCTCGGACAACAGTCGTAATTATAATAGGCCAAATTTACAATTTGGTGGTTGGAACGAGTATCAAAATCAGACGGAATTTTTACCAAATAGGGATAGAGATAAAAACGATTCCTTCGTTCGTTACAATAATAATAAATTTTCATCGCAACAATTGAACAAAGAAGTTCGGGGAAATAATTTCGGGACTCATGGTGTGCGCGAGTCGGTTAATTCAAATTCCCAAGAATCACAATATATTAATAACAAATCGAATAATAATATTAGATCATCGGCTTCTTGTTTCCATTGCGGAAAACCCGGTCACATAAAGCGCGATTGTTATAAATTACAAAAAGAAATAAGAGGAGGAAATCAAAATCAGGGAAACACCGATACTCTCTCTCTCCAAGGAGGGTCGAGAGAGAGGTTGCGGATCAAGTTCCCCCTACTTCGAGTTCAGAAACCCGCTCGAATGTCCCCTTCGCATCGCGAAAATAAATTTAAACCAGCAAAGTTTAGCTCCGGTCGTAATCCTCGATACCGGTCAGTTAAGACGTCCGTTAAAAGTCTTGCTAGATACAGGAGCATCGGTAAATGTAATTAAAGAGTCAGAGGTAGACTATTGCGTGAAAATTGACGAAAATGATATTATATTGTTAAAAGGCATAACTGAACATTCGTTAACTACTTGTGGCAAAATTAAAATAGATTTAGAAGGATCTGCCAGGAACTCAATTTGGTACATGATTCGTTCCCTATACAACATGACGAAATCTTAGGCACCGATTTCATTTGTAGAAACGATACAAAAATCAATTATTTGGAACAATATTTAAAACTTAACGGATTAATCCTTTCTTTTGAAAATGTAAATAATATGCAAACGGATGAATCGATTTATATAATGGAGGAAAACGAAAATAATGATCGAAAATCAATATGATATATGACAAAATCAAGGGAAAACAATGATTATACGAACATGAAAAATTCAAGATTTTATAACTATACCAATAGTGACTCAGAAACGTCAAGAGATTTTTAATTGCATAAAAATGATGAAACGTTTATAAAATTTGACAAACGAATCGTATGAAATCTACGAGTAAGAACAAAGAAATGAAAGAATTAAAAATGGTAACGACAAAGACCTATACGTACGAGTTATATGACGATTATAAAAATGACGAAATACAAGTACATCAGATCGACGAGGAGTCGGATTTAAAGAATTATACAAGTAAAGCAAGTGAAAATTGTTATGAATAAATAAAGGAAGAACTATTACAAATAAATAATAAAAAAGCGAAGCCACGGGTATGTGATGTGACTGAGCCATATATTAAAGAAAAATTTGATGAAATTACTGAAAATTATGGTACTATTGAAGCACCATTGTTTGATAGGACGGCTGATAGCCCATCTTGTACTAATTATGAAAACGAAGTTGACCTGAAGTGTGATATTGAAAATGAAATAAAAAATGAAGAAAATTTATTGGATAATACAGTTAATAATTGTCAAGTACAAATGGATTATGAAATCGAGGAGGGCAATAAATGCGGACCTTGTGAAAATAAGGAAGATTTTGTTGACAAAAAGATGAATTGTCAAGTACGAATGAATTACGTATTAAGTTATATAGATTTCCTCATGCTCTCAAAAGCGAACTTGATAACCAATTAAAAGAAATGATTAAAAGAGACTTAATTGAACCATCAAATTCCAATTATACTTCACCTGTTTTCCTAGTAACAAAGAAGCCTGGGTAATAAACGATACCGACTAGTTGTCGATTTTCGACAATTAAACGATAAAACCGTAAAATATCAATACCCATTACCTAATATACTAGATATTATCGATCAAATCGGATCAGAAAATGGTGTATTAATGTTAATTTTTTATTTTTTATTTTTATTTTTTATTTTTATAGATTCTTCGGGGGTGATTATAAGTAGGGGCAATCTGACTGCCCATATATTTAATTTGTTATTGACTGTAAGACCGATAAAAATATTAATTAATTTAGTTATACTACAGTTGACATAAGTAATATTTTATTAATAACGTAAACTCACAGATATCTTTGATACGCATGTCGGATAAAATTATGGATTCAAATTTAAAGTATAAAAATATTACTGATTTTTGATTTTAATAAGCAAAATGCAGCAGAAATTCGATAAATCAGTTAATTTTGTGGAAAAAGTTCAAAAGTCAACTATAAATAAAAATAACAATTAAAAATTTTTTAAGACAATAAGGGAGATATTAAATAAATATTATCGCTTGCAAGTTTATATTGTTTTGTAAAAAATACAAAAAAAAATTGTGTAAATAATAAAACCTTACAATCAATACTGTAAACCTCGTATAATTGTTTAATCACTAGTTAGAACAAATTAAAATAAAGAAAAAAAAGAGAGAAGATGAGAAATGAATGTATGCCCATTGGTTTGAGTATGGTATAAAATTTTATTTGTGCATGGTATATGTATATATGTTATGTATATACACTAGGGTGCTTCATAATTTCCCGACTATTCAAAATCCTTGAAGTAAGGCCCCTAAAGGTTAATATATGCAAAAACATTAGTTTTCCGCGCTGACTACATTCATATAATTGTGATTTAATGGTAGCAACTTTAATTTAAAGTTTTTTAAAAGCAGACGCTGTTTAAGCAAAAAATCGGCTTAGCGCAGTGTAGAATTGCTCACATTTTTCTTAAACAAATCGAACCTAATCACTCGCGATTGATTTCTTTTTACAAATACTTAAACCTTTTCCTATAAATTTTACTAAATAAGGTCTTTGTTCTATTTTGCATACGTAAATAACGAACTTTTTAAAAGTATTATTATCATTTTTTTATCAAATACTTTATATATTGGGATACAAAATGTAAACTAAGATATTTTATAAAAAAAATTATTGTTAAAGTTGCAGTACTTAATAAAAGCAACAAAAGTAGAGTAATTACGTTGGCTTTGATGCACATAAACGTGAGTAATACCGTGCGAAACTTTTTAAAAAAGGAAGCTATTTCAAGAATAATAATTACTCTACGCGCCTTCTTCTTTCTTTCTATTTAATGGCCGTGGTTCTCAACCTGAGACACCGATATGTGAATTTATTTTTACGTGTCATTAAAATGGCGTTAAATTTTATAAAATTAAATTGTTCTCTATGCTTATGAAACATGTGCGCATGCGCAGAACACAACCGTTAAAAAATTTGAGTAGCCATAATTTGCATTATTATGTCTTAAATTTTTAAGTAATTTAATATTATATTTTCTGTAAGTTATTATTATTATTATTATTATTATTATTATTATTATTATTATTATTATTATTATAATTTTTTTTTTTTTCGTGGGAAACTGGAGAAATCTTACATAAGACGACGACGAGGGTCCGCACTCGTCGCCAGTGCCGGATTCTTACCGGCTAAAACTCCAAACCCATCGCTTTCACCTGCCCAGCCCGGAACTGTTTTTCACATTACTTCAAGCTGGAGGCGTGTCTTGTCACATGCGTCAATTCGGTCGGTCCTGTTTCTTCTTTCCTCCCTCGATGAGACTGCCACTTATCGTGAAGCGGCCTTTCTGGCGGTACCGAGCGCGCGCCTAAAGGTGGCACAGGCTCCGGACCCCGCCACGTGAGACACTTCCTCAGCATCCTTGGATGGACAAAGAAAGCATTTGGGAGCGCTTTTGCAATTCTTAAGGTTGTGTCCAGGCTCCCCGCACTTGTAACACGACGAGGACCTGTCCACTCCCTCACACTTCCTTTTCGTGTGGCCGAAGTCTAGGCACCGATAGCACCTCTCGACCAAGACTCGATCCCGAACGCGACAGCTTACGAAGCCGACGCAGAGATGCCGCATCGACTTCAGCTTGTCAGCGCTCTCGTGATCCAGCTTCACAATGGCTGTCTTCTGTTGACTGCGGTTTAGGCCCAAAAGCGTCACCTCTCGGCCCTCAGGCGAAGAAGTAAGCACTTTGTTTAGGGCTGCCACCACTTCGTCCCTCGTTGTGAGAGCGTCCAGGTCTCTGATCTCAAGGGTAACCCTTCGATCTCGGACTCGAACTTCTCCCATTCCTTGGGTAGCAGTACGCACTTTCTCCGCGAATACTGCAGCATCGGTTTTTTTGCCTAGCCGAAGCAGGACGTCCCCCTGCCCTGTGGGCCGCACACTCAGAACCTGCGCGCCACTGTCGTCCGGATTCACTTCCTTTCGAAGCTTCCCCAGAACTTCAGCAAACGTTCGGTCCCTCGCGATTGTGACCACCAGGGTGGATACCGGCGCCTTCTGGCGCTTTCTCCTGTCAAGAGACGCCTGTCCCGACTTAACCGTTGGCTTCTTCTTTTCCACCACAGGCTTGGACTTGGATTGCTCCTTGTCCTTACCAGGTAGTGGCACCTCCTTGCGAGGTTTCTTCTTCTTACGGCTTTTAGAGGCCTCGGGTGGGCTTTGAGGGCCCTCCCTACTCCTCTTTTAAGCCTGTATCTTAGCTGGAGCCGCGATGACGGCTTTAGCAATGATGCCTCTTCTCTTAGGCCGCCGACGATTCTTGTGGCCAACTCGATAATCCTCGACTTGGCACTTGTAATCATCGACTGCTAAAGACATCTTCTTCGTTTTCCCGTAGAGCTCTTGTACAAGAGCGTCTACGGTTTTCAACCCTGTTTTGACGACCATGGAAATGTTAGGCTGCTTTGCGCAAGCTGCCAACATTGCCTGAAGTTCTTTTTTCAGATTGTCGTAAGTGGAGTCGATCTCCTCCTGCGCCTTCTCCACCTTCTCGTATTCCTTACGGAACACTTCTATCTCCTCTTGAGATTCTCTGCTATAGGCAGAGATGCCGCTGATGGCGCTACCAATGCTGGTGATTCTGCCGCTTCGTAACCTGCTTGTAGAAGCAAGACTCAGCATCTGGGATAGCGGCTGCTGTTGGGGGTTTTCTTTCGAGGACCCCGCCTCTGACGTGATGTTAGAACTAAGCGGTTTGTGGCCTCCCCAAAATCCATGAGACCAGCGCCGGCCACCGGGGCTTTCACCCGATCGGAACCGACGACGGGATTCACTCCTAGTTTGGAGTTGCCCGCTTGGGGTAGTATGTTTTCATCTCGCTTGCTCATACTTCTGGTTGTACTGTTTGGTCCACGGAGATTATTTGATTTCACCTCTATCCTTCACGCTAGAGTGATGAGCATTGCCCCATCCGCCACCCGAGGGACGCGCCGCATACGGGGACAGGACACCCCGCGCGGATTATTATTATTATTATTATTATTATTATTATAATTTTTTTTTTTTTCGTGGGAAACTGGAGAAATCTTACATAAGACGACGACGAGGGTCCGCACTCGTCGCCAGTGCCGGATTCTTACCGGCTAAAACTCCAAACCCAACGCTTTCACCTGCCCAGCCCGGAACTGTTTTTCACATTACTTCAAGCTGGGAGGCGTGTCTTGTGACATGCGTCAATTCGGTCGGTCCTGTTTCTTCTTTCCTCCCTCGATGAGACTGCCACTTATCGTGAAGCGGCCTTTCTGGCGGTATCGAGCGCGCGCCTAAAGGTGGCACAGGCTCCGGACCCCGCCACGTGAGACACTCCCTCAGCATCCTTTGATGGACAAAGAAAGCATTTGGGAGCGCTCTTGCAATTCTTAAGGTTGTGTCCAGGCTCGCCGCACTTGTAGCACGACGAGGACCTGTCCACTCCCTTACAATTCCGTTTCGTGTGGCCGAAGTCTAGGCACCGATAGCACCTCTCGACCAAGACTCGATCCCGAACGCGACAGCTTACGAAGCCGACGCAGAGATGCCGCATCGACTTCAGCTTGTCAGCGCTCTCGTGATCCAGCTTCACGATGGCTGTCTTCTGTTGACTGCGGTTTAGGCCCAAAAGCGTCACCTCTCGGCCCTCAGGCGAAGAAGTAAGCACTTTATTTAGGGCTGCCACCACTTCGTCCCTCGTTGTGAGAGCGTCCAGGTCTCTGATCTCAAGGGTAACCCTTCGATGTCGGACTCGAACTTCTCCCATTCCTTGGGTAGCAGTACGCACTTTCTTCGCGAATACTGCCGCATCGATTTTTTTGCCTAGCCGAAGCAGGACGTCCCCCCGCCCTGTGGGCCGCACACTCAGAACCTGCGCGCCACTGTCGTCCGGACTCACTTCCTTTCGAAGCTTCCCCAGAACTTCAGCAAACGTTCGGTCCCTCGCGATTGTGACCACCAGGGTGGATACCGGCGCCTTCTGGCGCTTTTTCCTGTCAAGAGGCGCCTGTCCCGACTTAACCGGTGGCTTCTTCTTTTCCACCACAGGCTTGGACTTGGATTGCTCCTTGTCCTTACCAGGTGGTGGCACCTCCTTGCGAGGTTTCTTCTTCTTACGGCTTTTCGAGGCCTCGGGTGGGCTTTGAGGGCCCTGCCTACTCCTCTTTTGAGCCTGAATCTTAACTGTAGCCGCGATGACGGCCTTAGCAATGGTGCCTCTTCTCTTAGGCCGCCGACGATTCTCGTGGCCAACTCGATAATCCTCGACTTGGCACTTGTAATCATCGACTGCTAAAGACATCTTCTTTGTTTTCCCGTAGAGCTCTTGTACAAGAGCGTCTACGGTTTTCAGCCCTGTTTTGACGACCATGGAAATGTTAGGCTGCTTTGCACAAGCTGCCAACATTGCCTGAAGTTCTTTTTTCAGATTGTCGTAAGTGGAGTCGATCTCCTCCTGCGCCTTCTCCACCTTCTTGTATTCCTTACGGAACACTTCTATCTCCTCTTGAGATTCTCTGCTATAGGCAGAGATGCCGCTGATGGCGCTACCAATGCTGGTGACGCTGCCGCTTCGTAACCTGCTTGTAGAAGCAAGACTCAGCATCTGGGATAGCGGCTGCTGTTGGGGGTTTTCTTTCGAGGACCCCGCCTCTGACGTGATGTTAGAACTAAGCGGTTTGTGGCCTCCCCAAAATCCATGAGACCAGCGCCGGCCACCGGGGCTTTCACCCGATCGGAACCGACGACGGGATTCACTCCTAGTTTGGAGTTGCCCGCTTGGGGTAGTATGTTTTCATCTCGCTTGCTCATACTTCTGGTTGTACTGTGTGGTCCACGGAGATTATTTTATTTCACCTCTACCCTTCACGCTAGAGTGACGAGCATTCCCCCATCCGCCACCCGGGGGACTCGCCGCATACGGGGACAGGACACCCCGCGCAGATTATTATTATTATTATTATTATTATTATTATTATTATTATTATTATTATTATTATTATTATTATTATTATTATTATTATTATTATTATTATTATTAGTATTATTATTATATTATTATTTATTATTATTATTATTATTATTATTATTATTATTATTATTATTATTATTATTATTATTATTATTATTATTATTCCAAAAGCGTCACCTCTCGGCCCTCAGGCGAAGAAGTAAGCACTTTATTTAGGGCTGCCACCACTTCGTCCCTCGTTGTGAGAGCGTCCAGGTCTCTGATCTCAAGGGTAACCCTTCGATGTCGGACTCGAACTTCTCCCATTCCTTGGGTAGCAGTACGCACTTTCTTCGCGAATACTGCCGCATCGATTTTTTTGCCTAGCCGAAGCAGGACGTCCCCCCGCCCTGTGGGCCGCACACTCAGAACCTGCGCGCCACTGTCGTCCGGACTCACTTCCTTTCGAAGCTTCCCCAGAACTTCAGCAAACGTTCGGTCCCTCGCGATTGTGACCACCAGGGTGGATACCGGCGCCTTCTGGCGCTTTTTCCTGTCAAGAGGCGCCTGTCCCGACTTAACCGGTGGCTTCTTCTTTTCCACCACAGGCTTGGACTTGGATTGCTCCTTGTCCTTACCAGGTGGTGGCACCTCCTTGCGAGGTTTCTTCTTCTTACGGCTTTTCGAGGCCTCGGGTGGGCTTTGAGGGCCCTGCCTACTCCTCTTTTGAGCCTGAATCTTAACTGTAGCCGCGATGACGGCCTTAGCAATGGTGCCTCTTCTCTTAGGCCGCCGACGATTCTCGTGGCCAACTCGATAATCCTCGACTTGGCACTTGTAATCATCGACTGCTAAAGACATCTTCTTTGTTTTCCCGTAGAGCTCTTGTACAAGAGCGTCTACGGTTTTCAGCCCTGTTTTGACGACCATGGAAATGTTAGGCTGCTTTGCACAAGCTGCCAACATTGCCTGAAGTTCTTTTTTCAGATTGTCGTAAGTGGAGTCGATCTCCTCCTGCGCCTTCTCCACCTTCTTGTATTCCTTACGGAACACTTCTATCTCCTCTTGAGATTCTCTGCTATAGGCAGAGATGCCGCTGATGGCGCTACCAATGCTGGTGACGCTGCCGCTTCGTAACCTGCTTGTAGAAGCAAGACTCAGCATCTGGGATAGCGGCTGCTGTTGGGGGTTTTCTTTCGAGGGCCCCACCTCTGACGTGTTCGTAGAACGAAGCGCTTGGTGGCCTCCCCCCAAATCCGTGAGGCCAGCGCCGGCCACGGGGCTTTCACCCGATCGGAACCGACGGCGGGATTGACTCCTAGTTGGAGCTGCCCGCTTGGGGTAATAGGTATCCATTCGCTTGTTCATCATCCTTCTTCAATCTGTTTGGTCCACGGAGGTATTTTGTTCACCTCTACCCTTCACGCAAGCGTGACGAGCATTCCCCATCCGCCACCCGGGGACGCGCCGCATACGGGGACAGGACACCCCGCGCGGATTATATTATTATTATTATTATTATTATTATTATTATTATTATTATTATTATTATTATTATTATATTATTCTATTATCTATTATTATTATATTATTATTATTATTATTATTATTATTATATTATCAAAAAACAATCTACAAACATTACATATATTGAAATAAAATTATTTAACCGATTTTTTTTTTAGTTACTTATAAATAAATTTACAAATGCCGAAGTCTAACGTTTTCTACCTGGTTGGATCAGAAATAAATTCTTTATCAACAACGAATTTACCTAATAAAGGTGATGCTTTGAATCTTTTTTACATTATTATTTAGCAGAACATAATACTATTAAACAGAATGCAATTCTGGCTGCGAATGAAATTTTTAGAAATATGGAAAAAATATTCTATTTCAACCATTTATAAAGGTCATTTAGTGATCAAGATAAAAAAAGTATTTACAAAGCGGAAAAACTTAAAGAAAAGTAAAAGTGTGAAAAACACAATATCAAAAAAATTTATTGCAGATCAAACTATTTTTAAAAAAGAATTGTTTAGTTTATTTGACATAGCTCATGAAAAGTCTTTGGACACTGACAGTATAGAGGCATCTACGTTTTTAGAATTGCAAAGGGATTGTTCTCGAAATAAAAATAAATGCATTTTTATAATTCAAGATAATATAAAAAATGATATTCTTAATAAATCAGATGTTTCTTGGAAGCACAAAGCAAATAACTTTGAAGAAGAATCATCAGAAATGTGTTATTCACAAAGTTCAATTGATTCTTCTAATGAAATAACAAATAAAAGTGATTCAGAATTTATCGTAGAAGTATCAGGTAGGAACTATAAAAAAAAGTTTAAACCACTGATTAATGGTAGCGTCAATATTAGATAGGACAAATATTAGTGATAGAAAAGCAAGTATAGTAGTGTCATCCATAGCTAGTTCAACGAATGCGAATATCTCAAATATTCCATTAAGTCATTCCAGTATAAGAAGATAACGTATAAAGAACCGGGAAAACATGTACTCAAAAATTAAGAATACGTTTAAGTTCCATTATCCTCTTACAGTTCATTGGGATGGTAAAATTTTAACAAGCTTTACCGGACAAAAAAGTAGAACGTCTACCCATAGTTGTTACCAGAGGGAAAGAAGAACAACTTTTAACGATTCCCAAATTAACTCCAGGAACTGGATTAGAAATAGCTAATGAAGTTACTACAGTATTGATTGAATGGAATTTAGAAGAAAAAATTAAAGCTATGTGTTATGACACGACAGCTTCAAACACAAGTAGCAAAAAAGGAGTTTGTGTTTGTATTGAACAAACATTAAACACTGAATTACTCCATTGTAGTTGTAGGCATCACATATTTGAAATAATTCTAGAAGCTGTTTTCAAAGTTTGTAGTGGTGTAAACTCTACAAGTCCTAATATCCAAATATTTATCACTTTCAAAAATCAATGGAGCACTATAAATAAAAATAATTTTATCACGGCACTAAATGACCAAAATATTTCTTCAACTATTTTATTGATGCGTAAACAGATTATTCAATTTGATGAAGAAATTTTACAGATGTACCAACCTTGAGATGATTATAAGGAATTATTAGAACTCGTAATAATGTTTTTAGGTGGTCAACATTTCACATTTAAAGCTCTTGGTGCAACACACATAGCTAGATGGATGAGTAAAGCAATATATTCGTTAAAGTTATATGTTTCAAAAACAGCTAACTTTTAATCCATATAAACTAGAGGGTGTACAAAGAATTTGTATATTTGTATGTTTTGCATATATAATTCCATGGTTTACTGCTCCTAAGTCAGTTGAAGTACCACAAAATGATTTAAAATTTTAAAGAAATTATATTCTTATAAAAATATTAATGCAGCAGTCGCTAATAGTGCTTTGGATAAATTAAAGCGACATTTGTGGTACCTTTTAGAAGAATTAGTCTGCTTATCATTCGTTGATAATAATGTTTCAATAAACGTCAAACAAGAAATGGTAAAAGCACTCCAAACACCTGGAAAAGAGAACCTTAAAATTAGAACAACTATAGATGAAATAAATATACCTAATCAAGGATTACCAGATTTTATAACAAGCAATAGCTATAAATTTTTTGACATACTTGGCCTCGACAAATCCTTTCTATTAGAAAATCCAAGTAAATGGAACGAAAATGATAATTACATTGTCTCTTCAGAAACATGCAAATCTTTAAGAGTCGTTAATGATGTAGCAGAACGTGGTGTTGCTCTCATACAAGATTGTAATAATTCAATCACTTACACTGAAGAGCAGAAACAATATCTTTTGTTAGTTGTAAGCCAACATTGGAAAAAATTTCCCAGTTGTTCAAAAAGTAACATTCAAAAATCATTTGTACACTGATAAGTCAATTTGTAATTAATATAATGTAGGTTCCAAATCAAATATATTTTTCTTATAAATTGATTTTGTCTACTCCTTTCATCAGACTAGACTTTGATTTAAATTTTTGCTGATTGTTCGATTTTCTGAAATAAAAAAAATACACAAAGTATCTGAATTTTAAACAAAAACTTGTAGAAAATTTTAAAGTTAATTGGTAAATATTATCTAAATTATAACATTAAACTTTTTTATTTTGATGAAATTTGAAAAAATAATATAAATTTATAAAATCTTGTAATTTTGTTGATATTATAAACTGAAAAAGTATATCTAGATTAGAAATACTGAAAATGATAACAAGATTAGTTAAACGCGTTAAACACAGGATGTACTTCCTATAGCAGAAGTTCCTTTTCAGCTCACGACGCTTTAGCTGTACAAAGACACGAGATCGGCAAGTGATCTCGCGGTTGTTAACGGACATCGCAACGGTAGGTCGTGCGCGGGGTTTACTGATTTGAATCCACCGCGCACTCTCGGAGCACCGCCTAGGGAGTATAACTAGGCAGTGCCGTAGCAACCGATCCCTTTACCCCTACCGACGCGAAAGATTGTACCCCGTTACAAAATAGTTATACAAAGTTCTTTATATAGTACAATTATTATTTATAATAAGTAACAAGTATTTATTTAGGAATAAATATATTTTAAATATAATTTTTTGCAAAAGTTGTTTATACAATTTCAAAAAATCATTAGATATTTTAAATATATTTAATTGACATACATACATACATGCATTTGCATTTCAAGATACTTTTATTAAATGACAGGTTAACTATAAGACAAGAGTAAGCCTGAAATGATACAGAACTTTGAATCGTGTGCGTAAATTAATTCTTATTCTTGAAATAGCTTCCTTTTTTAAACATTCTCGCACGGTTAGATATTACTCACGTTTATGTGCACCAAATCTAACCTAATTACTCTACTTTTGTTGCTTTTATTAAGGGGGTGCCATACTAGATTATTACCGACCGAGATTAATCGGGAAAACAATGGAAAACAAATACGATAAAAAAGCAAAATATTTTTATTTAGAGGCCACGGCTGCCTTGCATGCTTCCATCTCTCTCCCTCTCTCTCACTCTACGCATCTCCGCCCATCTCTCTCTCTCTCTCTCTCTCTCACTCTCTCTCTCTCTCTCTCGCTATACCAGAATACGTACGCGCAAGCGAATGCGCAATTTTCGAATAACTAGTGACGAACTTCTCGCGGCTTGTGTGCCGTTGCACAATTACCAAGTGTGCTTGGTACAGAAAACACGAAAAATTATCAGCTGTAGCCCTAGGCGGCTGGCTCGCGCGACGAGTCGTCGAGTTAGCCGGCCGCGTAGGCTATATTCGGCGGTGTGTAAGGCCAGAAATCGTTGTTCCCGGGGATTAAATCGATTTAAATATCTCTCGTTTGACTGAACAAAGTAGCAATGGGTTCTTTTATATTGATAAATTAGAAATATAATTTAAATTCATTATTTACTAATAAATATTTTGAAAAATATAAAAACGAAAACTAAAAATAATAATTAAATCCGTTTTTAAATACGATAAATGCCAAAAATATTAATATTGTTCATTTAATAAAAATAATAATTATGCAGGGATATTGTTTATGCAAAACCACACATTCATAGACTTTAAATAAACTCATAATGTCAAACTAAAATCAAATACGTTTATAAAAGCGAAAAATTGTCAGCTGGAGGCCTAGGCGGCCGACTCGCGCGTCGAGTTGTCGAGTTAGCCGGCCGCGTAGGCTAAATTCGTTGGTGTGTAAGACTAGAAATCGTTTTTCCCGGGGATTAAATCGATTTAAATATCTCTCGTTTGAGTGAACAAAGTAGCAATGGGTTTTTTTTTATATTGATAAATTAGAAATATTATTTGTATTCATTATTTACTAATAAATATTTTAAAGAATAGAAAATGAAAACTAAAAATAATAATTAAATCCGTTTTAAAATGCCAAAAACATTAATATTGTTTATTTAATAAAAATAATAATTTTTACGTGGATATTGTTTATGCAAAACCACACATTCATAGAATTTAAATAAACTCGTAAAATGACAAACTAAAATCAAACACGTTTATAAAAGCAAAAAATTGTTAGCTGGAGGCCTAGGCGGCCGGCTCGCGTGTCGAGTCGTCGAATTAGCCGGCTGCGTAGACTATATTCGTCGTTATGTGAGGTTGAGTATCGCATAATTTAAAAAACTTCAGGTGATATTTAAATTATTTAATAATAATAGTTTTTATTTTATTCTGATAGTTATTTAGTAGTTTGCTATGCATTAATGAAAGCTATAAAAATTAGTAAAAATTAATAAGATATCAGGGTCTTTTATCAAGACGTGAGTGTCGATAGAACGAGCCGCGTCAGTCTCTCGTTCGACTGGAGTCCGTGCGCGCATGCGCAGTTGTGCTTCCTGCGTCGATACTTTTCGTGAGCATTGTGCTATATAGTGATAATTTCGAAATACTGGATGATATTTTCCTGACTACATCAATTTTGCGGAGTTCATGCAATGACTTTTGTATAAAAAATACCCAGCTATCCAGTGTTTGGTGGCGTCCGACTTCAAGGTTATGTTTGATACCATATAGATCGTCGTCTTTGAAAATAATATTCAACGCCAAACAAATATACCTAATTTTAATCTCTACCCAAGGAACTGCAAACAAATCATGTGTGATGAATATCGGGCTATCTTGTAGGTGAGAAATTAACTGATTGACCGTAATTATGAGAGTTGTGTTTATAGGTTAGGTTACTGTTTTTTCTCTTCGATTATTTCATTGATTATCTTCTATTTGTATCAATGATTAGTTCATGTACAAAAAATTTTTTAGATACTTCCAGGTAAATGTCAAAGTGAAGTGATGGAAATTCATTTGGTCTTTCTTAATACAAGTAACCTCCAGTTACTAATAGATAGCTACGGCACGCATGAAATTTTCGAATTTACAGTAGACCTATGATGTCATTGTATCCTCGAGCTAATGCTGAATACAATTGCCACTTGGACTTCAAACAGCTGTCTATAATAGCAATGGAATTTCTATCTAACTGCTTGTTACAGTAGCAATAGGATCTCTATCTGTTAGTTGGTTACTGTCCTTATTTACGTCCACTAATCATCTACCAATCCCAAGTACTTCAATTAATGCACTGGTTTTTGTCTATATTAGTAATTAAGCAGTCCATATACGAGAAATTTCAGGTACTCCTTGCATACACATAATAAAGATTATGTTTGATTGCATACATATTACTGTCTTTGGAAATAATACCCAACGCCAAACCATTATGCAGATCTTATTTTCTACCTAAAGAAGTGCAATCAAATTATGTGTGAAGGATGTAGGACTATCTTGTGAGTAAAAAATTAACCGTTGACCGTAATTATGAGAGTTGCGTTTGTAGATAAGACTACTGTTCTTACTCTTCAATTAATGCATCGGTTTTCTTTTATATGTGTAAATGATTAGTTCATATAAAAAAACTTTTTAGGTACTTCCAGGTTAATGTCAAAGTGTAATCCCTAAAATTTGTACATCCCTGTCAGTGGTCGGATTAGGATTGAAGTTTAGTACAACATTCATAGAATCTTCCACTAAGTACAGACTGCGATGACAATGGATCCTTTATTTATCTGGTGATAACTAGCCAACTAGTCCTGCATCTAACTACTGTTTACCTATGTCAACACCACCTAGCGTTTAGCTACGATGCCAATATAAATTTTTATTAAGCAGATTTGGGTAAAGGTAATTTACATAATGATTGCAGTGAACAGCATATCAGATGCAGAAAACGAATGCATGAAGAGCGTAGTAATACTGTCAAAAACGTTTTACTAAAAGAAGTTAGTGAAAAAATTTTTCGCAAAATTTGAACTTGAAAATATTTCCTGTATTGTCAGTGTTTTAAAAAGCAACCAACGATTGTATGAAAAATGTATAACAGTAGTTGTCAAATTAATTATTGTAAAAATATTTGGCAAAAGTTGTTTAATTGATTATTGTAATAATTGTGGTTTCAAAATTCCTGCATCGTCTGCGTATCTAAATGCAGAAAACGAATACATGGAAAATGTGTAGTAGTTGTTGCCAAAACGAGTATTGTAAAATTATTTGGTAATAATTCGTGCATCGTCTGCCTAACAAAATGCAGAATAAGATCGCATAGAATTGTGTATAGCAGTAGTTGTCAAAACGATTGTTGTAAAATTTTTTGGTAACAATTCGTGCATCGTCTGCCTAACAAAATGCAGAAAACGATCGCATAGAATTGTGTATAGCAATAGTTGTTTAATTGATTATTGTAATAATTTTGGTTTCAAAATTCCTGCACCGTCTGCGTATCTAAATGCAGAAAACGATTGCATGGAAAATATATAGTAGTAGTTGTCAAAACGATTGTTGTAAAATTTTTTGGTAACAATTCGTGCATCGTCTGCCTAACAAAATGCAGAAAACGATCGCATAGAATTGTGTATAGTAATAGTTGTAGAATTGATTATTGTAATAAATTTGGTTTCAAAATTTCTGCATCGTCTGCGTATGAAAATGCAGAAAGCGATAGCATGGAAAATCTGCAGTAGTAGTTGCCAAAACGATTATTGTAAAATTATTTGGTAATAATTCGTGGTTTCGATGCCAGCCGCGACATTTGCGACACGAGCGAAGCGAGTATAAATATAAAAGTAAAATATAAAAAAGAACAAGTATAAGACTGTCAAAGTGACTTGTTATGCTGTGTGTAGTTTTAATGAAAATCATGATAATGATTTTTTCAGTTGCGTTATTTCAATAAAATCTTATATTAAAGTGGATCGACTTTTGGTCTCCGGTTCTCCGGTTCTCCGGTTTTTTAAAAATGCATTTTTATAGTTTCAAAGTTTTATTTTAATTGGACTTTACACTTTTGGGCCTTACATTTTTTGGACCTTAAATTTTTTGGACCTTACATTTTTGGGCCTTATAAATTTTGGGCCTTACATTATTGGCAACGGAATTGTGAAGTTTTATTTTAATTGGACTTTACAATCTTAGGCCTTACATTTTGAGCCTTACATTTTTGTCCTCATAAATTTTGGGCCTTACATTTTTGTGCCTTATAAATTTGGGCCTTATAAATTTTGGGCCTTACATTTTTGGGCCTTATAGTTCTTTTAAACAAATAGATATCAACTACTATGTCGATATTATTACCAGAAAATTATCTTAAAAACAATAATTAAAATAACATTTGATTACGTAATTAAAATTAATAAAATTTCAACACTGGAACATACAACAAATCAAATTAATTTTTATTGTTTATTTTACAAACTTATTTTTGCAAAATATTCCAATTACAATTATTATGTTATCAAATTAAATTACAATTATTATGTTACAATTGTACTCTATTCACTTGTATATTTCATAAGATATATTTTTTTCAATATATCGTTTTTATTGTTTATATAATTTATAAATTCAGCAAGTATTCATCGAAATCATCTTTAACAGAAAAATTAAATCATATCATTAAATATTAAATGTATAATTAATTAAACATTAGATAAAATATTCAAATAAATATTACTGTTTTTAAAATGCCATTTAGAAGATTTATATCCAATATGCATATTGTCACATATTATTGATATTATATATGTTATATTTGTAACAAAAACATTTTTATTATTAATTATAAATAAATTGACAAAGTCAAAACTATACCTTTTAACTTAATCATAAAGAAATACTACTGCATTTTTGATTATTTCGATAGTCTTAATAAACTAATCAGGATACTGAAATACAAAAAGACTTATTATATTTCAAACAATAATAATTTAAAATGAAAATTAGATAATTTTATAATATACCTTGTGACTTTAATCGTATGGAATGCCATTAGGAATATAATATTTTATTGATATAATATTAATTGGAATGCTGCTGCCGTTTGTTATTTTTATTCAGCGCTGCATTCATTGGAATGCTGTTGCCCTTTGTTTTTTTTTATTCAGCGCTGCATTTATTGGAATTATGCGTGTCAAACTACTAGCAAAGAATTTGTGCAAATATTGGCCCATTAGATGGAAAGTTTGGCCCTCTTTGTGTAAAGGTTGGCTCAGTTTCTTTAAATGTTGGCCCATTTACAGAAAAGATTATTACAACATATTATTTACAACATATTATTACTGCAATATTAAATATTATCAACGCAATTAAGTGCGCCTTAATTTAAGAAATTGCATGTGAAAAACAAGTTTTCACTGGTTGAAAAATTTATTCCATAATCAATACAAAATGTTCCTAAATTGGCCAAAAGTGGGCTAAAGTTTGCCAAAACTGGAAAAATGTTCCAAATATTTCAATGTTGGTAAACATCGGCCCACTTTTGGCGCAAGTTGGCCCACTTTTAGCATACTTTGGAGCATTTTCATCGAAAATGTATTTCCACTAGGGTATGTATAATATTAGTATTTATAAAATATTAAATTTATATTAACTATATTTCATTCATTACATTGAAGCTACTTTCTTATAAACACTGTTTTCTAATAATTTATATTTTATTTTTTTCAGCTTTACAAAAAAATATTAATAAAAAATTTAAAATAATCGTTTAGAAAAATAAAAAAAATTATAATTATTATTAAACAATTGAAACAAATTATTAATATTATTTTTATAATTGTAAATCATTTTGTAAAATAAACCATTTTTATAATGGGTTTGACGGAAATAAAAATATTAGTTGTAAAAACGATTGAACCATATAGCGACGATGCTTCAATGTTAAATGATGAACACATATTAGAATTTAATAACATCCTTAAATCATGTACACCATTCAATATGCAAACAACTCTTTTAGTTCAAAAACAATATAATATTAATTCAGTTCAAATGAATAATGAATACATTCAATTGTTATTTTTTGGAAAATATGAAAAAGGTCATTGGATTTGTATGTATTACAATAATAGAACGATACACATTTATGATAGTTTAAATGCTAAATATTTGCAAAATGAACATAAAGTATACATTGTAACGGGGTACAATCTTTCGCGTCGGTAGGGGTAAAGGGATCGGTTGCTACGGCACTGCCTAGTTATACTCCCTAGGCGGTGCTCCGAGAGTGCGCGGCGGATTCAAATCGGTGAACCCCGCGCACGACCTACCGTTGCGATGTCCGTTAACAACCGCGAGATCACTTGCCGATCTCGCGTCTTTGTACAGCTAAAACGTCGTGAGCTGAAAAGGACCGCGAATAAAAGGGATAAATTCGTGGTAAGTTTACCTCGGCCGCTCCTGAAACGGAGAGGGCGGTATTCGGGATAACGGGATTAACATACGCCGGTAATCAATAATCAAACTCGTACTCGGATATTGATTACATATGAATTTTATTCAAGTTAAAGAAATATAAGTACAGTCTAACAAAGAATAAGGATTTAACAAAAGCCGTATCTAGGCCGCGTGAGGTCTCGCGACGAGGTGTAACCACCGGGGTTACTCGTGCTTTCTCTCTTTCTAGCACGCGTACGCGGTCGCCCGTTAGCTTCCTCGCCGTCGCGCGCGGACGAGATCCGTCGATCCCTAACTTAAAGTTATAGCCGTAAAGAGAGAGTCTTTACGGCTTCGGCGGCTCGCGAGTGGTGCACCACGTACCTTATCTCCCCGTCGATGTGCTTGACTTCGCCTGTTTCCCTACTCTCCGTCGGGCTCTCGCGCGCGGCAACTTCGCCGTCTCCGCAGGTTCCTGGGAATCTCTGGAGCTGTGCAATTAACACCAGCACGCTCACTCCACCGAGTCACTCACTCTTCACGGCGCGAAACCCGGAACCCGAGCAAGAATCCGCGATAACGATTCTTGTTCTCTTGCCGCGAAATATCAAGGAAGGCGTTACCGGCGACGTGTCTATTTACGATGACTCGCATAAACTCTCTATACTCTCCTCAGTCAGCTTGCGCGTCGGACCATTATTAGTCCTTACGCGGCTTACGCGCGGGCTTTCCCGATCATCTACGAGCTTTTCCGATCGTCACTCGCGCTCGTTATAAGGTATAGCTTCATACGCATAAGAGTATGTAGCTTACCTTTACACCCCCCTCCCAGATTCCACGTACACTGGACGTGTGTATCTGAGATTCGCGGATGCAGGATCGGGATAGGGCTCGGATGCCCAATCTTTGGCCACGGAACTTCTGAGATCTAGTCGTCCAGAACGAGCTAGGGACTCTCAATTTGCTCGTTCCGTGGCAGAGGAGAGTTTAATCCAAAAGGAGCCTTCAGAGATGGGTGTCGGCTGCTAGCCTTGGTACTGTCCGGGTATTCCCTTATTTCTGGTTCTTCCTCGGACGACCCCTACCGCGCTTCCGTTCTGATTCACTAACGCTAGTGCGCGGTTCTATGGCCCTGTTTGTCGGACGGACGACCACCCTAGCGGTTTTCCGCGGACGACCCCTTCCCTTTTTCATCGGAACGCTCGCTGTGGGCCTCGGCTCCCCGCTGGGAGCGGCCGGAGAGTACATTTTTTCGCTCGGGGTGTCTTCGCTCGCAGGAGGCGGGTCGCTCGTCGCCTCTTCGTCCATCGTCGGTTGGGCGACGTCGTCTACTTCGGCCAGAGGCATTCCGTTGTCGGGCACGTAGGGCTTGAGATGTTCGGCGTGTATCATCTCCTCGTCGCCTTGCCCGTCCTGAATAAGGTACGTGTTTGAGCCTTTTGTCTGGACAACCACGTATGGGCCTACATACTTTGGTGCCAACTTAGAGGTTGTCTTGTCAGCGCTGGAAGACTGGACTCTGTTCTTTTTCCAAACAAGATCGCCTATCTCAAAGTTTTCGTCTCGACGCCCGGCGTTGAAATATACGGCTTGTCTCGCTTGAGCTGCGGCGGCATTCTCGGAGGCCACTCTGTGCAACTCGGTTAGCCTGGACAGTCTCTCAGACCAGTCCTGGAGCCGCTGCTGATCAAACCGTTCTTGTGCGAGCTCTTCTTGCTCTCGCCGGTCCGTACTAGGTGGCTCTGGCTGTCGACCGTAGTTCAACATTGCCGGGCTCCACCCTGTCGAGCTTTGAACCGCTGTGTTTATTGCAAACACTAATTCCGGTAGCTTTTCGTCCCAGCTGGTATGCTTTTCCTTGATGTACGAAGCTACCATTGTCTTAAGCGTGCGGTTCGACCTTTCTACGGGGTTTGCTCGAGGGTGGTAAGGAGGTGTCGTCGTATGGTACACTCCCTTCTCTTTGAGATAGTCGTCGACCATCTTGTTTTTGAACTCGGTCCCATTATCGGAGTGAAATACTTCCGGCGTGCCGAAACGCATGAGGACACGCTCGTGTAACTCCTTTACTATGGTCTTTGCGTTTGCTTTTCTAATTGGGACCGCTTCAATCCAGCGCGTAAATAAGTCCTGGAAGACTAGAATGTACTCGAATCCGTGGGTAGAGCGAGGTAATGGTCCAGTCACATCACCTGCGACTACCTGCCAAGGTCTTTCGACTACTCTACGGCCCATTAGGCCTCTAGGCGGTTGCTGCTCTACCTTACACTGCTGGCAGATTTGACATTTCCGCACGTAGTCACCTACCTCCGCGTAGTATCGGGGCCAATAGTATAATCTGGCAACCCGTGCGAAAGTCTTTTCGCGACCTAAGTGGCCAGCAGTTGGATCGTCGTGACATTCTCTTAGAATCGACGGGCGATTCTCTTGAGGCACTACCATCTTCCATGCCTCGGGATCTTCCATGACGTCCTCTAAGGTGGGGTCAGGCCGGTAAGTATATAGATTTCCCCCTACTACTTTCCATTCGGGGAATTCCCGTGGTCTCTCTGATACATCCTTTACCCATGCGAGATACCACGGGTCAACAGTGGTGTCGCTCCAAGAGACCGAGGCTATCGTCGGCTCTCCCTCTTCATACATTCTGGAGAGCGCGTCTGGAACATGATTAAGCGCACCTTTCTTGTGCTCAATCGTGAAGGTGTGCGCTTGGAGTTCGAGAGCCCATCTTGCGAGACGACTCGTTGGGTTGCGCATATTGCAGAGCCAACGCAAACTGTTGTGGTCGGTTACGACTCGAAACTCGTAACCTTCTATATACTGCCTGAACTTCTTTATTGCCCAGACAACGGCTAAACATTCTCGTTCGGTGACACTGTAATTCCTCTCGGCTGGGGACAAGATCCGACTTGCGTACTCCAAAACTCTTTCGTCTCCATCCACGAGTTGGAGTAGCACAGCCCCTATACCGGTGTCACTGGCGTCTGTCTGCAGTATGTACTGCCCATTTGGGACAGGACGCTGCAGAATCGGTGCTGTCATTAAGACGGCCTTGAGCTGTTGGAAGGCTTGCTCTTGCTCATCAAGCCACTCATACCGCTGGTTCTTCTTGGTTAAACGCGTCAAGGGTTCTGCGATTGTCGCGTAATCCGGCATAAATCGCCTATGCCAAGAAGCCATACCGAGGAAACGGCGAAGCTGTTTAATATTCTTCGGAGCCGGATACTCTTTTATCGGCTCTATCTTGGCGGGATCGGGACGTACTCCGTCCCGGTTTACCAATACGCCAAGATACTTAACCTCTGACTTACAAAAAACGCACTTATCCCGGTTTATTGAAAGTCCAGCTTCTGCCAGTCTTTTAAGGACTTCCTCTAGGTAACGCTTATGATCCTCGAATGTCTCCGACACGACGATAATATCATCAAGGTAAGCATAAGCGTGCGGCGCCAGGTCTGGTCCTACGACTTGGTCTATCATCCGTTGAAAGGTCGCTCCCGCATATGCCAATCCGTACGGCATCCTAGTGAACTGGAACAGTCCCAATCCAGGAACTGTGAAAGCAGTAACAGGGCGCGACTCGACTTGCAACGGTATCTGATGATAGGCGCAATTCATGTCGAGAGTGGAGATATAGCGAGCCTTTCTTAGTTTGCGCAGTATATCATGCATGAAAGGCAAAGGATATGCATCTGGTTTTGTTAAAGCGTTGACTTTCCTGAAGTCGATACAAAACCGTCTAGAATTGTCATCCTTTCTCGCCATCACCACCGGGTTGGACCATCCGCTGGTCGAGGGCTCAATGACCCCGGAGTCAAGCATCTCCTTCACTTGGCGGTGCATTTCTTCTTGGATTTTTGTCCGAGACCGGGTAGTACCGCTGCTTGATCGGTTTGGCTGATCCGACGTCGATTGTGTGCTCGACATCGTGAGATCGACCGATCTTTGGCATGGTGTTGGATAGAACTCGGTCCAACAGCTGACGCAATTCCTCGCGTTGACTGTCGGTTGCGTCAGCCACACCTGCTGACGACAAAGAAGCCGTACCTCCGTCCAAGCTAGCTACCTCTAACTGGACGTGGGCTTTGCTGTTTTTGAGGAACAGCTGATCAGCGTCTGGGTCTAGAACTGCACGAAATGCACGTACGAAATTGACTCCTACGTAACATTCGGCGTCCAGATTTGGCATAATGGCAACCCTGAGCTCCTTGGTCTCACCACCGATGGTGAAAGGCAACATTACGTGCCCACTCAGTGGTTGTGCATGTCCATCAGCCAATTTCACTCTCCCGGCGTTTTCGGTAGAGAGCGATTTTCCCAGGGCGGTAGCGATTGTGAGGCCATTAGACCCCATTACCGTCGTCGAAGCTCCTGGATCGTACAGGGCTCTGATCCGGAAATCGCCTATTTCCGCTTGGAGCCACCAGCGCGTCTCGTCCTCTGGACGGTAGCTCCGGTGTGGCTCCTGCTGACCTTGAGGACTAGAATCTCGGGAATCGATTCCCTTCCTGTGCTCCTCTGGCTTCATCGAGTCTATCCCGCCGCGGATGAGCTGCGCGCGGTCTCGTTCATTCCGTGGGCCCGAAGTTCTGGGCATCTCGGGGACTCTCTGGCCCTTGGGTTCGGCCTGAGTCCCGTTTAGCCGCTCCCGGAGGCGTTTCCCTGATTGCAGTCAGGGCAATGGCGGCGGAAATACGCAAGCTTACCGCACCCATTACAGGAAATCGGTTTGCTCGGATCGAAGGGCGTCCTGCTTGGCCCTCCTTCCGCGCTCTTTCCGCCGCGGGGCTTCTCGTACTGGCCCCTCTGCTCTCCGGGCCGGTTCGGCGGTTTCTTTTTCTGAGCAAACCGCCGTCCACTCTTGGGACTTCCTGGTTTGCTACTCCCGGCTGCGCTCCCGTTCTCACTTGGTAGCAGCTTCTTCAGCTGGTTGAGAATCGCGTCCAGCTCCACCAGATTCTTGCCGGTGGTGGATTTATCGGATTCCACCGCTGCTACCTTTGCCTTCAGAGGAGCCTTCTCTGACTTCTTCTTGGCCTTATACGCGAACTCCGGCCGCACCAGCTCCCCTTCCATTGGAGGTGGTTTGTAGAGCTTTTCGCGCTCTTGCAGCCGCTCCGCTTCGCGGGCCAAGTCAAACAGCTGGTCGATCGTCTGCGCCTCGATTCGCTTGAACCGGCGCTGGATTCTCGGCAGCATGTTTCGGTAGAGATGATCTACCTGGTTCCTCTCGCTAGGCTTGGGGACGAGCTCTTGTAGCATGCCTATCATGCAATTCATGTACTCACGTACCGGTTCGTCTTCGCCCTGAGTACGTGAGGTGCATTCAAGGATCAGCTTCTCTTGGTAAGTTTCGCTGGCTCCGTACCAGCGTTTAATTGAGCACGTGAATTCGTCCCAATTCCTCCACTTTCCTTTGTTATTGCGGTACCATCTTGCGGCGTCTTCCACCAGCAACTGCGAAAGAGAAGGAAGGACTTCATCCTGCGTCATGTTTGCTAGAACTCTGCAGTCGTCCACGCGCTCTAAGAAGCTGTTAATGCTCTCGCTTCCGTCCCCTGAGAACTTTATTCCCCACTTTCTCACGATCTCGCCTCGGTCGCGTGTGGGGTTAAATGAGCGCGAAGCCCAGGACGGTTGTTCTTGGACGCACGACGCTTGGGGCCTTAAGGGTGAACTTTCTTCACATGGGGGCCTTCCTGGTACCCAGGTGTCTCCCCCCTCCCAAGCTCCGCCCAGGGTGGCGCTAGGAGCTGGTCCTGGCGTTTGGGGCTGTAGTCGTGCGTCCTCTTGTTGAACCGGTGACTCCTCTGGCCGGTAGCAGGTATACGTGTCCTGAAATTGGACACGTGGACTTGGGCCTAGTGGATCCAATCGCGTACTTGATGCTCTTTGGGACGTCATGTGGCTTACGGCATCGGTTAGCCTCGTAATCTGTGCCGCCATACTTTCCATTTGCTCTTGTAGAGCTTTTGTCTTGGCAATTTGTTCTGCCAGACATGTGGAGAATAGCCGCGGCACATCAAATGGCGTCCCATCGGTCGCTATTAGCGTTATCCAGTCAGATTGACTACCCCTCCGACTGGATTGGCTGCTAGATTGGCCCTCCTCTGGGGCTGTTGGCAGGTCCTCGCTAGGTAGTCGGGTCGTACGATTGAGATTTTCCTCAATAAGGTGCGTACCTCTCTCATCAGGTAACGCTCCTGGCGTTTTCTCCCCGACTCGGCAGGATCACTTCTGTCCGCTTCTCGACCCGCCTTATCCGGTCATTGACGGTGTCAGTTTCTTGACTGAACTCGTCGGCCGAATAATTTCCTAGCAGCCATTGCTGTAGGCGTTCCGCCTTTTGATAGCGGGAACCATCAAGTCGAAGCTCCATCTGTTCTAGGTGAGCCTCGATTTGTGCTGCGTTTTGGGTGTGGATCCACTCGTCCACCTGCACTATAATGTCCTCGTCTCGTTGGACCAAACTGTCGGCGTTTCGGTCGGCCATTGCGCTTATTTAATTATCGCTCGCGGATAACTTCAAATAAACAAAAATCTCTATTTTTGGTGCACTGTGGCCTGGCGTGCGCAAGGTTATTCTATTTTAATTTGCGTGGCAGCAAAGAAAAATTAAAGATATTGGGCCAGAAGTTGAAGGAATTATCTTTTCCCTAAGATATATAGCCACTCACTTGAATCTGCTATCCGCAAATGCACTTCTAGCTTTTCGGACAGGTTCTCTTGAACTCTATTATCACTCACTAAAGAACTATCAAAGAAAACCGAGGACAATTTGAATTTAAAAATTAATAATACACAAGATTTTTCTTATCTACTCGTTAATTTAAATTGTTAACCTGGCTCGAGGTCTATCGCGACTAAACCTTCTTAAATTAGTGAAATTAAATAAATTAAGTAACTTAACCACAGACAAATTAATCTCTTATCGTTATCTAAAAATTATTTAAACCGCACGCATGACCTCACTTACAATCGCATAAACATGGATTTGTTATCCTAACCTATAAATGTTAGGACGTCGGGCCAGGTTATGTCCGTCCGAAAAGCTTCAATTCTACCAGGTTCAAGTTTGTAACCTTGCGCAGGCTTTACAATTCGCTTGTTGAATTTTGAGTCAATTATTTACGAATAATTGTCTCAATCCGCCGAAAACGAGACGATTCGAGAGAGAGAGAGAGAGAGAAATGGAAATTAATCCAAATGAGTCGCAGGGTCGACCTCACGTTGTGGTATTTGTCCGCAAATACCACGGCGGCTTTTCGGCTTTTACTACCCACTTGGTAATAAAAGCTTTATTCTTGTTAAAAAAATTTCTTATTATTAAATAAATAAATAATTCGTAAAATTAATTATCACTTCTCTGTGATAATTAATCCGGCGTAATCCCTAATCCACACGTATTTGGGCGCCAGTTGTAACGGGGTACAATCTTTCGCGTCGGTAGGGGTAAAGGGATCGGTTGCTACGGCACTGCCTAGTTATACTCCCTAGGCGGTGCTCCGAGAGTGCGCGGCGGATTCAAATCGGTGAACCCCGCGCACGACCTACCGTTGCGATGTCCGTTAACAACCGCGAGATCACTTGCCGATCTCGCGTCTTTGTACAGCTAAAACGTCGTGAGCTGAAAAGGACCGCGAATAAAAGGGATAAATTCGTGGTAAGTTTACCTCGGCCGCTCCTGAAACGGAGAGGGCGGTATTCGGGATAACGGGATTAACATACGCCGGTAATCAATAATCAAACTCGTACTCGGATATTGATTACATATGAATTTTATTCAAGTTAAAGAAATATAAGTACAGTCTAACAAAGAATAAGGATTTAACAAAAGCCGTATCTAGGCCGCGTGAGGTCTCGCGACGAGGTGTAACCACCGGGGTTACTCGTGCTTTCTCTCTTTCTAGCACGCGTACGCGGTCGCCCGTTAGCTTCCTCGCCGTCGCGCGCGGACGAGATCCGTCGATCCCTAACTTAAAGTTATAGCCGTAAAGAGAGAGAGTCTTTACGGCTTCGGCGGCTCGCGAGTGGTGCACCACGTACCTTATCTCCCCGTCGATGTGCTTGACTTCGCCTGTTTCCCTACTCTCCGTCGGGCTCTCGCGCGCGGCAACTTCGCCGTCTCCGCAGGTTCCTGGGAATCTCTGGAGCTGTGCAATTAACACCAGCACGCTCACTCCACCGAGTCACTCACTCTTCACGGCGCGAAACCCGGAACCCGAGCAAGAATCCGCGATAACGATTCTTGTTCTCTTGCCGCGAAATATCAAGGAAGGCGTTACCGGCGACGTGTCTATTTACGATGACTCGCATAAACTCTCTATACTCTCCTCAGTCAGCTTGCGCGTCGGACCATTATTAGTCCTTACGCGGCTTACGCGCGGGCTTTCCCGATCATCTACGAGCTTTTCCGATCGTCACTCGCGCTCGTTATAAGGTATAGCTTCATACGCATAAGAGTATGTAGCTTACCTTTACAACATCAACAGATTATTTCCAGATAGTCAACAATTAAAAATTGTTTTTGAAACAGTGCAATTTCAAACCAATAGTTATGATTGTGGAATTTTCGCGACAGCTTTTGCTGTCTCTATTGTATTTAATTTATGCCCATGCAGTTTAAACTATGATATTTCCCAAATGCGTTCACATTTACTAAAAATATACGAAACACGTAGTATTACGATGTTTCCAATTTTATAAAATATAAACTATAATATTTCAACAATACCAATCAAAAGATACATGATTCATATTTGTTGTATTGATGAAAAACAAATTTAATTTCAATGTAGCAGAAATAAAAATAATAGAATAAAATTTTCAACATAAATTTAATTCTGAACAACAAACAATAATGAATTTATATAATAAAGATAAAATCATTTCCGTTGATTCTATTACCCCAATGGAAATAGACTATGAAATACCAACTTATAGTTCATTTTATCAAAAAAATAAAAATAAACAATTTAATGATATAGAAATAAAACGGCTAAAAATAAAACAGCAAACTATGATAAAAAGGCAAAAAATTAGCTGTATCGATATAAAAAATGAACGAGAAAAAGAAACGTTGCATAAAAAAGAAGCTTATATGAGGAGTAAAGATAGTAATGACGGCAAAATAGAAGAAAAAAAATAAAGAGAAAACAGCAAACCATGATGAAAAGACAAAAATAAATAGTGACGAAATAAAAAATGAACGAGAAAAAGAAGCATTACGAAAAAAGAAGCTTATGTAAATAATAAAAATAGCAACGACGGCAAAATAGAAGAAAAAAAATAAAGAGAAAACAGCAAACCATGATGAAAAGACAAAAAATGAATGGTGACGAAATAAAAAATGAACGAGAAAAGGAAGCATTACGAAAAAAAGAAGCTTATGTGAAAAGTAAAAATAGTAATGACGACAAAATAGAAGAAAAAAAAATAAAGAGAAAACAGCAAACCATGATGAAAAGACAAAAAATAAATCGTGACGAAATAAAAAATGAACGAGAAAAAGAAGCATTACAAAAACAACATATTTATTATAATGAAAATACTGATCAATGTAAAAAAAATGAAAAGAAAAAATTAAATGGAAAAATATTAAACGAAAGTAGAAAAAATGATATCGATAAATTAGTATAAAACCATTTAAAAAAAATTTAAAAAGACGCATATGTATGAAAAATGACAAAGACATGGAAATACCAATCATATTGCTTAAAAAATTAAAAATTGATGAAGGAAAATTTTTTAACGTACATGATAAACCAATTAATACCAAAAAAGGCATAAATTATAAAGAATTAAATAAACGTTGTAAAATTAGTAAGTAAATCCAAAATAATAGGTCGAATAGCAAATGTAGATTTTGATGAAAAAATAATTATTGAAAACAATTTAGGTTATATGTCTGAAACTTGTAAACATTGTAATACTAAACATTTTGTTTTTGAATATACACTAGGTAAAGAATTTTCTAATTGTTGTCACAAAGGAAACGTATACTTACCGAAAATGCCTCCCTATCCGGAAGAATTAAAGCAATTAGCTATAGGAATATCGGAAGATAGTATTAATTTTCGCAAAAATATTCGGCTATATAATAATGCGTTAGCTTTTGCAAGCTTTGGAGCTAATTTTGATAAGTTATCTGGTAGTGGACCACAAATTCTTAGAATATGTGGTCAAATATATCACAATGTTTTTGCTTTACATCCAAATGAAAATGAAGCTCGAAAATATGGGCAATTGTATGTTCTAGATAATGAATTAGCTGCAGCTGAAAGAAAAAGTTTTAAAAATAATTTAGATACAAAATTAGAATTGTCAAGTAAATTAGATAGCTTACTTAGAAATGTCAATCCTTATGCTAAAGCTTATAAAATGATGTATGAGGTAGAAAAAGAAAAATTAGAATATTAGAAGAAAAATTAGATAAAAATATATATATAATGAAGCTACTTGTAATGAAGTTGCAATGGTATTTGTAGGAAAAAATGGACTGCCTACTTCAGAGCGGGATATAGTTATATATTCAAAATATGACAATCCAATTAGTATTCCCTTAATAAGTAAACACACTGATCCAATGACATACCCACTTATTTATCCAAATGGAGGATATGGATGGATGCCTAATATGAAATGCAAATATAAGAAAAACAATATTTCATGTTTGCAATTTTATAATTACAGACTTTCTATGAGAAATGGATTTAATCCATACCTTAATATGGGAAAAGTTTCTCAACAGTTTACAATTGATGCATTTGTAAAAGTTGAACAATCAAGATTATATTTTGTAAAGAAAAACCAAGATATTTTAAGAAGCGATTATTATAAAGGCGTAATGGATTATTTACACAAGAAAAAAGAATCTGAAAATATAAAAATTGGAAAAATGTTTATTTTGCTATCAAATTTTGTTGGAAGTTCAAGATTCCTAAAACAAAATTTCATTGACTCAATGAGTATAGTAAATCGTTACGGAAAACCTGACTTATTTATAACAATGACATGTAATCCAAACTGAAAAGAAATAACTGAACATTTAAAAAAATATGAAACTGTAATTTATAGACCAGATTTATTATTTAAGGTATTTCATCAAAAAATAAAAGAATTTAAAGAATTGGTAATTAAGCAATGTGTTTTAGGAAATTGTATCGCTTATGTTATCGAATTTCAAAAACGTGGACTTCCTCACATGCATATACTATAATTTTTAGATAAAAATTATAAAATTAATACTCCCGAAAAAGTAGATGAACTCATAAACGCAGAAATTCCAAACGAAGATATCTATCCACGGTTGTATAATATTGTAAAACAGTTTATGATTCATGGACCCTGTGGAGAGCAAAACATGAGTTCACCTTGCATGAGTAAAGACACAAAAAAATGTACGAAAAATTTTCCAAAAAAATTTAATAACAAAACAACTTTTAATTCATCAGGATAGCCATTATGTATAAGAAGAAATGATATCAAAAAAATCAATTATAAAGGTAAATACCACAATAGAATAGCTGATAATCGGTTTGTTGTTTCGTATAATCCTTATTTATTGTTAAAATTTAATTGTCACATTAATGTCGAAGTATGCTTAACAGTCCAATGTATAAAATACTTATTTAAATAGTGTTATAAAGGACATGACTGTGCGAACATAGAAATACGTGACACAGGTATCAGATCAAAAGACAGTTCTAATTTAACTCATGATAAAGATATTGAAAGCAATGAATATAATACTATTAGAATACCATCTACACGAACTTTCACATACCATAATAAGATTAGCTATTCACAATGAAGATGAACAAGAAGTGTATTTTAAAGAAGGAAAAGAAACAGAAATTTAAAAAAAAATGTAGAAACGACATTAACAGCATACTTAAAATTAAATCAAATCGATTCTGATGCACGAAATTATTTATATTCCGAAATACCATTAAATTATGTAGTTGATAATAATTCAAAAACATGGAATAAAAGAAAAAAAAACAAAAAAACCTGTATTAAGCAGAATGTATTTAGTGAATCCAAAGGATCGAAAACGATATTTTATAAGATTATTACTTTTACATGTCAAAGGAGTATCATCATTTCAGGATTTACGTACTGTCGATGATATAATTTATTCTACATTTTATGAAGCTTCTATAGCTAGATATTTGCTTAATGAAGATAAAGAATGGGACAGATGTTTGGAAGAAGCAACACAATTACACTTTCCTACTGCTCTTTGTGAATTATTTGCATATATTTGTATTTTTCACAATCCTATTAATGCAAGAGATTTGTACGAAAAATAGAAACACTTTTTTACCACCCAAAATATGAACAAAATGCTGATGAAAACCTAGCATTAAACATTATTGATAAGAACCTACAATTAAATGGATATTTTTTGAATAATTTTAATTTACCCGTTATATCTACATTTATAGAAGATTATGCTGATAAATCAACAACACATAACAAAAGTTGCACATTTACTGAAATAAACGTCAAAGTAAATTCTTTAAAAAATCGTAACAAAGACATTTTCGATACTATCGTGCAACATTTAAAAATTGAAGACAAAAAAAGCTTTTTTATTGATGGACCAGGAGGAAGTGAGAAAAGCTATTTACTTAATGTTCTAATAGACTATCTTAAATTCTCAAACATTTCATTTTTATGTGTTGCTTGGACAGGGATTGCAGCAAATTTATTACATAACGGGAAAACAGTACACACAACATTTAAACTACCACTTAATATCACAGAATGTACTATATGTAATATTAAATCTAATTCAATAGATGGTAAAAATTTAAAAGAAGTTCAAATTATAATATGGGATGAAATATCTATGACATCGAAATATGCTTTTGAAGCAGTCAATCGCCTATTTCAAGATATATGTAATAATAAAAAAATATTTGGTGGTAAAATGTTGGTTGTTTCAGGCGATTTTAGGCAAACATTACCAGTTATACGACATGGTAGTCGTACTGAAGTTATTGAAAATTCAGTTAAAAACAGGTACGTATGGCCGAATTTTATACGTATGACACTAAATGAAAATCTTCGAGTGACAGATAATGACAATTATTTTAGACAATGGTTAATAAATGTAGGTGAAGGTAAACGTTTCAATATGTATGAAGAAGAAAATGAACTGCTTGAAATCCCTCTTGATTTAATAACAAAAGAAAATGATATCATTGCAGAAATTTTTGGAAACGAATTAAAAATAAATTATAAAGATTTAAATGATAAAGTTATATTAGCCTTCACCAACAACGACGTAATTGAAATAAATAATAAAATTTTGGCTGTAATGGAAGGGCAAATTATTGAATACTTAAGTGTAGATACAGCAGAAGATGATAATGGAGAAAACTTAGATGTCATGTTACCTACAGAATTTCTTAATTCCCTTACACCTAATGGACTTCCTCTACATAAATTACAATTAAAAGTAGGTGCAATAGTAATTCTTCTAAGAAATTTAAATGTGAATGAAGGTCTTTGTAGTGAAACAAGATTATTAGTAACAAAACTTATGAAACATTTAATTAAAGCAGAAATTATAAGCGGAAATAAAATTGGAAAATTAGTTTTAATACCAAGAATCACTTTGTCACCATCTAAAGAAGATATACCATTCAACATGCGCAGAAAACAATTTCCCATTCGATTAGGTTTTGCAATGACTATTAACAAATCACAAGGACAGTCATACAAACAAGTTGGTATCTATTTACCATCTCCAATTTTTAGCCATGGTCAATTATACGTAGCTCTTTCAAGAACTAAAAGTAGAAAAAATTTAAAAATATTACTGTTAAGCAATGCAAAAATAGAAAATGATACTTTAAAAAATCAACACAAAATTTACACTAACAATATAGTGTTTAAAAAAGTATTGTAAATGTGTAGACGAAAATTTATACACATTTTATATAAATTTTATAAATAAATAAAAATGGAAGTATGAAAAAAAACATTAAAATATTACAACTATTGAATGATTAAAGTGAATATGCAAAATAATTAACAATTGTTTGCGCTGAAAATCATTAAAATACAATTGAAAATCGGCTGCAACATATCATATTGTAAATGACAAATCATTACATTAGTTATAATAAATAAAAAAATGAAATATAAGAAAAATCCATTGAAATATTACTACTACTGAATCATTAAAATAAATATGCAAAATAATTGATAATAGCCTGCCGTTCGACAAAACTTACAGACTTCAAAAAAGAATCAGAGTTTCCCAAAATACAACGACCGAAAGTTTAATTCTTATAATAACGTATAAACAGGTATTTAAAATTATTATTTAAAAACTTAAATTTGTTAAAATTTTACAATTAGAATTATATTTGCATATATCATGTATAAAATATTTCGACAGAGCCGCCATTTAGATACAATCACTCACCCAACGTGCGTAAAAAATGATTTTCATAACACTCAATTTTATAATAACAATTACTATACAGATTCTATTAAATACCAAAATTTTTAAATATGCATTATAAAAACCATCACTTTGAAATAATACTACATTCACATACAAATTAAAACCATATATAACACAACGACAGTATTATATACCACTTTATAAAGAATGTTACCACCGCCATTAAAGAAAAATGTAATTTATGAGAGTATATAACATGCTTATATTTTATGTATTCTGTACTTTCTTTCTGAACACACGCACACACACCTTCTTTATAATAACCTATAATAATTATTTTTACACAGACACAATATATATATATATATATATATACTTATTTTTTACTCTTTGTCATATTTATTTTCTTTTTGTATTTAATTCTATTATTATTAGCGTCAAAATTTAACAGTATACTTTTGCGTGTGCGTGTGTTATAACTATACACGAAAAATCTAAATGACTTCAGTACAACATGTCTTGGTCTGCAGAAACGACATCAGGTTTTCATCAAATACACTATCCAAGAGCCTTTTAAAATTATCAAATAAACGAAAACATTGGAAAGTCGACACAAAACATATGGAGTTCTCACATCTTTTCAACTCGTCTACGCGAGATCAAGATTCGAGATGCCTTTTTGAAACGATTGCCCGCTCATATACTATAAAGGACCCCTGCAATAATGATGAAAATAGAGTCGAAATCTCACGAATGATTGACATTTGACGGATTCTTTAAATGTCACGAAATAATTGATAGTCATTAGATGATCAAGTTTTCAGTTGAACTTTATTTTCAGTTCTGTCTTTGATGTTTTTTTTAATCTATAACCTCTTTTAAAAAACCAAAATATTGGAAAGTCGACACAAAATATATCGAGTTCTCACACTCTTTTCAATCGTCTGTACAATAGTAGTTACATGTAATTTTAAAGAAATTTTGATTAATTTTAAAACTTTGGTAGTTAACTATCATATTTTGTTTATTTCTCAATTTTTTTTACAAAAACAACATCTCAGTCACCACATTAATTATACCATAATCCTCTTCGCAATGCGCAAATTATCATTGTTGGTGTTAAGGGTAGAGTACGGTTATAAAAATATTTTTGTAATTTTTATAAAATATTATGTGAAATGGCATGTTTATAAAATATATTATAAAAAATATTCTTTTTTGATGATTTTTAACACATTCATTAAGTAAAATATTAAAATATTATCAAAAATAGGCTTAAAACAGGTGCAAATACAAAAACCTCCTTGCAGGATAAAAGTTGTCGAAGGGCTTTAATCCAAGAAAATTTAAATTTATATGCATATAAACTTCAACTTTACACAGCGAATTTGGTGTATCAATAAAAATGCAATTTCTGCCTTGATAAACCCAATTGGTTTACTAATTATTTAAAAAATGTAATGTTTTTCATGTAAAAAATGAACATAAAAATGTCACATTTAACTTTAAAGAAAAAAGGCTGTGTAACTATTTTACATATGTATAATATGTATAATGAGTATATACTCATCTAAAATAAGCACGATCAAAATACAACCGAGTGAGCGTTAGCGAGCGAGGTATCTGTTGCTAGTTCATTTATTATATCGAGAAAAGTTTTTTTTGAATTTTTATATAATAATATAAATCACATTGTAAGTTTATAGAAATGAAGATTCTATCATTGGTACATATCGCTCTTGCATTTTTAATTACAAAATAAACGAATATTTAGATATAAATGATAAGAACTAATAAATCTCAATAATAAATCTCAATCGGTAATTTGCTCGCATGGTAAATTTTCACTTTGACGTACAGTATAGACGATTTTTATAAATTGTCATTAGTGTTTTTTTAGTGCGTAAACTTGCATTTATATATATTTAATACTTATCTTCAGATTCATGAGATTAGGATAGGTTAAGTTTATTGAATAATATTTTATTTATTTCGAAAATTGAGGGTTATTACATTTGAATGAGATGTCATGTGCATTAAAAGTGTGTGCAGTTGCTTAGTTACCAGGTAATAGCACGCGTAGCGAAAGAAATACCAGTGGCTTAATGTCGTTCTTTCTCCATCGAAAACAGTGGCGAAACTACGTACTTTCGACCAAGGCATCAAGAAAAATTAATTTTCACCACACGTAGACCGAAAGTACCACATTCCCTCCCGGCACCGAAAAAGGAATGTGTTATTTTCGGCCTACTGGTGGTGAAAAATAGTATACATCCCACGGGAGGTAAAATGGTCACCCCATAGCACATGTTTGCCACCCTCGCCTTCGGCTTAGGTGCCAATTTACATGTGCTATGGACTGACCAATACTTTACCTCCCTAGGTGTGTAATATACTATTACAAAAAAAGAAAGACTTCATTTAAACGCAATAGATAATTGCAAAACGGAATTAATGTCTTAACCGACTGAATTTAATTACCGTAATTGCAATATTAAATATTAAATCAATGTCAAACTAACGATAATAAAACTTGGAAAATTAAATAAAATATTATACTCAGCGCCAATGACTACGAGGGTGTTGATTGGCTGTGACGGATTAACAGGGACAATCATACCATTACATGGAGTCGGAATAATACACACAAAAACGAATTGTACGTTTAAAATAAATGGGGAAATTATAAAAATGCATGAGGTACCAACGGAATATTATAATCACTTATTATTTCCTCAGACGTCGTTAAATATTAGCAAACTATCAAATATCTTGAACGATACAAATACTAAAGATTTATTCCATAAATTAATTAAGCAAAAACACTCAGGGGATTTTTGAGATATGGAAAATTACTGCACGGATAAATTAATTAATACACAAAACACCGTTGTTTTCACTATAACATTACTCATCTGTTTAATCACAGGAGTAGTTATATTTTTATTTATCGCGGGAATCTTCATACTTTTATGTTACTTTAAAGAAATATTAGACACCATTCCGGAAGAAATAGAAATCCGTTTCGAATAAACAAAGAGAAAATAACTTTGTAACTTTATACAAGGGCAATGAAAGCATAGAAAAATTATCTTATTTACAGATGGCAAAGAGAGCATTCCTCCTGCTTTTGTTTGTAAGTATAATTAGTTACACGTCGGGACTTTAAGGACATGATTGCGGGGATCAACTTTCAAATTTAACAACAATATCGTTAGTAAATGTTAAAGAATGTGATATACATGAACCATACATTAATGTAACAAAAATTTACGCGCAATTACTAAAATTGAACGATTACAATACCACGCATATACCACGTATATAAATGCATAATAAATATCACACGTACAGTTACACATTATGGTATGCACGTACATGCATCTCACATCCTAAATGGAGAAATTAGTTATTATAAAGAAATAAGTAGAGAAGAATGTTATGGAATTCATCGTTCAGGCTATTTTTCTATAAGCGGCACCCACATTATAAATCTACCAAGAAACAGTACCACTAATAAACCAATCGTGTTCGCAGGAGGGAATGATAATAGCGGAAATTGTATTAGAGGTTCGTTTTCGGATTCATACGGTAGCTATAAAGACGCGTATGTCGCAGGTCATGTTGAAATAACAATATACGATTACTATGCGGCTGTACATTTGGAATATAATAAAGTAAAATTAGACTCCGGGGTTACATGCAGACTCGCGGATTTAGAATGTGCAGTCGAAGCCTCACAAGTTTTCTGGGAAGCGCTTCCGGAGGATTCATGCGGAGTTAACAAATATTCTGTGTTGTATAAGGAAAAGAGTAAATTTATCACTTCCAAGTTTAAAACTGTAGATACAAAAATTTTAGAGAGAGAATCGTGTTTATATCAAATTTTAAAATTTATAAATTTTAAAAATAGAGAATGCGAACAGAGCAAATTCAATGTAATAATAATTTTCGTTTTCTTTTTGCTCACACTCAAAATAGGAAAGGCAGTAAATGAGGATTATACAAGAAGTTAAAGAAAGGAAAAGCTTACCCTCTTACGACGGTACGATCAAGAAAAAACGAACCTATAGAAAATTACACGTAATGTATTATTTTAAAAAGATGTTTTACAGCATAGACCTGAACATTCCTTTATGTGGCACTTGCGTAAAAACAAAGGCAGGAAAGCCTATTATACAACACATAAAATTTAGAGCCATAAATATGGATCCCGAAAGGCAAAAATGTTATAACTGTAAAAAGAATATCGAGGAGCGAAAAATAAAAAAAAATGATAAAAAAATATCCACTCAAGTTAAAGCAATAATAGAACAAAAGAAAGAAAGAGACGTCGAGATTGTTACTGTAAAAAAAGAATTTGAATTGCAGAGAGATAACCATCAAATTATTCCGTTGGAACCAGTACAACGAGAAATGCCCATTTTTATTGTTAAAGATGAAACAGATATTGAAAAACCTGAAGAAATGCCAATTCAAGTTCAAAAATGACGCAAACGGAACCTATGGAAATAAAAAAGGTCGAAAAACTAGAGGATATCGCAGAATCACAAAACGTTAAAGAAGTTGGCCTGAATTGGAATCCTTTCTAAGTGAACAAGAAGTTATGGAATTATTACAAAATGCGACCAGTGATAGTTTCCTCTCAAGGCAAGACGAGGAAAATAAAGCCCCCGAGCCAATGATAACACAGGAAGAGTTATCAGAAATGTTAGAAATATTACCATCCATAGAAACTCAACTAGACGAGGTAGACAATAACGATACAGAAGAAAAAATAAAAGAAATAATTATGTATCTACAACAGGGTTTTGATGAAACTGATTGCGGAGTAAATTTATCGATTAATAAAAATCGGTTAGATATATTTAAATATTGGCCTTATGCGTTTATTTCAATCAAGGATCTAGCAGAAGCCGAATTTTATTATACAGGAGAAAACGACAAAGTAAAATGCTATATATGCGGTGCAGGAATACGAAAATGGATGAAAGTAAATTGTTTAGGGTGAAGGGGTGAGATTGAAGAAGTGAATTTTTACTATTCTTTTTTACTATATGCTGCTCACAGTTCAGTTGTGTACTCGCTGGCATTGAAGCCACATGTAAGAAATAAAGATATACTTTTCTTATAATACCAGATACATTTGTACTTATTAAATTGCCTACCCGTTTTTCTGGTATGTACATATACCACACTGGCGACGAGGATGGAATAGGAAAGGCAATTGCGCACGGTATGTCGAGAAAAGAAAGTTATTTATGTCGGAATTAAGCGACATAAAGCAGGGAAAAAAACATCAAGTAGCTCGTTAACGGTGTCCGATGTTTATTACCTAAATAAAGAAAAAGTGATAAGTGAATTAAATAATAGGGGAATTTTAGCGAACTCATCGAAGATATTACAAGTATCACGTAAACGATTAGCGGAATCTCTAAAACTAATAAGTGAGGCTGATGATTCTAAAGGTACGGTACAAGGTGAAAATAGTAAACATAGTGAACACAGCGTGAATACCAGTATTCAACCAGAACTTACATCCGACGAAGATACAATGTCGGATCACACATCGAAAATACAGTTTAACCTCGAAAAAGATGATTGGGAAACGTTTAGTGAGAGACTGGAAATTTACTTTAAAGTCAAGAAAATTACCGAAAATGAAGACAAAGCAGCGATACTGTTGACGCGTATCGATGAAGAGGCTTATAAATTGCTAAAAAATCTTTGCGCACCGACAAAACCAGCTGACAAATCGTACGAGGACCTGCTAAGTACAATGTCGAATCACATAAGTCTGAAACCATCAGAGGTGATGGAAAGGTGTACCTTTCATCAGGCTAAACAGGAACAAGGTGAATCTATCGCTGAATTTGCGACAAAGTTAAAGCGATTGTCGATTAATTGTAACTTTGCTGATCTAAAGGTTTCTCTATGCGATCAGTTTGTATACGGTATACGTGAAGAGACAATACGCATAGAATTGTTTAAAACGCAAGGTTTAACTTTTGATAAAACATTAGCATAAGCCACTGCTCATGAAAGGGCGATGAAAAATGCAGCTAATGCAACGAAGGCATTAAATAATACAACTACGAAAGAAGAGATTTATGTAATAAAATCAAATCGTGACGGAAAATTCCAAAAACAGGGCTCAAAATATAATCAAAATAACTCCGAATATGTCAACAAGACGGAGAATAGCGAACGTGTGCTGTGTTACTGTTGTGGTAAACCAAATCACTTTGCGAGTAGCTGTAAATATTCTCAAATGTAAATATTCTGTAAATATTCTCAATAGCAAAAGTATTCTGTAAATATTCTCAATAGCAAAAGTATTCTGTAAATATTCTCAATAGCAAAAGTATTCTGTAAATATTCTCAATAGCAAAAGTATTCTGTAAATATTCTCAATAGCTGTAAATATTCTCTCTTCGTTCTCAAGAATGTAGTGTTTGTCATAAGAAAGGACATTTGAAAGCAGTGTGTAGAAGTAAGCCGGAAACAACGGAACCTCATGTAAAATATCTCCAGGGCGACACCAGCTCTACAGACGACGAACTTGGAGATGAAGATAATGCGTATGCGCAACATGATTTTTTCCCATTAAGAATAAAAAATTTGAAAAACAATAACTTTAGCGTATGTAAAATTAATGCGGAACCAATGTTAATAAAGGTAAATGTCAATAATATTACGTTACCGATGGAAGTAGACTCCGGAACATATGTAACCGTTATATCCAAGGCGACGAAAAATAAATTATTTTCGAATGAAAAAATAAATACGACGAACGTTATATTCTACGGATATGATGAAAAGAAGCTTCGACCTGTTGGTCAATTAGAAAATTTGAATGTAATGATAAACAATCAATCGCGAAACTTAAACTGTTTAGTAATGGAAGGATCGGGTCCTCCTTTAATCTAAAATCTTTAATCTTTAAATTTAAATAAAATACAAAAATTAAATATAGACGAAATACACGGTCAAATAATATCAGAATTTAAGAAGCTCTTTAGCGACACACCAGGATTTTATAATCGAGGTAAAATAAAAATTTACGTGAATGAAAATACTGCCCCAATAGCATTAAATGCGAGACATGTACCTTACGCTTTAAAAAATAAAATTGAAAACGGAATAAACAGATTAAAAAATCTAGGGCATTTAGAAGCGGTGGAAACGAGCGATTGGGCGACACCAATTGTACCCGTAATCAAAAGTAATGGCGATGTTCGCATTTGCGGCGATTTTAAATTAACGTTTGCGACAATATTAATTGTCGCGAGCTGTGGCGCGAAATTCGGGGAAAGGTTCGACGGTTAAAACAATCCGAGAGAAAAACAACTCTCAGAAAAATGTTTAACGGTCGCCTTCCCCGTAGAAGAGGCGAAGTGGCGAGGATAGGTTCTCCACTATTGGTCCGACCGATTTCGGGAGACCAATAGGGCGAGGTGTTAGATTGAGCGATCGGTGCGGCGGCGAAACCTTGGGGTTGAGGAAGGCCTTCCGGGTCGAGGCAGCAGATCGGCCGGCGAGTGTGAGAGCAAGAGAGAGGGACGACCGTACAAGTCCAGCCGAGGAAGTCACGGGTCGAGTGGACCTCCCCGTGGCCATCTGTGCCGAACGAGCGTTGTGGAAGCACCAGGAAAGGCCGCCGTTTTCCCAGGCCGTGTCCAGGGTAAGCAAAATCTTTATTTCCCAGCGTGCTCGATCGCGAGTTAGGCCGGTTAACTTGTTTCAACTCGGTCGTTTCCCCGCGGTGGTGCCAAGGCAAATTGCCGCCGTGAGAGAGAGAGTGTGTGTGTGTGAGAGAGAGAGAGAGAGAGAGAGAGAAATAGCATCGCGTACGGGTTAGTGTAGTGCCGAAACGGATAGGCGTGTGTGTGTGAGAGAGAGAGAGAGAGAGAAAGAGAGCGATTACGAATATTACTTGTTGTTAGCCGATTGCGGTAACGGCAACGTATTCGTGCGCGCACCATTACGCCGTCCCGAGTAATCGCGTGGGTGAGAGATACACCGAGGAGATAGAGCCGCGCTACCGTGAAACGGCAGAGTGAGTGGACTCGCCGCCTTTTACCGGTAACGCGTGTAAGCGAGAGAGAGATAGACAGTGTGAGCGTGTGAAAGAGGGAGAGAGAGAGAGAGTGCACGTGTGTGTGTCGCGGGCGAATATATTGTCGCGACGAGAGTGTATTCCCGTTGTAAATACTTAGCGCGCGTGCAATTAAATATTCATTATTTTGTATTAAATAAAGAGGGATTTATTAAAGATTATTTATTGTTTAATCGGGTGTTATTATTTATTTGCTCGATAATAATTATACACCTTCCTATCCCGAAGAAGGTGACGCCAGTATCCGGAATTCCCTCTGGGAATAACAGCCCGGCGGAAAATCAGTAAGTATCAGTAGACTTACATTCTACGACGCGGAAACGGGAAATTTTGTTGCCGATCTTTCGGTTGGCGCAAAATACCGTGTCGCAGATTGGCGCCCAACGTGGGGCTACTGGTTGCTGGCAATTAATTATTATTCAGTGGCGCGAAAATTGGGTTAGTTAGTGCGTACGCGATCGAGCAAAATAATATTATTTTTAATAATATATTGTGTGTGTGGCGACATTGTGTGTTAGCGCGTGTAATACGAGAGCGGTGTTCGGTGAAAAGGGGCTCCACGAGTAAATAAACCGGCTCGAGCATGCAAAGCCACATGCAAACAATGCTCGACCTCATGGCGTCCCGAGAACGAAGGACGGTCAAGAGGAGTGTTTATTTACTCGGTGATGACGCCGTGTATGAGAGCAGAGATTAGTAGAATGAGATTGCCGATCCAATGTTAAAAAGTCGAGACAGAAACGACAGCGATACCACCTAGCTGCTGCTGCTCGAAGCTTTCGCACGATTTGAAAATAGAAGAGGCGGGGTATACCAAATGATTCCGATTGGTTCCTACTCCGGCGGGGAGTATGAACTCGACTAGCGAAGCAGGGGGTAACGAGAACCAGACCAGTGTGACCATGGTTCAAATCACCTGACTCTTAAAAAATTTTTTTTTTCCTAGTTCTTAATAAAATCAAATAATTAAAATTATAAAACTAAAAATTAAAAAAAATTAAAACAGTAGACATTAAAATAAATAAATACTTAACCGTAAGCTCCTACCACGGGGCACAGCTTAAATATAAGTTTCGACATTTGCAAACCGTATAGATACGGTAGCCGTGAGCGTTAAGGTGCGCGTATGCAATCGGTTACCCAAAGGGTCTCGGGTTCAAAACACGTAATCTTAATTTTTTTTTTTAAGTTATTTAATTTATTTAATTATTTGATACGTTTGTATTACATAATTTTAATAAATAATTGATAAATATCTATTTTAATAATTACTTATATAATAGATTTTATATAACTAAATATTGAAATAGTTATTATTATTATATGAATTTATATCATAAAAATAATAATAACAAATATAAAACAATTTTTAAACATATAAAAATTAAGGAATATATTATTTAATAAACATTATAATTTGCATATTAAAAATAATAAGCTTAATAATTAAGTTTAATAAAAGAGTAATTATAAGTTTGTTGTATAAATTTAAAAAAAAAGTTAATTAATTGATACTATAATAAAATTATAAGTAACTTGAATAAATAACTTAAATGAACTACTTATTTATTGTAGTTTTACTGTATTTTTAAATAATTAATTTTTTTCAATTTATTCAACGTACATACAAACCATTTATTAAATTTATTTAATAAATTAATTATTTTTAATATGTGAATTATAATTTTTGTAAATTCATATATTCCTTAGTTTTTATATGTTTAAAATTTGATTTATATTAATTATTATTATTTTTATAATATAAATTCATATAATAATAATAACTATTTCAATAATTAAAGAATGAATTTCTAAAACATTAATTTTAATAAAATAAACTGTATAATAATCTTTCAATTATATGATTATATTACCTTAACAATAAAAATATTAACGCGACAGTTTTCCACACTACCCTCGAGGTACTGCCGAAAGCGCGTTAGGTTTTTGTTTATTATATTTAAAATTAAATAAATCAATCATCATATGCAACTTAAAAAATAATTTACGATCTGATAAATTTATACAATGTGGTTATATTTAATTGATTTATTTATTTTTAAATATAATTGTGGAACCTTCGCCAATAGCCCTATTTTAACCACTGGAGTCTCCACAATCCTCCACAACTCGAAGAATATAAAACAATTTATATTTACATTATATATACATAAAAAGTAAATAATCAACTGAAACTCAAAAATAATGTTATTTATACTGTTAAATGTACTAAAATATTACAAAAAAAAGAATACTATTAAATTTTATTTAATATTGCAGTAAAATGCGTTATAATTAAAGTTAAGAAAAGTTTAAAATTAAAAGAGCGATATATAAAATTATTTTTGACTAGCGTTGTTACAAAACAAATACAATATGAAGTACACTATTTACCTTAAAATTGGTAATGAAAAATTAAATTAAATTAAATTAAATAATCTTTGGATAATCAAAAAACAAAATAACATACATGTGCATTCATTAAAAATAATAATTAAATTTATAATCACAAATTATAAAAAGTGACAACGTAGTTTACAAATTTTGAACATTCTTTAATTTTTGATTTTTTGTCGATAAATGCCTTTTCACAGATTTTCTGCTATTGTTTCTCTCTCGAGTTTTTGCATAAATTTTAACTAATAATAAAAATTTTAATGCATCTAATCTATGATTAAAACATTTATGGACGTCGTCAAACCAAGAGGCGTACTTTTCATGAGTATATTTCATTGCTATCTCTGTCAATTGTTGCAATAATTGTCTCTGGTGCCATACATTTTGGTAATGAACATTAAAAGCTTCTAGTTGGCAATGAACAACCTCCATGAAAAGATCCGTTGGTCTCGTCAAGTACGCAACTTGTGAAAGTTTCTGATCTGAATGTGGATATTCTCTGTGTTCAATATACACTTCGTTACTACTTCGAGGATCATCATTGTTTTTCATAAAATCAATCTCACACTCAGAACATCCACTTTTTTTAAGAGACTTACGAGCAACATATCCTGCCAAGTATGCAACAGCATTTCTTTCGTACAAGGATTTTGCTTCTAAATCTCCTATATTAGTTGAATCGATCGGTTCATAAGCATCCATCATTCTAGCAGCTTCTAGAAGTTCTTTAATTTCACTCAATTCTTGTGAATCATATTCAATTAACTGTGCTTGAGCTTGTGTAATCAAGTTCAAAGGTTTTCCTGAATCTGTAGTTTTACTCGATTCGAGCAAGGAGTGGGCTTCTTCAATCAAAACATTCCCTTTTTTACTTGTTTCAATAAAATCAGTAGATAAAATATGCCTAATACTTAACCTGTACATTCTGCAAGTGGGATTAGCATTGAAACCACCCCTTCCTCGTAATTTTGAGTGAATGTGCTCTACAGAATCTTGATTACACAAAGCTGTTGCCAATTGAAAATCCGGAAATGAAAGTTGGATATCATTATATAATTCGATGAAAACTGTAACAGTCAAAGGAATACCGGTAAAAGAAGGTGGTTTTAAAACTTTACCCTTAGATTTAACAGTCCATTGTTTCGACCAATGAACAAAATCAACTAGTAGCTTTTGAATTTCCGGATGCTTATTCGACAATGGCTTTTTCTGCTGGTTCTTATTGAATAAATAATAACAATTACATGCGTCAATAACGGTATCTAATTTTTCTACAAAACTGGCCGACATTTGCCACGTTTTTGTCTGTAAACCGTGGGGATCTTCGCCGGCGGTTTTTATCGAACTAGCCATTCGTCGACTAAATAGCTGAAAAGCTAATTTAACTTTCATGGCTTCAAAATTATTAGGATGAAAATGAGCCTCAGTTAAGTGTCCTAATAGATTTGATGTGCCATGTGATCGATCCAACTCCCACGTTTTTATTAAATCGTGAAAAGATATTATTATATCTTCATCAATGTAAATAAAATCGTGGGACCTTAATTGAGCGATCAGTCGTTTAATAAGGTGAGGCCAATCGAAACATGCAAAAATTTTGATTTCATTAACGAAAAAATAAGGATTTAAAGAAGTTATTTGTAAATTACTAAACAATTTGCGATTAGCACTACCTTGGTCACATACAATTAAACGCAGATCTGCTCCAATACTACGCAGTAAAACTATAATTTCTTTTACAATACTTGAAAGGTCATCTGCAGAAGCGCCATTTTCATTGAAACCAAACCATATTATTTGACGCCATGGATTTGAAGCATTAATACTATCTAACATAAACAAAAGAGCGTGCTTTGCAACACCATGGCTTCTACGGTTACTACCCATATCGCAAAGACCTTCAATCAAATCTTGACTTTTTGAATATTCTTCAAAACATTTAATAGACATTTCGTCGAATTTTAACGCGCATACTCTTTCTATCGGAGGCAATGAATTTAAGTAAATTTGGACTTTATCTAGAATTATTTTATTTACACCTGGAAAAACGCTATACTCGGAAACCCACGCTCTTACAGTAGACTCTGAAGGTAAAGTTAAACCAGCGTTACGCAAACGGGAATAAGCTGCTGCAGAGTAAAAATATATCTTCTTACACAAATCTTTTTCATCACTCGTGTAAGCTGATTTTCTTTTATGCAGTTGCAGCTTAATCATCGTTTGCGAAACAGGAGTAATATCTTTATCTTTTAACAAGTCATCAATATCGTTTATTTTATTCATTACTTGATTTTTGAGGCGCTTGTGCAGACGAACATTTCTAGCCGTTTCATTTTTTAACAACCGTTGTAACTCCTGTACCTTTGATTGTAAAGACAAGCACTTAGATCTATAATAATTTGCTTTAAAAACAATACTTTTAAAACGTTTTTTTGGAGGTACGGGAGTTTTTTTCTGGTATTCAGATTCTTTTCTTGACATACTTGAAGGAATTTTAGAATTTAAATATGATGTTTCTACATCTTCTTCTCCGATATTAAAAAAAATCTCTTTACCAGAAGGGTACGTAGATTTTGGCAAACTATTTTGAATCTGATTATCAGTATTCAAGGCAATGCAATTAGATGTCTCTTCAGGTAAATTATTTACAATAACAGAATTATTTGAGACATGTAATTCAGTAATTACTTCGGTACTTAAATTAGATGCCTCTTCAACTGTAACATTCGCAGTAACAGATTGATTTGAGACAGCTAATGTATCGCCTTGAAATAGAGGTTGTGATAGTGTATCATTGGCAGACTGAACATCTCGTTGGGCGTTTTGTACAGTCTGCCAATGTATAGGGCAACTATTCCTACGCAATCTTGTCTTTGTGCTGTCACTAAAATCGGCATCGGTAAAATGGGCAGCACAAAGCCCTGCAGTCCGCACACTGGTTGGTGCCAAATATCGAAGACGAGGATTACCTAATTAAATTATTTAGTATAAGGACATATCACACTGAGAAAATGGTTATTTAAAAATTTTTTAAAAACAAAAATATGAATATTTGAAAAAATCCTGACCGTTAGGCGTTTAAACACGTTTTAAACAATAAAATATAAATTTTTCCAGATTTTTAAACCGATCATTTAATGCTGATGTTTAAGTTAAACATTTCTGCCTTTTTTGACTAATAATTGTTATTAAAAAAGTAATTTTTTTCTTCAAATATGAAACCGCAGGACTTCCCTTATATTTGAAGCTATCCGTACAAATTATTTCCGATTTTTAATTCAATACTTTTATACAATTTTTGGGTTAAAACGTGTAGATTCCTGTAATTTGGCCTATTTAATCCTTTCATTACATGCAAAATATATACTTAATAAGGAAGTATTTTCTAGTTAAATACTGCTTTATAAACAACGAAACTTGAAAACATAATTCACATTTTATTTTCAATTAGAAGATTATGGCGTTTTCGATCAAATAAACAGAAAAATTTTGAAAAATTTAATATAGAGCGATGAAAATGCATTTAAAACCTCTAAAAAGCCTATAAAAAGTGCAATACTCTATACACGATACATTTTCAATATGTACATATAGTTATTAATTATTACATAAGTGCGCGCACGGGATCATTCAATTTGGCACGAGATTAATCGCTACATGAAAAGTACTATGACTTACAAACACAAAACTAAGCTGAAATCGGTTAATTTGCCTAAAAGTTATGGGAAAAATAAGAAATTAAGGGGGTATTACAGCTAAAATTGAAAAATAGCTTAAAAAAAACCAAAAAACTGTGTTTGTGCAACGTCAATTAACTGTATTTTTGCGGAAAAAATTTTTCGGAGGCTCAATTTTCGGGAAAAGACTTATTTATGGTATTTTTAAAATATACTTCAATTACAGAAAAATCAAAAGACCGAGCGCGCACTTTTTTAAAAAAGTAATATATATATATATGTGTGTGTGTGTGTAAGTGTGTCAAAACAATACTTTAGTATCAAAACTTTTCTACTATTAACAATTTTTCAACCATAAATATCGACATTTTTTTGAACTGCGAATTAAAAAAATTTAACTTTTTTTACAATAACCCAATCAAAAACGAAAATATACAAAAAAACCTTCAACCAAAAAATAAATAAATTTATACTTTGCAAATTTATATTTCACAAACATGGCTATTTTAACGATAACATTAAACAATTAAAAAAACGGTGTACTAATTGCAGAGAAAATGACTAATGCAACATTAAATAGTATGTACAAAAAAACCTGGCACCTGAATTTTCAATCCAAGTTTTCTGTCGGCTACCGTCTCCTGGAAATCTAAAAAGATGCTGCCCTTTGTGTTTACCATTGTTGCACAGGAAATATTGACACCTATCGTAGACCTTGTTATTTTTCATTATTACCCTCTATCTGTAACAAACTCAAATTAAAAACGCAGCAAAATAATCAATTTCCGTGATTCACAATAAAACAGTAAAGTAACTGTCTATGTGTAATATAAACTACAATTAAACCCAAACAACTTAAATAAACAAATCTCTTTCACAACTAAAAAAGTGTATATTAACCTTTAAAAAACTATACTTCCCTGGTTACAGATTCCTCAATTAAAAGTTATTTCTCCTCTTCAAGCGATGTTGTTGAACGTTAAATTGACACTATTTAACTTTTCTTAAATTAATATTATGCTACTTTATGTACTTAATTAAACCGTAAACATTTTTTATATCTCCGATAAAATAAAAACTTATAGGCGCGAATAGACTGTTAACATATGATGTAAATAAATCATACGTTAAACAAAACACTGCGTAACTTTAAAGGCGCGTAACAATCAATTAATTCAAAATTTGTTTGACGTTCGTTTTTGTATTAATTTTAATATAAACATGTAATTAATGTTTACATCAATATTGACGTCACTGAAAAAATTTAACGGTGCATAAAATGTAAAAGAATATTTAATGATTATTTATAATTAATTTGTTTAATCGTTTACAAATAAAAGTTGTATACATTTAAGTGTTATATATTTTTATTTCAATTATTTTTAATGTACAAAAGTTTAAAAAGTTTATAAGAAACAAAAAATGTACTATTTTCATTATACTAAATGTATTAAATATTTTAATAAATACTTTCATTTTTCAAAGGTATTTAAATATTTCATTAAGTTTTTGTCTTGTTTTTAAAATATGAAAAAAAATTACAATTTTATTGCTAATATTGAATTTACAATTATAACAATAATAATAAATAATAATTATAAAAAAAAAAAAAAATGTAATGCATGGGATTCGAACCCACGACCGCTTGGAATCTTGCATTTCATTTAATCCACTTGACCAACGAACTCATGGCTGAAAAAAAAGGGCAGAAAAAAAAATAATTCCAAGGATATAATGCGCGCATCAACAATATGTTTGCTTTCTCTCTCTCTCTCTCTCTCTTCTCTTTCTTCATTGTTCGCACCACCCTACTCCAGCTACTTTCCCTCCCCCATTACTCTCAAATTGTGCGAAAGCTTCATATGCGAACCGAGAGTGTCGCCACTTTCTTAGGCAAAACGAGCAGCGCACTCCTGCCATGCTCATCGGCAATCTCATTCTACTAATCTCTGATGAGAGCCTACGTGAGCGTGGTTGCAGCATAGTGGGGGAAATGTCCGTACTGCGTGATCGGTTGTTGCGCGCTATGCTGCGATAAATAGAGCCGTCGAACACGCAAATCCCGTGGTTCGAGTGGGACGCCGTAGGAGGGGAGAGTGACAGACCGCGCGGAGACGTAGAGCCGACGAGAGAGGGCGAAGGGGTAGACCTCTTCGGTAAAGTGAAGAAGAAGAGGGGGCGGCCGCCTAGAGCAACGGTGGTAGCACAGGCGACAGCGCTGCTTGACGAAGCGGCCGGTCCTCTCGAGTCGAGCGAGGGGAGAGGAGGGGTTAAGCAGTCCCCCCGCACGCCGTCGGCTGCTTATGCGTTAATGCAGCCGCAACAGGTAGCAGTCCCCGTGACCACGTGCGAGAGTGAGCCGTACACGTGGCGAGAGCGTGATGAGTACGTGCCGGTGGGAGAGGGAGCGCTCAGGCTACCCCCCACAACAACCACCACTACTGTTTCCAGCGCGCGCACCGAAAGGTCGCCGCCGGGACTAATTGCATTTGGTAGGCACGTAGCATCTACCGAGACGACCTCCAGCTTTCTCACATCTGGGCCGAGAGTAACGGTTCGGGAAGAGTTGACCGAGGTTCTTCGGCAAAACCCCGCCGAGTGGGAATATATTTCCCGGCGAGTGACGAGTGGCGTTGGTGCCGGTGCCGCTCCGAGAGCATGTGAGCAACGGCACGGGGTGACAGAGCGAGAGGCTAGGGGGGAGGAACATCGTTCCTCAACCTTGGCAACACCGTGTAGACAAGCACCGGCTTGCGAAGCGGCGGAGGAATGGTTTACTACGACGCAGTTTGACAGGAGTGGGGGGAGAGTGTCTCCTCAATCCCCGTCGAGCGCAAGCAGGTCTACCAATGTGTCCTCGCGGGTGAGTGAATCGCGGCAGTACCGACGGGAATTAGAAGCGGCAAATCGCGGGCTCGCGGAGTTATCGCACCGCGAGAGTGAAAAACGGGTACGCCACGAGAAGCCGACGAGCCGGCGTGGTTCGGTTGCTGGATTGTGGGGGAGCGAGAGCGCTCCCCGATTTAGCGACCGAACGAGCAGTGAGAGTGAGACAGACGACGGGTGGTGCGAGCGCCCACGTGCGAAGCGGCGCAAACCCCGTCGGGAGATGTCTGCTGTGGCGAGCGGAGAGGAGTCGGGGGAGGTGGCGCCTCGTGTGAGTGACACGCGCGCAAAGGAGTCATCCCCACCTCGGTCCGTTAAAAGCTCCAAGCTGACTGAGGAGGACAAATCCCGACTTGTACGCCTCCTGAAGGATTGGGGTTTAAGCTTCAGTGGCGAGGGGAAACCGGAGGAAGCGGAAGATTTTTGCGATCAGCTGAGCGATTGCCGCTCGGGATCGTCTGCGTCCCCGACTGTTTGGATGCATGCACTGCATTGCATCTTCAAAAAGCGGGCGGCGCGCTGGTTTCGAACGGTGAAACCGGAGCTGCGCTCATGGACTGATTTCGAGCGGGAATTCCGAAATCAGTTCGTGAGGAGGTACGATAGCGGTGATCTTTACGAAGATCTTTTACGCCGCACGCAAGGTAAAGGAGAAAGCGTGAACTCCTATATACTGAGCGTTAAGTATCTCCTCTCCCGCTTCACTCATCCCCCGCGGAGTGAAGAAGTGGTGCGGATCGTTTACCGTAACCTACACCCGGATTATCACCGCGCATTGAGCGACCGCGTGGTAATGGATCTCCGTTACATTGAGCGGTACGGACGACGGTTCGAACGTCAAAAAACGCTCGACAGTCGATACGTACCGCCCCCGCCGGCCGAGAAAATGCATCTGCCGGGTGCGGCTTGTCCGACGGCGCCAAAGGCGAAGGTTGCGGCGGTAGAGCAAGAGTAAGAGCGCGCGCAAAGAAAAGGCCGAGCCGAGTCGAGTTGACTGCAACGAAAAGAAGTCGAAGCAGTCGAAGAAAGCAAAGAAGGAAAAGGCCGTGGCGACGGATAGTGACTCTAGTGCAACTCAATCCTCGCGTGAGAGTGAGAGAGCGCGCGTTGCCGAGTTAAATGCTAAGGGAGCCCCACGTGTGAATCAGCCGAGAGCGAACGGTGGTGCCAAAGCACAACCGTCGTACGCGCATGTGGCGGCGCGTTGGTCCCCACAGCAAGCGGGGAAACCCGTGCGAGAGCAACATGGCTACCGAGCGTCTGCTTCGGCTGGCTATTGCCGGCCTGGAGGCGGAAGCTCGGGTCCGACGGCACGCCCGCGCACCCCGCCGCAAGGTGGCGAGTTCGTAGGCGCTTGCTATACGTGTCAAGCGGTAGGTCACCGTGCGTCGGAGTGCCCGGAGATCGTGTGTTTTAAATGCCGGGGAAAAGGCCATACTGCTCGAGAGTGCCCTTCTATAAAGAAAGTGACGAGTGTATCGTGCCAGTTGTGTAACGCACCGGGAGTCACCGCCCGTGATTGTGCGAATCGGGATTGCCCGGCTTATTCTATCCGGGCGGGAAACGGGCGGGCGGGGGAGCAGAGAAAGTAAGAATCTCTGTTTCCCCTGGCGAGCCGTGGCGTCAAACAACTGACAGTGCGGTGAGGAGGGGTGATCGTTGCGCGCCCCGAGGATGTTTGACAGGCGGCGCGTGCGAGAAGCGGGAAAAGCGTGGTGAGGCCGAGTCGGGCCGAGTAAACGAGAGAGCCGAGAGGGGGGAGCGGCGCAGCCGAACTGAGCCGAGTGAAAACCCGGTTAATACCGAGGAGGCTCGTTTGGCCGATATCGAGAAGCGCTTGAGTATCGAGCATGAGCGCGCGGTGGAAGAAGCACGTCGGCTGCTTGCGAAAAAAGCAGCGAGTGAGGGAAAGCGAGTTATTCCCTCGAGTGTATGGGGAGAACCCATTCGGGCCTTGACAAGTGGGGAGCCGCGAGATCAAGGTCGTGTGTTGCCGAAAGATGATGAGGTGGGAGCCAAGCCGTGCGCTGATCGAGAGGATCGGCGGCGCGAGCGTGTGGTGACGGATGACCCGGAAAGCGAGGAGGAAGTTATCGTTTCAGGTGTTCAAACCGAAAACCGTAACTTTCTTTGCATCGAAATGGGAGGGGAGAAATACAAAGCTCTCCTCGATCCCGGTGCAACTCGCTCGTTCGTCGGCCCGCGAGTGGCCGAACGGTATTTGAGTCGTCTGGCGCCGAGTCGCTCTCTGTTTCGTACAGCTACGGGCAAATTGAACCGTATGCTGGGAACATTGAGAGCGACCGTGACAATCGAGAATTTGTCGGAGGTTATCGAGTTTTGTGCTGCACCGTCCCTCGAACACGACGTAATCCTGGGAATGGATTTCGGTCGAGTGTTCGATATCGACGTGCGGTTGGGACGTGGTGTTTGGCGTTTGAACGACGGCGAATGGCACGAATTCTTACGTCTAGACGGGAAGGCGGAGAGGGCGTATGTTTTCGCTGAGTGCGCCGGTATTTCGGAGTTAGAGAAAACCGAGCGCGAGCGCGTTAGCGAGCTCGTGGAGCGGGTTTTGAGCCGACAAGCGACAGATGTTCCCGGGGTCACGCACCTCGCGGAACATCATATCGTGGTGACAGATCTCACTCCAATTCGTCACAAAATCCGGCGGATGTCTCCGCGGATGCTGGAGGTGGCGACGGAGGAGGTTGAACGGTTGTTCAATGAGGGAATCATTGAACGGTCGGCGAGTGACTACAGTAGCGCGCCCGTCCTCGTGAAAAAGCAGGACGGGACGTACCGCTTCTGTGTCGACTATCGCGACTTGAATCGAGTCACAAGGAAGGATGAGCATCCTATTCCTAATATGGACTCGATTTTAGACAAGTTGCGAAAGGCTCGTTACATATCAACCATCGATTTGCGCCAAGCTTATTTTCAAGTGCCGTTGGAGAAATCGAGCCGCAAATATACAGCGTTCTCGATACCGGGCTCGGGGTTGTGGCAGTTTACGAAAATGCCTTTCGGACTGTCAAACGCCCCGAGAACGCTCCAACGGCTCATTGATTCGCTGTTCGGTCCCGCTTTTGAGCCAAATGTATTCTCGTACCTCGACGACATTATTGTCGTTACCGAGAGCTTCGAGGAACATTTACTTTGGCTCGAGCGTGTGTTAGAGTGATTAGTGGGGGCGGGGCTGGTAGTCAACAGAAAGAAATGTGAGTTCTGTTGTTCTCAAGTAAGATACTTGGGCTTCCTGTTAGACAAGGAAGGACTACGCCCCGACCCCGAGAGAGTGGCGCCAGTACTGCCATATCCAGCACCGGGAAACGTCAAGCAATGGCGACGTTTCCTAGGTATGTTGGGATGGTACTCCCGGTTTATTGAGAAGGATTCCGAGCTGAAAATTCCCCTTGTCAAATTGCTCCGAAAAGGACAATGTTGGCAGTGGGGGGAGGAACAGCAGAAGTCCTTCGAGCTCTTGAAAAAGGCTCTAACCGTGGCGCCAGTACTCGCGAGGCCCGATTTTACGAAACCGTTCGTAGTCCAGTGTGACGCGAGTAATTACGCAATCGGTGCCGTGTTGACGCAGGAGAGTGAAGACGGGGAGCACCCGATCGTGTATGCGAGCAGAGTGTTAAATGCCGCGGAGAAAAATTATACCACGACCGAGAAAGAGTGTTTGGCCGTGGTATGGGCGATAAAGAAGCTCAGGCCTTATTTGGAAGGTTATCACTTTAAAGTTATAACCGACCATAGCGCCCTTCGCTGGTTACGCAATTTGCGCGATCCGGCCACACCCCCGTATCACCCCCAGGCTAATCCCGTCGAGAGGAGCAATCGCACTCTCAAGACCACGATTGCGGCATTTGTAGGTGGCGACCATCGTGACTGGGACCTGCACGTGCATGAGTTCCGTCAAGCAGTTAACACGGCGGTGCAGGCGTCGACAAAGGTGTCCCCGGCATTCCTTAATTACGGGCGACATCCCCGGCCGGTGGCGAGCTTACGACGTGAGGTGGAGAGTGGGGGCAAGATTGAGAAGCTTTCCCCCGAGGTGTGGATAGAGAGAGTGAAACGTCTCGATGCGCTTCGCGATTTGGTCGCAAAACACATCGACGAAGCGCATGCGAGACAGGAATGTCACTATAACCGCGGTAAGCGTGTGGTAGAGTTCCAAGTGGGAGACTTCGTGATGCGGAGGACTCACGTACTTTCGGATGCTTCTAAGAAGTTTTCTATGAAGCTAGCTCCGAAGTACGAGGGTCCTTTCGAGATTACCGAAGTCAAATCACCCACTGTGTATATGCTGGGTCGGGGAACCGAGAAGTCCCGGCGAGTATTAAAGGTGCACGTATCTGATCTAAAAAGATACATGCCACCGCGTCAGTGTGTGGCGAGAGTGAGTATGTTTGTGTGTTAGAGTATATAGAGTGTGTGGTCTCGAGTTAGAGTGTTTAAAGAGACGAGTTGAGAGTGAGGTGACCTGGTGACGACATGTTATGTGAGTATAGGGTGGAAGCACGGAGGAGTCCTCCGGGTGCTTCACCCTAGGGGGGAGGAATGCGACAATATTAATTGTCGCGAGCTGTGGCGCGAAATTCGGGGAAAGGTTCGACGGTTAAAACAATCCGAGAGAAAAACAACTCTCGGAAAAATGTTTAACGGTCGCCTTCCCCGTAGAAGAGGCGAAGTGGCGAGGATAGGTTCTCCACTATTGGTCCGACCGATTTCGGGAGACCAATAGGGCGAGGTGTTAGATTGAGCGATCGGTGCGGCGGCGAAACCGCGACGCCGATAATCGGCGCTCAATAGGCAGTCTGTACTTGAATGCCAAGGCAGAACCTTCGCTCCGTCGCTTCGTCGTGTACTTCAAATCTCCAGCCATTCTCCCAGGTCACCGTGTCGCGTGTATCGGGAAGTGCAGCGAGTGAGGTGCATACCAGCCGAATCAGCCGTGTCCACCGTCGTCCTTCCTTGGGATTGAGGAAGGCCTTCCGGGTCGAGCCAGCAAATCGGCCGGCGAGTGTGAGAGCGAGAGAGAGGGACGACCGTACAAGTCCAGCCGAGGAAGTCACGGGTCGAGTGGACCTCCCCGTGGCCATCTGTGCCGAACGAGCGTTGTGGAAGCACCAGGAAAGGCCGCCGTTTTCCCAAACCGTGTCCAGGGTAAGCAAAACCTTTATTTCCCAGCGTGCTCGACGGCGAGTTAGGCCGATTAACTTGTTTCAACTCGGTCGTTTCCCCGCGGTGGTGCCAAGGCAAATTGCCGCCGTGAGAGAGAGTGTGTGTGTGAGTGAGAGAGAGAGAGAGAGAGAGAGAGAGAGAGAGAGAGAGAGAGAAAGAAATAGCATCGCGTACGGGTTAGTGTAGTGCCGAAACGGATAGGCGTGTGTGTGTGTGAGAGAGAGAGAGAGAGAGAAAGAGAGCGATTACGAATATTACTTGTTGTTAGCCGATTGCGGTAACGGCAACGTATTCGTGCGCGCACCATTACGCCGTCCCGAGTAATCGCGTGGGTGAGAGATACACCGAGGAGATAGAGCCGCGTTACCGTGAAACGGCAGAGTGAGTGGACTCGCCGCCTTTTACCGGTAACGCGTGTAAGCGAGAGAGAGATAGACAGTGTGAGCGTGTGAAAGAGGGAGAGAGAGAGAGAGTGCACGTGTGTGTGTCGCGGGCGAATATATTGTCGCGACGAGAGTGTATTCCCGTTGTAAATACTTAGCGCGCGTGCAATTAAATATTCATTATTTTGTATTAAATAAAGAGGGATTTATTAAAGATTATTTATTGTTTAATCGGGTGTTATTATTTATTTGCTCGATAATAATTATACACCTTCCTATCCCGAAGAAGGTGACGCCAGTATCCGGAATTCCCTCTGGGAATAACAGCCCGGCGGAAAATCAGTAAGTATCAGTAGACTTACATTCTACGACGCGGAAACGGGAAATTTTGTTGCCGATCTTTCGGTTGGCGCAAAATACCGTGTCGCACGTTAAATACACATTTAGTAATACCCAAACGCCCGTTTCCACGAATCGATGATATTTTTGAAGTTTTACAGCGGGACCTGACGTTTTCGCAGCTTGATCTTCCTCATGTTTATATGCAAATACCGGTGGAAAAAGAATCGCGAAAATTTTTAACAATAAGTACGCACTTGGGTCTTTTTCAGTATACGAAAGTGCCAGAAGGCACAGCGCCAGCCCCTGCTGAATTTCATAAAATAATGGAAGAATGCTTGCAAGACATTACATGTGTGATACCTTATTTAGATAATATTTTCGTTACGGGCCGGACAAACGAAGAGCACATCATAAATCTAAAGAAAGTGTGTCGTCGATTAGAGGAACGCGGACTTAAATTAAATAAAAATAAATGCGAATTTTTTAAAAATAGTATTGAAGTGCTCGGTTATGTAATCAGTAAAGTCGGTCTTCATAAATCAAAGTCAAAAGTAAAGGCAATGGTAGATGCACCGCGGCCGACTAATAATAAACAGTTGCTTTCTTTCTTAGGACTAATAAATTTTTATGCGAGATTCATAAAAAATCGATCCGATAAATAACGAGCTTTATTCGAATGTGCAAAGAAAAAAACTTTTGAATGGACTAATGAGTGTGAGAGCGCATTTCTGTGGGTAAAAAAAGAGTTAAGAAATAAAGATATACTTTTCTTATAATACCAGATGCATTTGTACTTATTAAATTGCCTACTCGTTTTTCTGGTATGTATATATACCACAAGTATATTTTTAGTAGTTATTTTAATGGTAATTAGATAAAATCAATTTAATTTAATGTTTTTGTCAGGCATTGTATGAGGAAGCTACGTGCTAATTGTAATTAACAGCCGTTTTTTAATTTTATTATCCCTTAAACCTACAGACAATACATTATTTAGATCACTAAATACAACTTTATCAACTTTAAAAATATAAAAATACAATTGTTTTATATATTAAAATGTAAAATATTTTTATAACTGGTATTTTTATAAAAAGCATTTATAAAAATATTATATATTTTAACATATAAAATATTAGTATTTTTATATTTATAAAGTTGAAAAAGTTGTATTTAGTGCTCTAAATAATGTATTATTTATAGGTTTAAGGCATAATACAATAAAAAAACCGTAGCTAATTACTATAACACGTAGCTTCCTCATACTATGCCTGACAAAAATTATAAAACATTAAATTTAGCCATAATGTAATTTGATAAAATGTTAAATAGCACAAACTCTTTTACACTTTATGTATTATATTTTATGGAAACTTGCTAATTAATGGAACTGTATTGTGTAAACACAACGTTTTAATATTTCTTTAAAAACAACTTCAAAAAATTAAGAAAATAAACGGTCGAAGCTTCAAATCTAATGATTGTATTGTAAGATATAAATACTTGAAAAAATGATACAAAAGTTTTTAAACTAAATATCTTAGTAATTATTTATTCTACACAGTCAGCCGAAGAGCTCATCCAAGATAATGTTAATGTACATTTTGTTCAAAATTGGGATTAAAAAAGTAAACAGTTATGACCTAAAACGTGTAGGAAAATCTATTTTTTATTGGAGAACAAAGTGTAATCAATATTAAAAATTTTTATAGTGAAAAGTAGTTGTTATTTCCAGTGTTCATTATTTTTTTCCACCAAAAATATACATAAATTTTTGAAGTATGAACTATTAAAAAAACTTTGAACGAGAAAATAGAAAAATTTATCTTGTTCACATCGTCATTCCTCACATAGAACTACTTTAATAGTAACATTTTAACGATTACATAAATACAAATATTGTATAAAATATAAAAAAATTTTTTTCGATTTCCTGAGTGTAAATTCATTGATGTATTATAGATAAAAATTTAAATGTAAATGTATTTTTAAATGTATTATATTTACGATTTATTTTAAAAAGTCCAACGTACAATATGTTATTAATAATCATATAACGAAATATGATTATACATTTGATTTAAAAATATGATCTAATATCAGAAATGATTCACATTAAATTGGAAAAAAACATTACTGTAAAAGAGGACACAAAACACCTTATTCAATTTTACAGTAACATTATTGAAAAAGTCAAATTGCGGTCGAAATTGTAATAATTCCTTTCTTCTTTGAAAGTAAGTCAAAACAATATTGCTGGTTATCTACAGAGGGTATATTAATCATTATGTGATCAATCTACGATCGATATTAAATAGCGCGAGAAATTATCATTAATTTTTTAAGAATTTCTTAAGAATTTTAAATAATAATGGCGAGTATTAAGTATGTACAAATATTGACTACAATTTAAAAACTGGAGAAAAATTAAAGAAAAAGTAGATAAAGTTTTGAATTTTTTACGATTTTATTTATTTTATTTATTATTAAATTTTTCAAACATAATATAATTGACTTTAATTTCAGTGTTAATTAATGATAGTAAATAATTTATGATATATTAATATTCAAATTTTTGTGACACGTATATGTCATTAATACGGCCAAATTGGTAGATAAGACGAGGGTATACTGACATGTTACAAATATTTGAAATAGCTTACAAACTGTCTGTGATATGACTAGAATTTTAAAGAAAGAAAAAAATTCACAATAATTAACATCGTAAATCCCATTTAAATTTTTTTTAAAATTTCGTGTTTATTTAAATTATCATAACTTTTTACCGAAGTGAAGGCAATAAAAATGCTACAGACCATTTGAAAGGTATTACTCCAAGCTTTCTTTTAGACTTTTGAATAAAAAAATCAATTGTGGCGCACCTCCCCTTTTTTCAAGTTGAATATTGACATGTAGTTTATGTAACATTGACCTTGAAATTAGAAATTCTAACCCAGAAGCATAAATTCTAGACATAATTAGCAACGAATGTTACATATAATGTTCTATAGTAAAAGTTGATAGATTTTGAGTTAAATAGCGGTAAACACAGCTAGTGTTGAAAAAAACTTGGAAAAGTTCACTTTTTGAGGTTAGAATAACTTTTGAGCATATGGATTCGAGTACCCAAAATTTAGTGCATTTTAAAATTTTGATCGGACTACTTCACGTGGAATATCCCATATATATTGTAACGGTAAACGGTCTACGCGATACGAAAATCGCACTGATCGCGTGAGTTTACCGCTTGAAACGCGTAAGGCGAGTACGCGAACGCGCTGGACAGCCGGTGTGCACGACACACCGGCAGTATCGTCTCGCCGATGAGAGAGGCAAGTAGAAGCGACCCCAAAGGCCCGGAACGTGTCGATTCTCGAGCAAGGAGAGCGAGGGCGAGAGAAAGAGAGAGAGAACAAGCAATCGAGGAGATCGAGAAAAGAAGGAGCACGCGTTTCCCCCGAGTAGTCTGCAAAAGTCAAGTAAGGCCTGGCCAGGCGACGTCGTGATAGAATCGAGACGCGAGCGAAGACCGGTGACGTGGTATGCGCGGAACCCCGACAGGTAATTCAACGAGAGGTTAGCCACTCTCGTCGCGACACTCTCTCTCGTTCGCGTAACCACGCATACAGTAAACCGGAGTGCTTCACACTCCGGCGCGACTATAACCGACGGAATTCGAAATAGAGCCAGGTAATTCACACCTGGCAACCCGCCTGCGTTCATCGTTTAGGTCGAGACACCGGGTCTCGATTCGAACTTCTGCGGCGGGCGCATATACACACATACTATTTTGCTATTTTATAAGGATTCTCACTATTAGTCTTGTTTACCTTGAGCCAAGGTTTAACCTTGCCTTGGTTCAACTTATCGTTAATGTCTCCCCCCCCCCCCGTTTTATTTTATACAATAAACCATTTTTTTTAATTTCGAGTAACGGTCAATCGAAGCCGTGATCACCTCCTATCCCAAAGGCGAATACCGCCATGCCCCGCGGGTGTCGTGCATTGCTTCGCGCGACACATAACTGAGAAGCCGAGCACGAGTATCAACTAGGAGTAATACACATTATACGAAATAAGTGTGTACTAGGTAAGTACATACGCTGTACACAGGGCAGACAACGTCTTTCGGAGCTTGAGGCTAGCTCCCCTCGTTCTAATACACGATTTCGACGACTTATCAGCTGCTTGCTGAGACAGCTGATCATAGTGGGGCGGAGATTTCCTGTGCATCGGGTACATGCACGGGACGAATAAAACCCTCCTGACGAATACTACCGACTCTTTTACAATATACATATATATATTTATTGTGGCGTGGTATTCGCGTACCCGGTAAAATTAATTAATTTTTATAATTAATAAAAACCGTTGGGCCGCGTTGCCCAATACCGCGCACACAATTAATTTATGTTATCGCGAAGATGCTCGCAGTCACCAGGAACACGAGTTTGCTGGGACGAACGGTGTGGAGGATGCGGGCGATCCTCCTTGCCTCGACACGATATATTTTAAATTAAATTCATGTCGGCGGGAGCGGGGAGAATAATAAACAAGCTCAATAATTAAAATAACAATGAATAAACATTTATTCTACTTCAATTAACAATTAGCCATACAGGACATGTGCCGCGAAAATATTAATTTCGCGCGGGCGCAAGTATCCGGAGTTAACCGGATCGAGTTACTCGCCTGTGGTTGACTGTACCTCGATCTCCGCTATTCGGGTACCGGCGTACCCGCATACACTCCCGAGCTACACACTATAAAACACTCGGGGAAGTGGGGGGCGCACGGTAGTATTATAAACTTACCGGGATGCGCCCCGTTGATGGCCCAGCCGATACGTGTACCGGTGACCTCCTGAGCAACGGAGAACCGGCGTCGGCTGCGGTGGTGAATAGCTGGCCCTGTGCCGCGGCAAGTACCACGCGAATCGCGTTGACACACACACAATGTTCCCGTCCTCTTTCATACACCAAGAGTCACTCACGGTTCACTCACGAGGGCGATCCAAGTTCCGACGGCTTCTGCACCTCACGTGTCTTTTCTTAACCATAAACACTAAATACTCACTCGGCACCGGATAGATTTGTCCGCCTCAAGCGGCGGATCGGGACGTACTGAATTAGGCAATCGCTTAATTTCCCGAAAAGGGGATGAAAGAGGGAAACATACACACACATACACACTCTCGCGCTGTCATCCCTGCGTAATTGCGTGCGTAATTGTACACTTGATTTCAGTAAACAAATGTCGTCGGTCGGCCTTGAAATCCCAAAGGTTCAAACGACTTACATTTAAATGAGTTTAAATACTTTATTTGCCCCGAATAGTTGTGTCACTATTTCCATCACTATATATGTATATATATTATATATATATATATATATATATATACCTATATACAGATAATATATATTATTGATCATTATTTTGTGTATATAGTAATATCGGCCTCCCCGAACTAAATTCTTTACTTCAGAATAAAGCAGGTACACTGTACTCTTCGTCCACTATGGTTGGTGGAATTTCCCAGAGCACGGCCTTTTAAAATAATTAAAGGCGTTTCGTCCTCGATCTCCAGCTTGGACTACCAGTAAGGAACTGGAGATCTTACCTTAGACGCCTATCTCAAGATGAACTGCATCGCCAGCAAGACGTCCTGGGGCTATATATATATATATAGAAAAGAGACGACGATCTCTCGAACGAGTGTAGAGAAATAGTCGTCTCCCTCTGGTGGTGGAAAAAAACCACCAGCCAGAGTGCGACGTGTTAGACCGAGTCGCGAGTTATTTGAAACAAAATTTATCATGCGGTAATATGTATATGTATATAATAATATCGGTCTCTTCGAACTAAATGCTTTACTTTATAATAAAGCAGGCACACTGCTATCCGCAATACATATTAGCGAACGATAAATTTTGTTTCAAATACTTGCGACTCGGTATATCACGTCGCACCCTGGCAGGTGGTTTTTCCCACCACCATATGGAGACTATTATCTCTCTACGCTCGTTGGAGAGATCGTTGTCTCTTTTCTATATATATAACCGCAGAACATCTTGCTGGCTTCGCGGTTCATCTTGCGACAGGCGTCTTAAGTAAGATCTCCAGTTCCTTACTGAGGAGTCCAAGCTGGAGATCGAGGACGAAACGCCTTTAATTATTTTAAAAATGCCGTACTCTGGGAAATTCCACCAACCATAGTGGTCAAACAGTACAGTGTGCCTGCTTTATTCTAATGTAAAGCATTTATTTCGGAGAGGCCGATATTATTATGTACATATACATATTACCGAACGTTAAATTTTGTTTCAAATAATCATAGTTTTAGTAATTTGTATTTTACTGGTTTCTGTTGGTTAATAATTTTAATTATTCAACTAATAAGTGATATTATTATTTGGGACTATTGCGAGCGATTTAATGCACTTTAAATTCATTATTTAGATTATTATCAAACTAGCAACAAATCCTCACTAAACAAAATTACACTAAACATATACCTATTTTTTATATTTTTTTTAAATTTATAATTTTACAATTTAATTGAATAAAAATGTAAAATATAATATAATGTGTTATTAATTAACCTAGTATTCAGTTACAAACAATTTTTTTAGTCAATAAAATAACAATATCAGTGTATTATATTTGCACCATAGTATATACTTATTTATTCTTAGTTAATTACACAAGAGTTTATAGATACTGAACATATTTTTACATAATACTGAAACAATTAAAAAAAATTAAAAATAATCGACATGATAAAACTTACACTGGAGTAAGGAATTTTAATTTTTACTTTTAATAGGTAGTAACACATATCATTACTTACAATATTTCCTCACTATTCATGTAAGAAGCTACATCAATATAGTAACAAATGTGTTATTTTTCTACCAAAATAATATTTTCAACAACAAAAATTAGAATATAAAATTATTCTTTGACCATTTTACATATATTTCATGCTTTTTCATGATGTTTCACGGAAATGCATCGTATGTATTCAATTATTTTTTCAAACAAATAATTATACATAATAATTGAATTTATAAAAATCTTTTTCATATTAAAATTCTGGCTAAAAGATTTATTTTTACATTTTATTAATTTTGTTTTATTTTCAAAAGTCTTTTATAAAAAAGAATTTTAGTAATTGCAGCCAAAAAATATAAATGATATTATACAATTACAATAATAAAAAATTGAATATTCATTATAAAAGTTATCTTAATATTACATTTGGTATTACATTAAAAAAATGAAAGAAAAATAATATTTTAAATTTTTTAACCACCTTCCTCACGCATTTTACATCTTAGAAATAGGAGATGATGAAAAATGTTTGTAAAAAAAATCTATATAAATGTAATAAAAAAATAAAACGCATCGTCAAATAAAATATGTATTACATTAAATTATATATATTATATTATGTATGTTATCAAAATTTAGTAGAGTAATACTACTGTTTTTGTCAATGTTCGTATTACTGTGACCACTTTTTTTTACCGAAAACCCCTATAAAATATTTTTGGAATTTTTCTACTAAACCCCCCTCTTGCCCCCTTCCACTCAATCATTACATGGGGGATAAATTAAGACTGGTTGTCATATTCAATGTTGACCCTTCCTCCCACCTTCCTTCATCTTTAAAATAGGGGATAAAAAAGAGTGGTTGTCATATTGTTATTCACCTGTACCAAAACCCCTAAATTATTTTTGGAATTTTTCTAATTTTATTTCCCCCCTCCCCCTCTTGCCCCTCCACCATCTAGCAATAAATGGATGATAAATGAAGAGTGATTATCATATCACTATTCACCGTAACCAAAAACCTCATCTTAGTTTTTTTAGAATAAAAAAGAATGGTCGTCATATTCTAATTCACATATCGTCGGCCGAGTGGAAGAACAGTCTATCCGCTTGGAAAACGCCCTATCTCGCGATCCGCTTGGAAAACGCCCTATCTCGCGCTTCGGTTGAAGAACGCCCTATCTCAAATGAAATTTTTCGCTTTCAAATTTTGTAGTGGCACCATTGCGTAACTTAAAAATTCTAAGCTTAAAAATCTCAGCCGTTCTCTCGACTTTTTTTTTTAACCTTTATTAACTTAAAACATTTTTTAAATTGCACACAGGTCGGCTCATATAATAAGTACTTCATACATCGCCGCTGATAGATGGATAAAGTCAGAGAATTCTCTCTTTCTTTGAGGAGTCCCGATGCCGCCTAAACAATTTTTTTCCGAATTTTAAACACTTTACTAATTAATTTATTTTAATTAGAAAGACCGTATTTTTAAGTTCCGCAGTGGTGCCACTACTAAATTTGAAAGCGAAAAATTTCATTTGAGATAGGGCGTTCTTCAACCGAGGCGCGAGATAGGGCAGTACCGCGAGATAGGGCGTTTTCCAAGCGAGTTCCGAGATAAGGCGTTTTCCAAGCAGGTTCCGAGATACTGTTCTTCTACTCAGCCGACGATGTACCGATAACCCCTATATAATATTAAAAAAATTTTCAGAAAATCCGGAAATTTCCAGGAAACCCCTGAAATGATTAATATATCCGGAAATAACATAGAAAATCCCGAAACATCCAGGAAATCCCGAAATTGGTGGAGTTATCCCGGAATACCTCAGAAAATCCCGAAACATCCACGAAATCATAAAATTAGTAGAGTTCCCGAAATACCACAGAAATTCCCGAAATACCATATAAAATCTTGAACAACCAGAAAATCCCGAAATTAAGGAATTAAATTCGAAATATTTACAGAAAATCCCGAAACATCCAGGAAATCCCAAAATTGGTGGATTTATCCCGGAACACCTCAGAAAATCACGACATATACAGGAAATCCCAAAATAAGTGAAGTTATACCGACATACCTCAAAAATTATTGAAATATTAAGAAAATCTCGTAATTAGAGATGTTATCCCGGAATAAAGAAAAATTCCTGAAATACCGCAGAAAATCCCGAAAAATCATAGAAAATCTTGAAACAACCAGAAAATCCAGAAGTTAGTGAATTTATCCCGAAATACCACAGAAAATCCCGAAACATCCAGGAAATCCCAAATCTGGGGGAGTTATCCCGGAATACGTCCGAAGATCCCGGAAAACCCAAGAAATTTCGAAATTGGTGGATTTATCCCAAAATACTACAGAAAATCCCGAAACACCCAGAATAATCGAGAAATGTTGAATTTATCCCGGAACACGTCAGAAAATCTCGAAACCTCCAGGATATCCCGAAATTGGTGAAGTTATTCCGAAATACCATAGAAAAACCCGAAACTTCCATGCAATTCCGAAATTGATGGAGTTATCCCGGAATACTTAAGAAAATCCCGAAATATCCAGGAAAACCCTAAATTAGTAAAGGTTTCCCGGCATATCTAAGAAATTACTGAATTATTTAGAAAATCCCGCAATTGGTGGAGTTATCCCGAAATACCTAAAAAATTCCCGAAATATTTAGGAAATCCCGTAATTAGTAAAATTATCCCGAAATAATTCGGATATTCCCGAAATACCTCATAAAATCCTGGAACATTCAAGAAATCCCGAAATTGGTGAATTTATCCCGGAATACCTCAGAAAATCTCGAAACATCCAGGAAATCACACAATTGGTGGAGTTCCCGGAATACTTAAGAAAATCCCGGAACATCCAGGAATTCCCGAAATTGGTGGAGTTTTCCCGGCATATCTAAGAAATTACTGAATTAGTTAGAAAATCTCGTAATTGGTGGAGTTATCCCGAAATAATTCACTTTACAGTCATTATCTTGGGACTTTACTATCGTCATCATATCTACATAATCCGTATCATTAACATCGAAACTGCTACTACTATTTATAACGTTTACTTTTTTTTCAATACTATATGGTTCGATCTGGCGTTGCCTTGCGAATCAGAACAAATAGCGGTTAAATTAAACGATTCGTCTAATTCTCTGTCGTAGCATTTATTTACTAACAAAATCTCTTTTTGGAAAGATTTGCGACACCTAACTCAATAACTCAAGACATTTAGCTATATTTGACACATTATCAACGGTTTAACTATATATTGTGATGGTCCAGTTTGGCCACATTATAAATAAAAATGAAATTTACGTTAATAATTTTACCTTTATTAATTAACTAGTCAGTGCAGGTTAGAGATATGCTCCTATTCAGCAATAGATTAATGATTAAACATTTTACCTGATTCTAAAGTTATTGATTAATAGAGTATTTTAGCCTCTGATTAATTTAGAAGGGAGTGTATTCTTTATGATCACAACACTGTTTGATTCAGCAACGTAAGTCCAGGAAGAAAGAAATTCACCCTTCACGCGTCACTATAAAAATCTCGCAATCTTAATGATCTAAGTCCTAAAAATCCTGAGTTGTATTCAGTGACGTAGGTCGAAGAGAAACCTTAATAAAAGTGATGTGAATGTGTTTGAATTATGTTGCATTCTAATATGCTAGTAGGATAAATGAGGAAATGAACCAGGAGTAATAAAAAATATATAACATAATTTATTAATATAGATAAGATATGGTTAGAACACTCTCTAACATTGTACTTGCTCAGCGAGTGAGTGTCAAACATTATAACTATAGTCACTCGGGACTAAAAGAGTACGGGGAGGCCGCTTGATCTAGTCGTCGATCTCGACAAATTGATCATGAGGCAGTGGCAATAGCGAGTTATATTAAAGTTGGCAGTACTGGGGGAAACTCTCCCGTTTTGGTAGACTCGGTTTAATTTTGCCGAAGATTGGGTTTCCTCGCTATCGGACTTTTCATGTATAATTGTTGATATCAATCTAGTAGTTATCTATGACGCTGTTTCTTGCTATGCCTCGATGTACGTTATTGTACATTGCTAATATATTATTTATAATACATTTTAATTATAATAAATTATATTAAGTTTTACATGAAGTATTATTTATGCATATATTAAGTTATAAAATTGGCGATTTATTGGTAAACTTATTATTTCACTAATAATTGGTTCATTGCCGATTTTTATTGTAAATTGCAATAAATAATAATATAAATATTATATTTCAGCTTAGAAGAGCTTTGAACTTCTTTGACCAAAAATGGTAAAAGAGTAAAAAAAGAAAAATAAAAAATAATAAATTTTACGGTTTTCGACATTTTAATGCTTAAATTAATCATTTAAACATTAAGTATCAAATAAAAAAATTTCTACCCTACGTTAGGATCGAACCCCCTCATAGCGCCTGGTAGTCGTATACTTTATTGCTAAGTTATATCGTTTTCTTATGAAAACTTATTTCATATGTCTACATTAACTGATTGATTCATCAGTATTAGCTGATGTAGCAATGCATTTCAAACTATTTTGATGTAATAAAAGCATAAATTTTTGTATATTAAGTTTGGGATGTCACAATATATTGTCGAAGTTTTTACCACATAATTGTAATATACTTCCAACCATATCTTTGATATATTGTCTGGTATGGCTTGCATGGAGCTCTCGCACAGCTAAAGTACGAAGATATAGACATCTATTATAGAACTGAACATTTACACCTAGAAACGACTTCTTTTTGCGAGAGGCAATGTCCATTTTAAAACATACAATATGCCGCATGACTCCTTGGTTATATCTTCTCGTTTAGAATAAACATAATACTTTACATTATTTATATTTGTTTTCGAAAAAATAAAATCCGGAGTTTTCATAGCTTTGAGATAGGGACTTACTTATTATCCTAAAAAACTTCACCGTCCATCATCAAAAATGGTCTTCTGTGAACCGTACAGAGTTTGTACAAGCTTCTTTTGATTTGATGAAACTCATCTGTATTTTATTTAATTTTATCCGCTTATTTGATGGTTCCGGATTTATTGAATTTTCTAATTTTTTTTGGGTAGCTGAAGTGGCGTAATACACTCGCAACATCACCTTTACAAGGAATTATTACATTACATTTATCTTTTTCTAGAATACGATTTTTCTTTGCCATGGAGTCTTGTACTCAAACTCTTTCCTTTATTGCGTAGGCGTGCAGCCCGTATTCTCTCTTCTAATCATGCGTACTTACCAAGTACTTGCTCACCTTGCGATATCGAACCTTTCCTGTTAGATTAACAGTTTAACAGCCCGGATACGTAACAATCAATAAGTATTCACCGAGTACCAATTAAACCTAATCACAACAAATTCAAAGTCTTTGGAAGGTCATACCATAAATTAATTACAATTCATTGAGTTCTTTCATTAATCAGCCATGGTTTACCTTCCCATCTACAAAACCCATTCCAAAATTTAACAATCATAACAAACACAAGAAGTTTTATAACAAATAATTCGAACAAAGGAAAATAAATCATACAATTTATAGTATAAATTTAAATCAAAGCCAGTGTCTTAGAACAATATAATGCTACTTATAGAAAATGAATATTAATTGGCAACAACTATCTACTATAATTTAAATAATCTTTCCTTGGATTATAATGTTTCTTTGATTGGTTTTGTTCAAATAATTAAAATATATTAATATCATTTACGCAAGTGTATATTGTGCATATATTATGCAATTGTACGATTATGAATTATGCAATTTTGTATGAGTAGAAATGTTTAGTGCTTAACAGAACAAATTTTAATACTTCAATAATTCGTAGTAGTAAAATTATTCTTACAAAATATTATATAATAAAATTTAGTTTGAGAAAAACAAATTGTATTTGCTAATATGTGTTTGAAGCAATGATAAATGCTATTTCTATATTAAATACTAGCGTATTGTATACACGAATTCAGTGTACTTCAGGCAGAGAAGATATTAAAAGAAAAACTTAGCTTCTGTAAGATTGAAAAAGAAGAAATCAAAAAATCAAGAATGAAAATTGTTGGACTAGACAATTTCGAAAAAATGGACGAATAAACAATAGAAGCAGATATAAATGAAAGAAATTTTAAACACCTTAAAATAGATTGCTAAGTAATATATATGTTCGAAAACGTCAAAAGTAAACTGACTAGTGTACTAATAGAAACAACCTCATGAATCTATAAATACATCAAATAAAATAAACGTGAAACCATGCTATAATTGAGGTAAACGATATTGTAACGAAATGATATACGTCGGTATGGAGTAGATCGGTAGTTTCGTTACAGGCTACATCACCAATCAACTCTAACTTTAAATAAATGAAAAGTAACGTAGAACTTGCGAACAGCTTGTAACGAGTTTGTAAAAACGGAACCAATTGTTAAAAATGTCAAAGCTATCAATAAAATTTTAAAAAATAAGGTAGAAAATATTATGTATCTAAATATTAGAAGCCTAATTGCTAACTTTAGCAATCTTCAAATACTACTTGTTAGCCTTGACAGCAAACCTTTTATAATTTCTAACATGGGTCTTAAACCCGAGCCCCTTCGGATCCGAAAGCGTTCACGCTAATCACTGCGCTACGCCCACACTAGTCAAATTTAAAAAAGTTCCTAAGAGGAAAACAAAACGTCAAAAATCATTTCAATATGGATACACTAAAATAAGATCAGATAGGACAGGAATACTTAGACAATTTCATGGAAAAAGGTTTTGTTCCTGGTTTTCAAACAATAACATTGTAACAGATTTGCTATTTTTAATAATAATAAAATAATAACAATTTTACTACCGTTAAAACAATAGTCTCATTATACGATCAGCCGCTCAGTAATAACACGAGTCTATAAGACACGTATAGGCGGAGGCGGCGGTATCCTTTACTTAGCGAATGCGAAAGAAAACAAAGGGCAAATAAGAAGAGTAAACACACGATATTTACTTTAAAATAAAGGCAATAATCTATTATCAAAAAAAGAGATAATGCACGCGTGCCGCTGCACGCGAGATTGCAGGTCGATACACGAAATAAGGAAGAGAGAAAGAGAGGAAGAGACTACTAAACTAGCACTTACAGTGCGGTGGTCGCAATAAAGAATCTCTAATTCCAGACGAAGTCCGCGTAGTCGCCCTTCCTTCTCGTATACAGGTGTGCGGAGTCGCCAATCAAAACCAATGAGAAGAGGTAGAGGATAATTAATCGCACTAAGCAATTTAAACATCCACAAAGCACCCAGATGAAAGTAACGTGAGCTGTTGTCAATATAGACACGAGAAATGAATATCCGAAAAATAACTCGTTCGGATGTTGAAACGAGTCTCTCGCCGGTTGAAATAAGCCTAATTGCTAACTTTAGCAATCTTCAAATACTACTTGTTAGCCTTGACAGCAAACCTTTTATAATTTCTAACATGGGTCTTAAACCCGAGCCCCTTCGGATCCGAAAGCGTTCACGCTAATCACTGCGCTACGCCCACACTAGTCAAATTTAAAAAAGTTCCTAAGAGGAAAACAAAACGTCAAAAATCATTTCAATATGGATACACTAAAATAAGATCAGATAGGACAGGAATACTTAGACAATTTCATGGAAAAAGGTTTTGTTCCTGGTTTTCAAACAATAACATTGTAACAGATTTGCTATTTTTAATAATAATAAAATAATAACAATTTTACTACCGTTAAAACAATAGTCTCATTATACGATCAGCCGCTCAGTAATAACACGAGTCTATAAGACACGTATAGGCGGAGGCGGCGGTATCCTTTACTTAGCGAATGCGAAAGAAAACAAAGGGCAAATAAGAAGAGTAAACACACGATATTTACTTTAAAATAAAGGCAATAATCTATTATCAAAAAAAGAGATAATGCACGCGTGCCGCTGCACGCGAGATTGCAGGTCGATACACGAAAATAAGGAAGAGAGAAAGAGAGGAAGAGACTACTAAACTAGCACTTACAGTGCGGTGGTCGCAATAAAGAATCTCTAATTCCAGACGAAGTCCGCGTAGTCGCCCTTCCTTCTCGTATACAGGTGTGCGGAGTCGCCAATCAAAACCAATGAGAAGAGGTAGAGGATAATTAATCGCACTAAGCAATTTAAACATCCACAAAGCACCCAGATGAAAGTAACGTGAGCTGTTGTCAATATAGACACGAGAAATGAATATCCGAAAAATAACTCGTTCGGATGTTGAAACGAGTCTCTCGCCGGTTGAAATAAGTCTTAGTGCTCTCGCACTTACAAACCAAAAATTCTCTCTCTTTCCCTACTTCCAATAATAATTAAAATTTTATTAATTAATTAAATTTACTACGAATCCTAATTCAAAACAAAATGTTATTACATTTTTTTTGTTATTTAACGTCGCTCTATTTATGCTGCCAGGGCTAATCAGCGACGGAGGTGAACGGTGTGTCTGTAAACAAAGCACATGTAGTTGAAACAGTGGTGCTTGTGTCCATCGGAAGATATCATCGGTCACTGTAATTAGTCTAATAATTACAGTTTCCTGTCCTCCCGATGGAACCACCGCGATCCTCTTTACATCTTCGCGTCCCTCACGTTCCCTATAGTTCAGATGCCCGTGCCTCTCATGACAAGTGCACGAAACGCACGCGCACCTGAACTGGCGTCACATTATAGTGACACGCCGAGCCACTGAGTCGCGGTGTTCGAAAAATGCACATGAAAAAAGTTATTACATTTTATAACTATTAATACAAATAGTTAAAAAATTAATTCTTCATAAATAATAAATTTTACAAGTCAATAAGCACTATTAACATTGTAAAATATTAATTAACTTCTATTGTACATGTTATAAATAGTTATAGATAACTTTATAATAATTAATTTATATAAATCAAAAATAGAGCGAAACAGTAAGAATACACAAAACTGACTGGCGTGACCATGTGTCAACACACACGCACACACACACGCACACACACACACACACACACATACACACACACACCGTGCCGGGTTTGCTGGTCCCGCATCGTGGCGCCTCCCCAGGTGGTGGATAGGGGAATGCTTTCCAGATATGGATGGTACCGAAAAAATCAAATATTCGGGGCGAAACAAAACCAGATAGGGGAAGGCACCCCGAAATTAAACCAAGTATGGATAGTGAGATTTAAACAACACTACCCCAAGCAGGCATGGCAATCCTGTCAAATCCCGCCACTGATTCCGATCGGGTGAAAGCCCCGGTGGTCAGTGCTGGTCCCACGGATTTTGGGGGGGACCAAACTCACACCGTTAAAATGGTAAGTGCTGCGGAGGTTGGTCACTCGGCCTCTGTAGCATCTATTGCTACGTATGACCTGCCCTCGACTGGGATATCGAGTGACACTGACAGAGCTTTTCTCCGTCTGCGTGAGAAGGTAGACACCCTGGTGGAATTTGTTCTTAATAAGAACAACATCCACAAAGAGCTGAAGAGTATGTCGAGAGCAACCAGCAGAGCTCTCAATGAATACGCGCGGGTGAACAGTGCTGTGTGTTCGACAGCGCCGAAAATTAAAATGGCGGATGCGCGTGGGTATGGATCGTGCCAAACGTCGCCCATCTTCCGCGCTGAAGAGCGTCAAAGGAGGCCGGTGGAAAGGGAAAAGCCCTCACCACCTCAGCAACCCCCGGAGAAAAGGAAAAAGGGGTCGAAGCAGCCCACTAACAAAGGGGGGGCCAGTAGATGCTTCGCCATCCGTTCCTGAGACCGGTGAGAACCAGTCAAAGTTCCCTGACTGGGCCACGGTAGTGAAGAAGGGCAAGAAGAAGAAGAAGATGAAGGACAGCCAGTCAAGGCAGCAAGAAGAACAGCAGAAACGTGCCAGCAAACCGGCCAAAGGCACAGCAGAGCCTAAGGCCGGAGTAAGACCCACACGCCCAGAGGCCATCAAGATCAAGACATCTAGCGGGAGCTCTTCCTACGCTGACATTCTCCGGAAGGTCAAGCCTGCACCGGAACTCAAGACACTTGGAGAACGGGTCACGCGTATCAGGCGCACCAGGGCTGGGGAGCTCCTCCTCGAACTGGGGCGACCCGGAACGGAAACGGCGGAGCTGAGGATAGTGGTCTCGTCCACCCTGAGTTGGTCAGCAGAGGTCCAGCTGCTGACTCACAAAGTGTCTATCACCATCAGGGACATGGAAAAGTCCACGACAACAACGGAGGTGGCCGCAGCGATTGCAGCAAAGATCGGGCCAAACGTGGTATCCGCGGATAATATTAAACCAGGGGGTCCTACAGTGGCACCCTAGCTGCGACCATCCAGCTTCCGGCAGTAGCTGCCAAAAAACTGCTGCAAGACGGGAAGCTCCGGATCGGATGGGTCAATTGCAGAGTTCGACTGCGAGAGGTATCCTCGCGCTGCTACCGATGCCACGAATCGGGATACATCGCGAGGGAGTGCAAGAGCGCAGTCGACCTGTCAGCGCAATGCTATAGGTTGCGGCCAAGAGGGCCACAAAGCAGTGGACTGCGAGGCCAAAGCCAAGACCTCGCATGAGGAAGGAGCACACATAAAAAATGATTATGGTGCTCCAAATAAACCTCAACCACTGCGCTGTGGCCCAAGACCTGCTGTCCCAGCTGGTCAGAGAGGAGAGAGCGGACGTAGCGATCATCAGCGAGGAATTCCGGGATTTCGAGAAGTCGAACTGGGTAAGGGATGCCACGGGCAAGGCGGCCATCTGGGTATGTGGAAATATACACATCTCCAAAAAGATGGTCGCCCCCCTTCCCAGCTTCACCTAGGTGGAGGTGGCGGGGGTACGCAAGTACAGTTGCTACTTCCCGCCCGAGGATCTTGCGAGATCTCTGGATGCAGTCGTCATCAGTGTTCGGTCCTCACGGCTGCCGGTCGCAATCGGTGGGGATTTCAATGCTTGGGCGACGGACTGGGGCAGCGCCAAGACCAACGCGCGTGGCCGCGCACTCTTCGAGGCGTTCGCTCTACTCGGGCTGGAGATCGCTAACACAGGGGCAACCCCGACGTTCTCCAAAGCCGGCAAGTCGTCCATAGTCGACCTCGCCTTCGTCGATCCTAGAATGATGGGGGGAGGGGGACTCGGCTGGAAAGTTAGCGATCGTTAGACGGGTAGTGACTACCAAGCTCTCGTGTATCAGCTCCAGCTGACCAGCGGGAGGACAAAGAGAGCAGGAAGAGGAGCAAGAGAGAGATGGACACCAGCCACGTTTGATCGTGAGAGGTTCCTCTGCTCCCTTGAGAGGGCAAAAGTAAAGGGAACCGCCGAAAAAAAAGCACGAGGCCTCACGAATGCCTTAACAGCGGCTTGCGATGCCTATATGGCCGTGAAGTTTAACCCTCGCGGCCGCCCACCGATAATCTGGTGGAGTGAGGACATCGCAGAAAAGAGACGTGAGTGCCTGCGTGCCAGAAGACTGCACCAAAGAGCGAGGGGAACACCGCGGTTCCAAGAAAGCGGAGGGATCTCAAGGTGGCCATCAAGGCTGCCAAGAGAAGGTGTTGACGGGAACTATGTGAGGAGGTGGACCACGACCCCTGGGGCAGACCGTAAAAAACGGTTATGAATAAGATCAACCCCGGGGGCGCTGTTGCACCCACCGACCCACTTTTTCTGGACGGAGTTGTCCGCCACCTGTTTCCAGAACATCGGAAAAGGGCAGCAAAGACGGGCCTGATGGCCACTATTGGTGCAGCCGAGTCGCCAGACATTAGTGAAGCCGAACTGAGGATGGCCGCTAAAAGTATTTCCGTACGTAAAGCCCCAGGGTCTGACGGAATACCTGGCCTGGCCGTCAAAACAGCGGCGATGAGTGCTCCGGGCTTGTTCCTGGACGCATTCAACGCATGCCTAAGAGAAGGTTGCTTCCCGGCCCAGTGGAAGACGCAGAGGCTGGTACTCCTACCGAAGGGAAACAAACCCCCGGAGGAGCCATCATCTTACCGCCCGCTCTGTGTACTGGATATAGTCGGGAAGCTCCTGGAGCGGGTGATCTGCGCCAGGCTCCCAGCGGCCATCGGTCGGGCCGGAAACCTCTCCGACAACCAGTTCGGCTTCCGAAAGGGTCGATCGACCCTGGACGCTGTAGACAGAGTTGTTGGTATAGCCACAAACGCCATCAATGCTGGTCGGAGTGCAAGGCGGATGTGTGCCATCATCACCTTGAACATCCGGAATGCCATCAACTCTGCCAGATGGGACGACATCATGCTGTCCCTGCACCACTTCCAAGTGCCATTCTGTCTCAGGGAGGTCACCTCGAGTTACTTGACTGACCGTACTCTGCTCTACGACACCGACGACGGTGTGCACTCCCACACCATCACGGGAGGCGTGCTGCAGGGTTTGGTCATTGGGCCCCTACGCTGTCTATGACGGCCTGCTTAGGCAGCAATTTCCGGAGGGTGTCTCGATGGTGGCTTTCGCGGACGATATGGCGCTAGTGGTGGTCGCAAAGAGTGTCGAAGAGATCGAATATATCGGAGACGTCTCTATAGAAGTGGTCGCCACTTGGTTGAGAGACCACGGACTTAAATAGGCGGCGGAAAAAACGGAGTCGGTGCTCATCTCTCGCACAAAAAAGGAGAGGGTCGCCACCTTCACGGTAGATGTAAAACGGATACGGTCGATGAAAACGTTGAAGTATTTAGGGGTCACACTAGACGCGCGGCTGTCGTTCAAACACCATCTCGCGAACGCAGGCTCAAAGGCAAAGGTGGCCCGTGCGCTGGCGGGCATCATGCCCAACATCGGTGGACCCCAGCAACCGCGAAGGTCCCTCCTTGCCTCAATAGTGAGCTCCGAAATTTTATAAGGAGCTCCTATCTGGGCTGATGCCCTGAACAGGCACAAGAGCTTTGGTGCTCCGTGCCAGATAGCCTGCAGGGTAGCTGCGCTAAGGGAGGCCCGGACGTATCGAACCGTATCTGACATTGCGCTCTCGGTAGTCGCGGGGACCGCCCCCTTCGACCTCCTGGCAGCCGAGAGAGCTGAAAGGCACCGTGAGGGTGGGCGACGCCTAGAAGAGAACCGCTGCCACAACCGATGGTCATTGCGGACCGTAGAGAAGTGGTAGCGGAGATGGGACTCAGCCAGGGACGGCCGCTGGACCTACCGCATCATCCCGCGGATCCGGGAGTGGGCGAGCAGGAAACCCGGCTTCGTCAGTTTCCAGCTTAGCCAGGTGTTGACCGGGCACGGATGCTTCCGTAGCTACCTATTTTGTATAGGGGTCTACGGCAGCGCAGAGTGCCCGGCTTGTCCAGGGGTGGACGAGGACGTAGAACACGTCCTCCTACGGTGTCCTCGTTTCAGGGAGGAACGGGACCAATTTCAGATCACTTGGAGCGGTCCCCTTACCCCCTGAGGGCATCGGGGCATGTCTGCTTGGCTCCCAGGAGGGATGGAACGCGGTTGTGACCCTCTGTAAATCCGTAGTGGACAGGCTGGGTCTCATCAGAAGAGAAGAGGAGAGAAGAGTTGCGATAGCAACAAAAGTGGGCTAATCTAGCCGTTGCCTCCCCCCGCGAAGTAATGCCTTGCGGCGGTTTCCGCGGGGGAATAAAGGTAAGAAAAGAGGTGGAGTTTTAGTGGGTATGCCTATCAACATCCTTCGGTAGGAGAGTCCCACACACGGGGAGTCTCGCATGGCTCCAGTCATGTTGCATTAAGCATTTCTCCACCTCTGCGGAAAAAACACACACACACACACACACACACACACCCTCACACACACGCATACACACGCATACACGTCAATATATGAGACGTAATCTGCTGGCGGAAAGAGGATCAGCCAGGTTTGGAGGGGAGACTGCCAAAATGGGAGAGCCGCCCCACTACTGCCAGAAACGAATAAAACTCGTTGTGCTCGTATTTTCGCCAGCGTTCCGCCGACTCTGGTAGTAACGAAAAAGCACCAGTGCGTCAGAGTATGCTCCTATATAGATGACAAATCTATGTAGGTGGTGTCGACATTTATACACTGTCTTGTAGTAAATTAACCCATTAATGCCGAAATAACGAAAAATTTTACTTTGACTTTAAGCTTCTAAATTTTGATGAAGCTGTAAGTATTTCTCATTCAGACAAGTATTTTTTTATGTGTTTTGATACGCTCTACCGGATAGGCCTACTTACAAAGCCGCAAATAAATTATTTATATTGCTTTTTTACAAATTCACAATAAAATATGTGATTTTTTTCTGATTTTTTTTTACATAACGTCCAATTTCAGTTGGATACAAATTTCTTTCTATTGTTATAACCATGCAAAGAGAGTTATTAAATGTAACTCTTTCAAAATATGCACAAGGATTTTATTAAAAAATTTTTTTTTTGCAATGGCGGTCTTTTAAAATGAATAATATTAAAAAATCATCGATGAGACAGGTAGTATAATAGTTTTTTTTAGTTTATCAAGTTTTAACATATTTATATATTGATGAAAACGCATACTCAGGAGTTTTTGAGGTCACTGATTACAAATCTGATGCCAAATTTTCAAAATTCAAAATGGGAATCCAATATGGCGGAAAATTTTTGATAAACTTGTTTTTTTTTCTCGAAAATTGATGTCAATGGTTATGAAATAGTATACTCAGGGGTTTTAAAGATCGCTGATAACTAATCTGATATCAGTTTATCAAAATTCAATATGGCGAATCCAATATGGCGGATTTTATTTAATAAATGTATCATTTTTCTCGAAAACTGACGTAGATCATTATCGTAATGTATACTCGGGGGTTTCGGTATCGCTGATCACGAATCTGTTTTTATATATTCTAAATTCAAAATAAAAATTCAATTAGGCAGTCAAAAGTTCACAATTTTTTTAATTTTTGCAAAGAGTGTACTTTCTACAAAGAGATCATATTCTTAGGAATGCTGATAAAAAAATGTATAATTTATTAATATGCATATGAAATCGAAAATATAATAATAAATTTAAAGAATAAAAATGGAGGAGTAGATAATACTAATGCAAAAACAATAAAATGCCTATCTCGTTTTTTAATATTACCATTAGTACATGTCGTAAATTTATGTATAGAAAAAACTACTTGGCCAAGTACACTAAAAACAGCAGAAATAATTCCGATTCACAAAAGTAGCGAGAAACTTAAAATAACGAATTATAGACCTATTTCGCTTATTTCAAACTTAGCAAAAATTTTCGAAAAAATTATTTTCACTAGATTATTTAAGTTTATAAATGACAGTAACATACTAGCAAACAACCAATATGGTTTTAGGAAAAACAAAAGTACTAAGGATGCATTAAACTACATAACCAACATAATATACAATAACCTAGATTCAAACACTCCAATAGCAGTAACTTTCCTTGATTTAGCCAAAGCTTTTGATACTGTTAACCATACTATTTTGTTGGATAAATTATATAGGTACGGATTTAGGGGTAAAGCGCAGAAGTTGATAAAAAGTTATCTAAGTAATAGAGAACAAAGGGTAAAAACAAATGATACATATAGTGTATATGAGAAAATAACAACTGGAGTACCTCAGAGCACAATTTTAGGACCATTATTATTTATTATATATGTAAATGATCTATTGACAGCAATGCCAGATAATACAATATTATCTTATGCTGATAATACTGCAGTAATATCAACAAGCAACAGTTGGAAAGAAGTAGAAACAATTATGAACTCAAATCTTAATAAAATAGGAAATTGGCTAGCACTTAACAAACTTTCACTTAATATTGATAATATTGATAATGATTGAGAGGGCTATATCTGACACGGTTCTATAAGCATGAGCCACCGTTAGTGCGGCTATTCTGCAGGCTCGCCGACAGGATGCTCCGTAGCTTAGATTACTTCTTGGGGCATCCGCCTTAAATCGGGGCTCCATATAAAATTACCGAGCTTACCACTGTCGCTAAGAGGGCTCGACGTGGCTGCTTTAGCCCTCCGATATTGGGCATTATGCCCGACAAAGCTTTAGCCACTCCTGAGGCTTTCCACCCTGCACTCTGTAGGTGTTCCTTGAATGTTAGCCGCGCATCCAAGATGACTCCTAGGTATTTCACCGTGTCCGCCGATCTTGTACGTTTGTACGTTGCGACTTCTGTTATGAAGCAAAGGAACATTTGTCGGTCGAAAGTAGACGATACCCACCTCTTATGTGGAAGCTTTTGTTCGGACCTGCTGTTAATCGTCGATTGGAGCTGACACGAGTGCTTGATGGTCGCTCCCCGTGTAGCGAACACTAACTTTCCAGGTAAACCCTCTCTTCATAAATTTGGGATCGATGAAGGTTAGGTCAACTATGGACGACCTCCCCGCCTTCATAAAAGTGGGAGTCGTTCCGGTGTTAGCAATCTCCAATTCCAATATCGCAAAGGCCTCGAGGAGTGTACGACCACGAGTGTTCGTTTTCGTACTGCCCTATTCTGTCACCCAAGCATTAAAATCCCCTCCGATGACTATTGGCAATCGGGAGGACCTTGCACTAGTAACGATGGCATCAAGGGATTCCAGAAATCCGTCGATGTTATCACTGGGTGGGAGGTAGCAACTGTATATTCGCATCCCGCCACCTCCACCCAGATAAAATTGGGGATGGAGCGGCCATTTTTTCCGGATACATGCATGTTTCCACATACACACGACGCGGGACCAGCAATCCCGGCATGGGTGTGTGTGTGTGTGTGTGTGTGCGGCGGAATATTTATTCAATATATATATATTTCAAAATTTTTTTTCAAGAATACATAATATATGTATTTTTTCCGTGCGTAGAAAGAAATTGTGAATGAACTTGAAAGAATGTGTATTAGTTTACTCATTCCTGGTAAAACTTATAAAATTTTTAAATGTGTACTGTAATGGTAAACGGTCCACGCCAAATCGTACCGATCGCGTGAGTTTACCGCTTGAGACGCGTAAGGCGCGTACGCGAACGCGCCGGAGGGCCAGCGTGCACGACACTATGAGCATCATCTCGCCTATGAGAGAGAAAGGAGAAAGTGAGCACAGAGACCCCCTGACGCGTTGATTCCCGAGCGAGAGAGACGAACGAGCGAACGAGTGCGAGAGAGGGAGAAAGGGAGGACGAGACGAGAAATCGACGCGACAAAGGAAAGGAGAAGGACGCCGTTCCCCGTCGAGTATCAAGTAAGTCCTGGCCAGGCTACTTCGTAGCGAAATCGGAACGCGAGCAAAGACCGGTGACGGGGTACCCGCGGTACCTCGATCCGTCTTAGAACGAGAGCTCAACCATTCTCGACGCGACTCTCTCTCTCTCTCTCTCTTTCTCGTTCACACAACCACGCATACGGGAAACCGGAGTGCTTTACACTCCAGTGCGACTACAACCAACGGGATTCATTGTAGGGCCAGGTAATTCATACCTGGCAAACCGACTGCGTTTAGTTCGAGACGCCGTGTCTCGATTCGTGTTTTTGCGGCGGGCGCACACACACACATACGCGACTTTGTATTTTCATAGTTCATTCATACTATCAATCATACAATCGAACCCGTGATCAATCATACAATCGAACCCGTGATCACCTCCTATCCCAAAGGCGAATACCGTCATGCCCCGCGGGTGTCGTGCATTGCTTCGCACGACACATAACTGAAAAGCCGAGCAACGAGGAGTGATATTTTTTATACGAGATGAGTGTACTAGGTAAGTACATACGCTGTACACAGGGCAGACAACGTCATTCGAAGCTTGGGGCTAGCTCCAATCGTCCTGATAGACGATCAAAACAATATTTTAAATAAACAAGTAGGTATTTATTAGAATCAGAAGGTTATTTAAGGAATGAATTTGTTTATAATAATCAAAATAAATATATGGGCTCTGTAACTAAAGGGAGAAATAAATTGGATATAATTATGGATTAAAACGCAAATTTTGAAAGAGGGTGCAAATTTCGAATTACGGGAGAAATGAAAGAAACAGGTTTTTATTTATATGCCGCTAATATGTTATAAATAGTTCTTTAAAATAAATACAAAAATTTATTTATTTAAGAAGAAACTTTGATTACTCTAAAAGTACAACATATTAATGACATAGAACTTTTGGCGATGATCCTTCGTCATTAAATAAATTAATTTTAGGAGGTAAAGTTCTATTTAGATCCGTTTAAAATAATCCAAAATTTAAATAAGTAGTTACTAAATACTACAATTTATTAAGTATATACACTTTACTATTTTTGGTAAGTTAATTTTTCATTAGCACTTATAATTATTAAAATATAAATTAAACTTTATAAGAATTCCTATATTTAAAAATTTACAGTTAACATTTGATATTTCTCTATTTTTTTAATTATTTTTATTCTGATTTCATTACACTAAATTTTGGTAAAAACTTTTATTTATAAATTATAATCCTATTTAAAAAAAATTAAATTTTTGGTATAAAACCCAATGCACTATAACAGTACCTCCAAGGTGTTGTGTAAATCTGTTTAATTTCTAAGGTGTTCATGGTAGTAAAAAAATAATTCAATTTAAAACATTATTTTAAATTACGAAAAACCTTTTTCCGAAATGAAAAATAGGGAATTGGCGCGCGAAGCGCGCAGGGCCCAAGCCCCCCTCGTATATATATATATATTGTGACGTGTCCACTGGGGATTAGGGTAGAGTCACGATTAAAACACAAATAAAAGAAACTTAGCTAAAAGATTGCAGATTTATTGCACTTAATGTGCTTACGAGTACTACACGGCAAAGCAGCGGCTTGGCCGTTCAAAGTGCCAGTCACGTTGGCCGCGGTCGCTCGCGTTCGCGCGATTGCGGGCTGTCCCGCATCTAACTACGCGTTGCACACACACACTTTAAGGAAGCTGGATTTGGGAGGAAGGAGCACGGCTCACCTGGACGCTTGTCTCCTAGATCTCTCTATCACACACGTAGCCCGTAGAATTGCTGGGTCGTGTCGAAAATGTCGGTGGTCGGTGGCAGTCTGACGATCATCGGCACGCACGAAGCGAGAGAGTTTTTCTGTACGTATTGCGCATGCGCGCCTACTCTCGCGTCTCGAGTCGTGCGCGCTCGGCTGGGTTCGTACTGGCCGCTCGGGCTATGGTTTCGCTGCCTCGACGGAGATGTCGTCGACGACGTTGACTTTCTTGGTGTTGGATGGCGATCGAGTAATTGCGGCCCTGCTGAGAGTACTATCTGCGAGGTAAGCTTTTAGATCGTTCCTCGTTACCTCGATTTTAGGCTAAATCAAGCCCCTCGAGTTTCTTCATTGCAGGTGCCGTATATCGTCAATACGGGATCTTCGGCTCGGAGTGTCCGGATAGCTGGAGCACATCGGCGCCCCATAACAGCCCTCAGTGAGCGGAGCCAGGCAGCGGTGAATCGTCGTCGTCCTTTGGAGTACCGCCGAGGTAATTTATCTGCTTTCCTCGGTCTCTAGTTTAAATGTTTACTTGTGCCTTCCATAACCTCAAACTAGACCTGTCATCTCCTATCCTTTTGGTCCTGCTGACATACCTGGGAGAAGCTATGCTTGGTTATAGCTTCTCCATCCTCGTTCCTTAGTAGTCGATCCACTTGGTAATTAACTACCGTTTCAGGTACTTTGGTTGGCAGTGCACCGTTGCTTGAGCGCAAGGACGCTACACTCATTGCAAAGGCTGGAGTCTTCACCTGGGCTGCTCAAAATCATATTAACATCCCACTTTCCTTGGTAGCTCCCTTCCATTTCCTTGATATCCTGGTGAAATCATTCACCATGTTCTTCGCTATAGTCTCCAAGGTTCGCTGGAAAGTAGTCCAGATGCGAGTGCAGGAAATGCATTTCAAGTTCATCAAGCAGCCTAACTGCTCGTAACTTTCTGTCATTTTTTCAACAATATTTTGGTAATCCTCACTCGATCCTCACTATAATTACCCAAAAAGTTTTGAGCAACTTTTTTGAAACCTAGCCATGCTTCTTTTTCATCGTTGGTCGTTTTTGTAATAAACGTATCATCGTTAAACATGGTGCAAATTTAGGACACAAACGGCCATTCTTCGCGTACAAAAAAACACAATCAAATATGCAAATGTCTCTTCTGTGACGACACCAGTTTATGTTGAAAATGTTCCTAAAATGGGCGATGAACTTATGGACATTGACAACTCTTTGCCTCAAGAAGAAATGCAAATTGATGAAAGTTCCAAAGGAGGCAGTTCGAGTGATAGTGATGATGAGTATATTGCACATGGAACGAGCAAGTCTCCAGAAAAGTTCAATCAGAAAGAGTGGAATGAGCTCATAAGAGATTTAGAATTACTTAAAGATAGAGCTGAGTATCTAGCTGCAGTTTTAAATAAAAAGCACTTGTTATCACAAGGAACGAAATCTTGTATTTATAGAAATAAAGAAAAAGAATTTCGAAAATCCTATGCTAAAGATACAGAGCTCTCATTGATATACTGTACAGACGTAAAATGAGTTATAAATGAATTAAAGCCTAACTGTTATAAAGCTGAAGAGTGGAGACTGTTTATTGACTCTTCCAAACGTAGCTTAAAAGTTGTTCTTCTCCATAATAGCAATACGTTTGCGCCCATTCCAATTGCTCATTCAACTAAGCTAAAAGAGACATATGAGAACTTAGAAATAGTCTTGAACAAAAATAATTACACAGAACATAAGCAGAAAGTTTGCGGTGATCTTAAGATTATAACCATCCTTCTTAGACAGCAGTCAGGTTTACGAAATTTCCATGTTTCTTATGCCTACGGGATAGTAGAGCTAGAGATAGTCATTACGTACAGAAGATATGGCCGGAAGAACAGACTTTAAACCCAGATCGAAGAACATCATTCGCATACCTTTAGTTGATTCATCAGTTATTCTGCTTCCACCACTTCACATTAAATTAGGTCTCATGAAACGATGTATTAAAGCTTTGAACAAAGATGGTGACTGCTTTAAATACTTAGGCGAAAAGTTTCCGGAAATAAGCAATGCCAAACTAAAAGAAGGCATTTTTGATGGTCCTCAAATTCGCACCATGTTTAACGATGATACGTTTATTACAAAAATGACCAACGATGAAAAAGAAGCATGGATAGGTTCAAAAAAAAGTTGCTCAAAACTTTTTGGTTAATCATAAAAGTGAGGATAGTAGAGTTCGGTACAAGCGAGCAAAAGTGTGAGAGAATTGCTACAATGTTGAGGTTTTATGTTTTAAAACACAGTAATTCTCCAACGTCAGTTTCTTTTTTTTCAGAGTAACAAAGAGAATTCACTGGTAATATTTTGCAGTCAGATTAAACATATCAAAATACCCAAAAAACATGAATCATGAAATCACAAAAATGTATTTTAAGCTCTTACAGACAAATTCTAGGATTTTTTTGAGATTTCTCATGGTTTTTTACAATTTTTTCAAAATTTTAAGGACCTACGAGTATAATAGACCCTAAATTTGGTTTCAGCGCGTCAAAATATATAAAAAAATAATGCATGATAAGATCAAAAAAATTTATTGCCTAATAAATTGCGAACTCTTGAATGCAAATTTTCACAATTTTCAGCAATTTTCACAGTTTTCTAGAACATTTTCCAAATTCAAAGAGCTTACGTGTAAAATAAACTCTAGATTCATTTTCAGCGTGTCAAAATACATGAGAAATGATATGTTAGTATGTTTCAAATTTCCTAATCTATTACACTGAACACTCACCCACTTTTTCCTTTCGAAAAATTGGATTTTCCGATTTTCCAGGTGGTTTTTCTTCATTTGAAAAAAACGAATGGTTCTAGACCATTTCTGCGCTTGGATTCGGTTGCAGCGCGTCAAAATACATAAGAAATAATACCTCTACTTTCTGGGTCTTGCCACTTTTTTTGTGTGTATGTGTAATAGAATACCATATTTTATAAAACGCATTTCTGGCCTGTCCATCTCTCCTGATTGCATAGACAGAACTGGACGAGCATTAAAACATCGTCAGTCGTCACTAGGTTCGTTTTATAACCATACGTGTTTTTTATTAATCACATCCTTATAGACCTAATCGCTGATGGAAAAACATCTAAACTTACGTTTATTATAGCAACTACTTGCAAACTCTCTCCATCAAACCTTGCAAAAATAAATATTATAAATTATAAATACACTTATTCTGATATTACACTGAAAAATTTTCATAAATGTATATATTATATAATTGCATTCATAAGTAATCAAAATTATTCGAGGATTTACTAATATTTTTAATATTGTGTAGATATCAGTTATCGATTTTTCGAATAATGTATAAATATATAATTAAAAGTAATATATATTTTCTGTTTAAGATAAAAAGCCATTTGTAGAGTGCAGTTTCATTACTGAATTTGAGGATCATATATTTGTCACTGTTGACGCGGAAGCTTTCTTTTTTTTGCATGATCTCATAACATCCTACGTCACAGAAAAAGAACGTGTGGTAAAGTCTACATATTATTTTATTTAGATTCAGAATACAAATGTTATTTAAACGATTTACATTTTTAGCATGCTATGCAAACGTACGGTGCCCGAGCTCATAGCCCGGAAGTGCATGAAAAGAAAGACATAAACCAACCTGGTACCTCGACGAATTTAGCAACATCGGAGAATGATAAAAAACGCAAACAGTTTGATCCAGCAGAAATGTTTATAAAGGATTGGCGATCTTACCGATGTAAAACTTGGCATTTAGAGCCAACTGTAAGGTTTGTATCTTTGCATTATCAATAGATTAACAAGAAGTATGCTAGAAGTTTGGGTCAATATTTTGTTTTAACTTTAAAGATATATTTTACTCAAAATAAAATAATCTCCATCTTAATCTTTATGTCGTTGGTCCTCGATTCTTTTTGAGGGACAACCGTTACACGCGAGAGCATTATATTTTTATCATCGTAGAATAGTGGTACATCAAAATATGTTAGATGACATCTGATATGAGAAATTATGCGCATTAGACCTTATTTAAGAGAAAGCCGTATTCCTGATATTACAATTTTTTATTTTAATCTTTAAATACGTAAAATTTCAAAATTTGGCCAACGTACCTACCATTTATATATTTCATATAATGTAGATACGTTCGTATTATTAGGCTCGATCAAAAATTAAGAACATAAAAAGATAAAGCGATAATGTCGGTATATATGTACAAGATATAGGACTACGGCTTCCCCTTAAGGCCCTCTCCGAAATGTATGTATGGATGTATGTATGTAATCATGTATCATACTTAAGATAAGTCGATCAAGTTTACTGATTTAGCTGAAATTTACAGAATAATTTCGTTATAATATAATTAAATAATGGTGCTATTTTCAAATACATCATTCATAAACTCTACGGATTATGGCACTATGTTTAATTGCATAGAAACGGTTTTGTAGCATTATCATAAAATGTATTAATTCTACATAAAAATTTTAATTAAACACCTATTAAGTATTTGTAGTTTTTCTATTTGTAAAATTTCACTATCCTCATTCATATTTACATTAATATAAATTACTAAATCAACTGATTTATTTAAATTACTATAAATATAATAAATTTTATATACTTTTAAATTGAAAAATTGATAATATTCCAAATTTCAGGTTTCCATGCAGACAATCATAAAAGATTTAGTATTAAGGCCATTTATAAATACTTTTAATCTATAAAAATTTGTATTAAGACCCCTTTGTTTACATACAAAATATTATCTGTATTAGTCTTGGTAAACTTGTTTAGTGTATCAATATTATTAAAAATAAATGCCTTTCGAATAATAACTGCTATTAAATCAATGATTTTTTCGAGGTTGTTATCCATTATTTTTGGCTTGTACTATACTAGGGTTCTTAGACGCAACTGATAATAGCGGAATTGTTGCTTGATTTTCACATTATTCACCCTCTGATTTAAAATAAATATGAAATCCAAGTTACCGATGAATATTGGTTGTAACGTAGTATTCGTGATACAGGATTATTTCTTATAATAATGATTATTATTAATAACCATTGGGTCGCGTTGCCCAATACCACATGCACAATTTATTTATAATACGCAAAGTTGTTGGCCAGTGTCGCAGGGAACATGATTGCTGAAACGCACGGTGTCCAGGATTCGGAGAATTCTCCTTACCTCGGACATAATTTAAACTAAATAATTAATGTATCGGTTGGAGCGGAGAGAAAAATAATCACACGGTTAAATTAAAATAAAATTATAAACACGTATTGCATAATTTAAAAATAGCCATCCAGACCTCATGCCGCGACAATATTCTGTCCCCACAGGCGGAAGTCCCGGAAAGGCTACCGGATTGAGATTCTCATTTGCGGCAAACTGAATTTCCCAGGTTCTGCTGTTCGGATACCGGCGTACCCGAACACACTCCCGAGTTTCTCACACACTCATACACTCGTGGATGGGGGGGGGAGGGCAGGGTAGTATACAACACTATTTACCGGGAGGCGCCCCGTGGATGGCCCATCCGATCTCTTGGCCCTCGATGACCTCCTAGGCAACAACTGTTGGTATAAGGCGGCCCAATTTCGCGGCCAGCGTTTTCGGAAACTTCGCTTTCACTTGGGCACGACCTCATCCTTAGTCACAGTACAGAATAGTCGATCACATACGAATGTGTCTGGCACACACACGTAGCCACGTATTTAACTATTCTTCAGTATATTATTACAGTTATTCTACGGGGTGTAAGGTGGCAAAGTACTCTCGATTGGCGGACAGCTGTACTCTAATTAGGCGATTGCCTAACTTTCTGAAAAAGGGATGAGAATGGGACAACTCTCGCATACTCGCGCTCTCATCCCTACGTATTGTCGCGTGCGTAATTATACACTCGAATCAAACAAAACAAATGTCGTCGGTTGGCCTTGACATACCAATGGCTCCAACAACTTACTATTATTAAGATTTTAAATATTCTATTCGTTGCAAGTAGATTGTGTGATGCTTTCCGTTCCATGGTATAAGAAGGACTCGTTAGATAATCTGTATTTCCAAAATAACTTTTAATTTTACTTTTTAACACTTGGCATTATCATTAGTGTTGACATTTATAGATTTTTTATATTTATTACTATGATAATACACATAATTTATACAACATATATTATTTGGTCTCGTGCCATAAACAGTACAAAGCGTACCGGCCCGTGAATTATAATCGCTAAACAAGATTCTTACGAGGAGGGGTTCCACCTTCCGGGAAACGGATTTTGTTGCAACTTTGAGGGTTATTTTCTGGCACCCAAATATGAAAGAATTCACATGAAACTCAATCTCAGAAGCTGTTTGACGAAAGGAATATGCGGAATTTTTCATTAAGTAAACTTTTAAGGTTATAAATGTATGCTGTAACACTCTTCTAAGCCATTTAAACATTAAATAGTGAAAATCAGCAATTCTGCTCCGGACTATGAAAAACCAAATACTGTCTAGAAGATGTCTTTTTATAGTCAGAAACTGCCTATAAATTTGCAGTGTGGGTCTAAACCATTAAGACCACTTTTGATCAAAACATCTCGGAAAAGTGCCCGAAATATTAATGGAAATGTATATTTGTTGCCTTCTAACGATGAACCTATTAGCATGATCGTTACAAAAACATTTATGCACTTACCTTGGAGTAGTAGAAATGTATTTCCACTTGTTCCAGTACCCATCTAATCCCCTGTAAGCTGTTAAAAACACAAATATTATTATACAGTTATGAAAAATTAATTATTAAAAATTTCTAAAGCTAGATTTTAAATTTTGCAACCAATATAAGAATTATGATACTAATCTGAAGGATTACTATAAATATATCAACATTATTATTATAATAACTGAAGATACGTATGTA